>JBAMIB010000018.1:3310437-3330401 GCA_037177415.1 Kaempferia rotunda
CTGACCCAAGGATGATTGCACAAACAATCTCCTCATATTCTGTCAAACATCAACAATAAGACCCAAGCTTGACCCAAGCTTGTCCGGTCAACATGGTCAACTTGACCCAGGGACAATTGCACCAACACTCCCAAGAGGGAAAACCTTCCTCCCTTGTAAAAGGGGGAGAAACCCCTTTTATAGAGCAGGGCACAAACTCTACACGACTCGTTCCACGATCGTATAGATTCACACTGTCAGAGCCTGATTGGCTTGGCTCCAGTGGCACGACCGTGTGAAGCCACACGGTCGGAACTTGGTTCTTCTTTGAATGAATGATACGGTCGTGTGAAACTACATGACCGAGGCTTTGCTCTGGTATGGAAATGATGCATGACCATGTGAAATCACACGACCGGGGCTTGACTTATCTCTCGGGCCTTTTTCCATCGTTTGTTCTCTGAAATGCATATCAACACTACTTTCGCTCCAAAAATGTATCGTATTAAAAAAAACCAAACAAAGTGCAGATCTCCGACAAAAGGAGTAATTATGCTGAAAATATGCTAAGAAGTGTGAAAATGCATAGAATATACACAAATAGAGTAAGTGAATGTACATTAAAGCATCCATAAAAGTGTATATAATCTACGCATATCACCAAACTTATTTTAATCTCCACCTATAGTCAAAATATACCACTTAACCCTCGAATTCATCAAGTTTTCCATGAGGTCTAAGTTCACTACTCAATTTGGGACTCTAACCCTCAAATTCACAATCTCCATGACTACCAATATTTTTCAAGTCATCTTGAACCAAACTACATCTCTTGTGATTTATCTAAGGGTTGAGTCCTTAGTATCCTTTTAGCTAACTATGAATTAGTATGCCCTCTAAGAGTAGAGTATTATACTATTGTTCTTCTAAAAAAATATAGGTGGGTGAACGCTGAAGATTTCTTTGTTTGTCTAACAACAGGAGGCCATATCTTCACTCCTAGACCAATCCTCCCTCCATCACTTTAGTTGATTTTGGTGATAACTCGTACTTTGTTATTTTAGAGGGTAAGGAACGACAACAATGGGGAATTAGCAAAATTAAATGGAAAGGAATATGAAAGCAAGGAAATATGGTGAAGAGGCAGACCAAGAGTTTGGTGTAACATGATTGTCAAATAAAAAGATAGTAATTTCAGCCTAAAATTATTATATCATATTTTTAATTTTAGTTAGTACTGAATATCCAATTCTTCGGATCTATTAATCCTAAAAATGACCGGTTCAGTATTATGGAAGTTTTTCATCGGCCATTGGGTAAATTTGGAAGTGCTTGTAGCAATGGGTACCTCAGTAGCCTAACATTCCAAGTTTGTTATCCCACTCAAGGAAAATATTCTGCAATACGCAGTAGTTAGAAATTGAATTGTGGATATTTCAAAGATTATATAAATGTCTTGCCACTGCACACTGACTGCTAAAATTATTATACATATTGCTTAGGCATGGGTTGGATCACTTGGGTGTCTAAGCATATTTGTAGAAAAAGTGTAGCATATTTAGAAAGGTAAATTTAACAAAAATTTAAAGGAGGGAGAAAAAATAAAATTAAATGCTCTTTTAATAATTTTATAAAAATTTGTTATAAAATTTTTTTTATCATTATTAAATAATTATTAACAAGTGCTTCGGTGAATTAACGGATAGATTATTTTTAATAGACGATTTCTTTAAGAATGCTGGATTAATAACACATCCTCTCAATGGCTAGATTGATCACCCCAATTATTAACGTGTGAGTTTTCATTAATGATTTTTTTTGTATAGATTGTTGATTTAAAAATATTATATTCATGAGATGTCTGTTTGTTGACCAGATTGATCACCTAAGAAATGATAGCCAACTAAATAGAAAAAAATAACAAATGAGTCATCTACATAATTTGTAAAATCGTGATCCTACACAGAATTGATTTAAAGTCAGGATCAGATTGGTCAAAATTATATCGTAGAATAATAAGATCCTACCAAAAAAACCCCTAAAAATTTATGATACATGATTAATAATAAATTTATGATACCTGATTAATAATTAGAAAAGATATCTAAAACCTTATTTATATATAAATTGATTAATTATATATATATATATATATATATGAAATCAGTTAAACTCAATACCTCAGATTACATTACTACATTTACTAACTTTAATTAACTTGTAATTTAATTATTAATTTCACTAAGTAGTGCTTAATAATATTTATATTTTTATGTCATAAAATGAAAGAATATAAAATTTTTATTAACACAACAATAATAATCACATTCAATCTTAAGAATGTTTCGTTGGTTTATAAGATAGTACAATTTAAAGGTCAACAAAGTACCTAACATATGTAGTTGAAGCTATTAAATCGTCTAATTCAAATATGAACAATGGAAATAATCTTCTAAAGACTTGTTGATTTCATAAAATACTGGACAATAGACCTCTAAAAATTTATCATTTTGGAGAAAATAATTGATAAAATATTATTGATTAAAAAGTTACTCAAAAATAATTAAAACATATGTTTAAATAATCTCAAAACCCTAACACTAATTAACTCTGTAAAAGATGAAAAAAGATAATAAAAAAGATACAATTTTTTGGGTCTGAAAAGACTTTAAATGATATTTTTTGGATTTAAAACTCGGTGGTTAAGGATAAACCTTGAAATTAATTATAAATTTTTAAATGAATTTCAATTTGATATATTGTAGGTCTTATGTGTCAATCCGAGTCAAAAGTTATGACTTTTTAAAACTTCCACCGATCCTGTTTCAATTTTGCTCTGAATCTGTTATGATCCTATCAATCATGTTTCGATCTTATCAACCCTACTGTGATTCTACTGCAAAAGTTAATTCTGCATGATTTAGAATCTATTTGTGCTTCTGGATCGTAGGATTTTATGATCCTACAATTTGAAATTATTATACCAGTTGCTTAGGTATGTGTTGATTCACCTCGGTGTCTAAGCATATTTGTAAAAAAAGTGCAGTATATTTGGAAAGGTAAATTTGATAAAAATTAAAAGGAGGGGATACATTAAAATTAAATGAACTTTTTTATAAAGAATATTTTATAAATAAAATTTTATCATTATTAAATATTAACAAGTCTTTTAGTGAATTAACAGACAATTATTTTTAATGGACGATTAATTTAAGAATATTAAATTAATAAGATATAGTTTCGCTCTAAATCCATCACTCCAATTATTAATAAGTTAGTTTTCATTATTTAATGGATTATGATTTAAAAATGTTAGATTAATGAGACGTCCGTTTGTTGGCAGACCGATCACCGGAGAAATAACAGCCAACTATAAAATAAAAACAACAAATGAGCCATCAGTTCGTATTCGCCAGACATTTAATTGGCATATTAATTATTTGACCCAGGAATTCTCTCGTTCCGGCTGATCCTTCCCGGTTCTTCAGCCACCGCCGCGTCCGTACCACCACTGTCTCTTCCTCTTTCCATCTCGCCTTCCAGGCGACATATTTCCCCCCTCCCTCAAATCCTTTTTGTTGGTTGCATAGAGTATCAGTGTGACTAATTTCTGAAGGGTTGGTGAAATACCGAGACCAAGGCGACGCATCTATCGTCAGAATGAAGGCAGGCGTCTCGCAGGCGCCGGGAGATTACGTCTACTTCAAGTCGCAAGTGCCTCTCCATAAGATCTCCGTATGATCCGTCGACCCCCCTTCTTAATTCTTATCTTTGATTTGAAATTTTGCGCCGAAAATTTTTGATTCTTTGCTTTGACATTATTATTCTGGATTCCTTCCTTTGAAAAATTCTTTAGCTCTTATTTTTTTGGTGCGTCTTTGGATTGTCGTAACTCACAAGTTATCCCAAATCTTCCCATAAGCTAATGGCTTTATTTCAAGTGGCAACTGTAGGATTACTCTGTAATTGAGCAGTGGGCTTTTCAATTCCTGAAAATGCTAGGTGGTATTGCCTTATTCCGGGAAGGTCCATCCTTGATTCTACTGCATCTGCAATTAGACATGATCTTCTTCCTAATTGTCAACTTGTTGATCATGAAAATGTCAGATCTTGGAAATTTTGATCGTTATCAGAATAATGCTGGAGTTAGCTGATCTCTCCCTTTAATGCTGAAATATTTATGAAGCAATGTAATGGCATGTTGAAGGTGTTTTTTTTTTTCATGGGTCAGCTTTCTTCACTTTTATGGCTACCTTAAAAATATCCAAGATTTCTTGTTTTTGGTAGATTCGGAGGGGAAGACTTGAATTCAATTAACACAAGACAAGCATGAATTTATACATCTAGGGATATGTTGTAGAACTTTACACCAATTATACCAATGACATGATATTTTAAAGATAGACATTTCTTTTAACATGCAATCTTGTTTTTAATCAAAACCTTAGTATTTGCATGCTTTGGTATTGCTTCAATAAATCATGTTAATTTATATCTTGTTTTACCTATTGCAATAGACATTTCTTTGAACATATAGTTGAGTTTTTAATCGAAACCTTATTTTCAATAAATCATGTTAATAATATATATTTGTCTAAAATTGAAATAGACATTTCTTTTAACACGTAGTTGAGTTTTTAATCAAAACCTTATTATTTGTGTACTTTGGTATTGCTTCAATAAATCATGTTAACAATATATATTTTGTTTTACCTCAAGAATCCTATCCGATTAAAAATTGTAATAATTTTCTTGCTTAATTTAAATAATTGTGAGACTGGATGCTAGTAGTGTTCATTAGATTGCCATATTTTTTACAGAAGTTGGCTATCATAAGTTCATCTTCTTTTCCCTCAAATTGCAATGCTTATTATATGCTATTAGTTTGTTTTTCCCCATTTTTTATGCAGATTGGTAACAAGCAATGGAAATACTATGACTTTGGTCCCAAATCAGTACCACCTCTTATCTGCATTCCTGGAATTGCGGGAACTGCAGATGTATATTACAAACAAATCATGTCCCTTTCCATAAAGGTAATCTTTTTCAACCTTTTTCCTTCTTTTGATGTGATTTAGTCCCTTTGTTTTGCTATGATTGCAAAGTTAGATGTGTGAATATAGTTCCAATACGTCTTATTCTTATGAACTTTAGCTGCCATATGAAATTTTATTTTATTGAGATGTCAAGGTAGATCTTCATATATTCTTTAAATAATGTGGGCCCCATGGGTAGGGTGCCATGGTTAGGCCCTCTAGTGATAGATCAGAGATCTAGAGTTTGAGACTCAGCTGCGGTATATTATTGGGATTTGTAGCGGACTTGAGAATGCTGATAGATCAGACATCTAGAGTTCGAGACTCAGCTGCGGTGTATTATTGAGATTTTTTCTCTTTAATGGATAGCCGATCTGAGAATGCTGACTGCCAAGATGAGTTTCCATGTGCATTTTCCCGATTTACCCTGGCGACACGTGGAAATCTTCCGTGGGGCCGGGCTGGTTGCCCCAAGTTCGACGTTGCCTGACTTGGTTAATTATTTTTTTTAAATAATGTGAAAATATATTTCCCTTTTTACTAAAATACAAGAATTTTTCAGATTAGGATTACTATCATAATGTGCCATCAAATAAAAAGGACTTAGTTTAACAATATTTATGCCACACTTGTATCAAGATTTCACCTACAAAATTATTCAGGCATTCACTTCTTGTTCTATCATGCCATCTTGTTGGATTTCATTTTGCTCTCATAAAAATATTTTGCTTCAAAATATTGAGTTCTATTATGTTGTAGTTTTATGATATCAAGTGATAATTGATATTAGTTTGCATGGTAAAATCATATCACTGTATTTGCCAACTAATGTATATACTGTGTCTGTGTGTCATGCTAAGCAAAGTTTTGATAACCAATTAATAGAGTTTGTCTCAGCTGGTACCACTTGCAACTAGTTGAGATATGAAAGCTCATTTCCATGGGCCATTTTTTGATTCCATTCGCCAATGATGCAGATGAGATAAACCACTTAAAAAAGAGAGGGAAATGACAGGGAAGAGGAGAGGCACAAAACAATGTGTTGGTTGAGAAAGGAAGATTCTCTTATCATTGGGAGAAGATGAAACACTAAAAAGGAGAGGCAAAAAGGAAATGCAAATGGAAGCAACACAAAATTTCAAATGATTCAAATGAATATTCAAATATAATGCAACTCATTTCTAGCTTTGAATTTCTAGTTTTTTTAACCATCATGAGATGATGCCTGTTTATTGGAAAAAATTGGTATCAACATTAAGATTGAATTGGCCATTATTGATACCGATCTAACTTGGCTCAATCCATTTTGATGTCAGATGATTTTTGTAAACTTTTATTAGTTAGATGCTATATTTTTGTAGTTTGTTACTTAAAAATTTTAGTTTAATTAACTTTATAATTGTATAACCTTTATTTTGGAGGTAAATATGCTAGTAGAAGGGGATTATAACTTTAAGTTGAAGTGTACCTTATGTCGTCATTGCATCATATCATGATTTAAAATGTTGTGCCATACCAAACGACACAAGCGAAACATATCGTTCTATTCACTGACCTAGCTCTGACATTGGCATGTCGCACGCGAGGCTTTGCGGCCTTGCACAAGGCCTCGCAGATAGCTTGTGTGAGGCCCTACAAGCCTCATGGATTCCTTGTGCAAGCCCTGGGGCCACGGAGAGGCCTCATGTGAGCTCGCAGCCCCACAGCTCTGTAGAGGCCTCACACAAGATCGCAACGACCGGCAAGATTGAGTTTTTTTTTCAATTTAACTGTTAATTTTTTTAGATCGTTGAGTTTTTTTTTTTTTGATTTTATTTTTTTAACTGTTATTTTTTTTTTTAAATTTGTTGAATGGTTAATTCTTTCCCCTATTAATTCTTTTGCTTTCTTTCCTATATTTAATTTTTTTTATTCCTTTCATCCTTAAACACATGAAAAAATTCCTTCTTAATTTTTTTCTTATTCCTTTCCTCCTAAATACATTGGGAAAAAATTCCTTATTAAATTGATTAAAATAAATTAAATTCAATTAATTTAAATCTATTAATCCTAATTATTATGTCTAGACTTTAATTAATTCTAAATTAAGTTTTACTCAATTTTAATTTTTAAAATATTAATTTAATCTAATAGTAAGTATTTATAATAATCAAATATTATAATAATATATTTTTTATTTAAAAAAATATCGAAATCGTATCGGTGTGACATGATACGATATCAAAATTGTATCGTTCTGATCATAAATTGAAACTCTGATATAACTCAGAATTTTAAACCATGCATCATATTGAATCTGTTCCATTCTAACTTGAGATTGAAATTTGAGTGTTCTGTTCTGAGGCTGAAACTTGGATCCCGCATTGACGGCAACTTCATGCACGGTGCTGCCCTTTTAACAATTTCCTTGGATTGCTCCCCAAACATGGTTAATGGATTGGTTTTCATTGTCTTATAAGAAAATTATTCTTCCTTTGGTTCTAATCTACTATTACCTTATTATGAAATTTAGATGCATAAACTAGTTAGCACTTTGAGCTATAACTATTTATTCTTTGCAGGGTTACCGAGTGATTTCTGTTGATATACCACGCGTTTGGAATCATGTTGAATGGGTTCATTCATTTGAGAAATTCCTGGATACGCTTAGTATCTATCATGTATGTTTATGCATATGAATTATTTTCACCTTGTTTAATTATTCTGTTTTATAACTTTTCTGCCTTCAGTTTAAAAAACTTTTCTGGTCATATTTTTTTAACTATAGCTCTTGTTGTAGATTCATTTCCAATGCTGCAATGATATTCATGTAGCTAAATGCCTACAGACAAGGTCAGTGGGATTATAATTATTGGGTTGTTTAGGATAAGATTTAAAGTTGGATTATTTTTTCTGAGAAACAAAAGCATGTAGGTTTGGTTTTTGTGAAAGATCACAGATGCAGTTCAGGTACTACTTGGAAGTATAGATATTAGAATAAAGTTATAGGTGACCAGAGCACTAGATAAACAATCCAAATGTGATGCTGCCAATTCAGAGTTATGAAGGATCCCTTGCAAGGAAGATTGAAGGAATTGTGGAAGATTTCCTGAAAAGAATGGAAAAGAAGAGATGTCAGACTATTAGTTCTTCACTTGTTTTGGGTGTTATAATTGATAATTTAATTTGAACAGCTTTCTGAAAATTCTTCTTTTCCTTCATCTTCATGTTCCATTAGTGATTAGCCATTTGATAATATAGTATCTCTTGGCATATTACATGATATTAATATTATCCCATGTGATTATGACCATCTTTAACTGCTTTATAGGATGGATATGTGGATAAATCAAGAGGGTCCATTGACATCAGTTGGATTATAGTTGTATAAAATGATGGTTTTTTGCAACTAACTAAATTTAGTCATGTGTGGGACTTCAACTCTACTTCAAAAGGGAAAGCAAAGGACCATAAGGATAATATGAAGGTGATTACTAGTTCTTAAGTGATGTCTTGCAACCTTATCGTGAGACGGACATCCACAAAGATAATAAGAATGGGAACTAATATAAAATATCAATGTTGGATGAGCTAGATGAGATAAATTTGTGTCCCTTAGTTGACAAATCTCACTAGAAAAAAGATACAAATCTTTAAATAATAACTTGTTTGTGCTATTATGAATTGAACTTTTAAAACAAATGCAGAGGCAGATGCTGGAACATATGTATTCGATACTAAATTATTTATATTTATCTGTAAAGTATTATTGTAAAAAGCTAACACTTACAAGCTACAAACTGCCAAACAAGCTAATTAGAGTTTCACATTGGTTGAATTTAATTAGTTTAAATGAACAAAATATGATTTTTTTAATTGCACATTAATATCACATATGCTTTATGCAATTGTATATGGTCGCCATGCAGTCCCTTTTAAAATTTGCCTAGGTAGTTGATGGAGACAGATAGCTTTATCTTCTCAAAGTTTATAAACTCAGAAATAAGATCACAAAGCCTAACTTTTAATTTGGCATACTTTAGAAAATGATGAGCATATTTGGTAGCATTTCTAAGAAAAGTCAAGATTAAAAGGTGAAGAGTTACCTATAAAATCCAGTGTTTCCCAAATTTTTTTGGCAATTCCAATGCTTTTAAATTTTCAATGTTTGGGAAACAGGAGCATCAATTAAGAGTCTTTTAAGAGTCCATTATGTTTTCTATGTTAAAGAGTCCATCTAGTAGTATAAATATGTTGTATTGCTGGAATATGATATAGAAAGTGAATTTTAAACAATTTTTCTAGATTGCGTAATGCAACCCCCTTATAGTGTGATGCCTAAGTTTCTATATCTTTTCTACACTTCTTTATTCCAAATTTCAGATTTCACTCCACTAATCCTTCAAACAATCAAGCTCTCTTCTTGTGCTGCCTCGTATTTGGTATCAAGTCTAAGCTAACATGTCTACAAGATCCAAAGGAGTGTTAGAGGAAAGTTGACTATAGTTAATGAGATAAGATACTCATTCACATGATCATGATGGAATAACTTGATGGCATGCCAATTGGTCTAAATGATGTTGAAGCTTGATTTCTTAATCTAAAAGCGATCAAGCCCGAGGACAACAAGAAGAAACATCTCAAGAAAACAATCTAATATAAGAAGGGCTTTAACAACCACAACCTTTTTCTGAGTGGGCTAGAGGATTCCTTAAGACAGAGAACAAGTATTACAATGTTGTAGAAGATATCATAAAGAAAGTTTGAATTGAGGTGCTAAATTTTGAAGAATAAATTCACTTGCAATATTAGAATAAAATTTTTATTGGTACAATATGACTAATGATCGAAGAGTAAGGTTTATTCAAATGAAGCTTGTGGATTTAGCAAAAATCTAGTGAATAGGTGTTCAAGCCATAAGGAGAATGAGATAACCACTAATCAAAGCTACGAGAAAAGTATTTGCCGACTGCTAAAAAATTTTAGGAGAAATTAAAATACGTTATATATTTTTTATTCATCAATCTCATACATATATATAGAGAATATTTAAATCTAATCAAATCCTTACCATCAAGGTAAATCATATCCTTACAATTAAGGTAAATATCTCTCTATATTTCTTATTTGTGTTTCTATAACCTGTAATACTCCCTCTTAAGTTGGAGCGTAGATGTTGATCATGCCCAACTTGTTACAAAGATAATCGACCCGAATCACATTTATTGTTTTTTTAAAAATATCTCCTAGTCATTCTCTTGTCTTCACATATCTTCTAGAGATCAAACCTTGCTGGATCTTTTCACATGGTCAATTTCAATATGCTTAGTTCGCTCATAAAATACGAGATTAAAAGCAATATGTAGAGTCGCTTAATTGTCAAATCACAATTTGGTTGGTATTGAAGTTTTAAGGCCTACTTTAGTAAAAAAAAAAAAGTTGATATATCATATTATCTCACATACAACTTTTGCTATAGCTCTATATTCTGATTTTGCACTTGAAGTTGACATAACATTCCGCTCCTTACTTTTCATGAAACTAGATTTTCCCTAACAAAGATATAATAACTAGATGTGGATCTTCGATCATCCTTGGATCTGCCTCGTCAACATATAAAAAACACTTAAACTTAATATAACCATGATTGCTATACAAGATACCTTGTCTAAGTGCTCTTCAAATAGCATAAATTTTACTCTACAATTGCTCAATGATTAACTAGATAAGTCATAGTGAGATAATTTAACTTTCTGACCAATCTTCTATACCTCTTAGAATTCCCTAATGATCCTTGTGAGTTGCAGATGAGTCATTGGGTACTACATACTTTAGCCCTAATTTTCCAATATCTCAGACAATAAGTCAAGTAGATATTTCCTCAAAGATTAGAAGATTCCTTTCTTCTTGTTATTGCAACACCAGAGTATTTCAAAATCCCTAAATTCTTTATATGAAACTGACTATAAAGAAAGAATTTAAGAGATAAAATACTTGCAATATCATTTTTAAGTATGACAATATGACCCACATATACAACCAACAAGATGATGCCAATGATCCCCCAGGGCTTGGTGTGATGGTAAGTGAAAGGATGAGTTCCCAAGTAACGAGGGTTCAGTTCCCACACAACATAAATAAATGCCTGCGGTATTCAAACCACTTGTGGTGTTGGGCCCATCTGCACTTCCCACATTTACCCGGTGTCCGGTGGCAAACTTTGTAGGGCAAGGCCGGCCACCTCCAAGTGAATGAAGGATAAAAATACCTAGACAACTAGGCAAAAAAAGATGATGCCCACATTAGACTATTTATAAAACACATAATGATTAGACTTACATTCTTCATTTTAAACTTCTCAATTACCTTACTTGCTAAACCATGCATGGGAACTTTGTTTCAAACCATATAAGAATTTACAAGGTTATAAAATTCGCTAGGTGCTAGTCGGGCAGCAGACCAACGCTTAGTTCCTAGGCCGCCTAGGCGGGGATTAAGTGTCACTAGACGGATTCCACGGTATCAACATAAATTACGTAATAAATCACATTCTATAACTCCAACACAATAACATCAAATTTAAAATGAGTTCAAAATTACACAGCTAATAAAATACCATAAATTTATTCTACTTCTTCTTCTTTATAATTTTCAATAACTTGTTCTTCATCGAACACAAACTCAATATCATCATCAAACATAAACTCGAGGTTACATTTAAGGTTTTTTTAATTAACTTTAAATTTAAAAGCCCAAACTAAAAAAATTATGAAAACCCTACACTATTTCCACAACGCCTATACGATTTGACTGATTAGTTGGCGCCTAGGGCCGCCTAATCCCACCTAGTTGGCCTACTAGCATGTTTTTGGTGTGGCTGGTTGGCGCCTAGGACCTAGGCGGCCGACTAGGCCGATCTTTAGAACATTGAGAATTTACAAAGATGCTGAACTTTATAATATACACCCTAAACAATAAAGCCTGACGGTTGCTCCATGTAAACTTCCTTATGAAGGTCACTATGAAGAATTTTTAATGTGCAACTAATGTAAGGGTCAATTCTTAGTGATCGTCATATAAATAAATAACTAAATGGAAGTAAGTTTAGCAATATCTCTTCCGGTTGGGTAGTTTAGCAATAGCTCTTCCGGTTGGGTAGAGTGCTTATTCATCTAATCATCTTGATAGTAGTGAGTAGGAGGAGCTAGAGCAGAATGCGATCTTTACAATCCACGATATCTCATGTTGCAAAGATGGAAGAAGAATCAAAGGAATCGGTCCAATGGAAGGTGTGCTCGGCTGGCCTTGCTTTGACTATTGAACCATGCTAGGTATGCGGGTGGAGAATAATCTACTCTATAAGTTTGAGCATAACCTTTAGTAAAAAAACGAACTTTTAGTTGAGCAATAGACCCATCAGGATTGACTTTACCTATAAACACCCCTTTGCCTCTATTTACTTCTTCTACTACAAGAAAAGAGGACTTCAGAGACAAAAAATTCCATCTCTAAAGAATGTTTGAGACAAAATATTGTGTCTAAAAAATCCGTTAGTGAAAGCCCCGTGACTAATTTTGAGACGGAAATATTCCGTCTATAATTTCAAAAACAGATTAAAAAATTATTTATAAATCTATTTTTATTTGCTCAAATGAAAATAATTTCAAATACAAATTCCGTTTCTAATTTTGTTTTGAATCCGTTATTAGTCTATCTCAAATTACATAATAAATATAATTTTAATCTGTTTATAAATCTATTTATAATTCTGTTTATAAATTCGTATATAAATTATCTTAAATCTGTTATTAATCTGTCTCAAATAACATATCAAATATGATTTTAATCTATTTATAAATCCATTTATAATTTTATTTATAAATATGTTTATAATTCCATTTTTAAATTAATCACTAAATTTATAATATATTATATTTTATGTTTCTCCTCCACATAATACTTTAAATAATCTCACATTTCAAACAAATTAAAAATATTTAAAACAATTAATTTCTAATGCAAAAGTATTATACAATTAATATTAAAATAAATAAATATTCACATCATCTAAATACAGTTAACCATCCTCTTGCTAGTAGCACGCATTTCTTCAATTTCTTGAGATTTCTTCTCATTAGAGCATATTTCATTGGAACTCATCTTCTAAAGTGTTGATTGCATCCAAATCTGCACAACAACATTTTGTCTCTCTTTATATTGTTTCCGTCCATATTACAATAGCTTATATTAGTTTAACAAATATAAAAATAAAAAGTAAGAATTAATACAAGATAATAAAAAAATTAATGAATAATTAATTATGTTGCCTTACACTAACTTGAGTTGATTTGTTATCTACAAACTCTCCAGTACCTTGTTTCCTTTTGCGCATTCGTTCAAAAACCTCAAATTCATCCACTTCTCGTCCCAAATCTTTTTTCTACAATCATACATAATATATATCAATATAAAATAGAACAATTGAGATACATTGAATTTATATCTAAATGTAAAAAATTTAATAAATTTATGAGATGTGTAAATTATTGGAATAAACACATAAGCCATCCATTATGCAATGGCTGATGCATGAAAACTAATAAGAATTTATGCTTCAAAAGTGATATAGAGGCTACATTGTGATAGAGAAAAGAGACATGTTTATCCTATGAATGTCAGCAAGATCTCCATTCTTTGTGGCCACCATAGGGAGTTCATGTGCACCCCCCTAGATTTTGCCGAAAGTATATGATTAATGGTTGGACGATCGTAAAGATAGCTTTAGTTATGCCAGCATGTATCACACATACCTCAATTAAGGTAAGACCAAAAGGCTCAGCTAGAGCAGGATTAATGAAAACTCTCTGCAAATTAAAGTAACTTCAACTTAGCTAGTAAGTTTTTCAAGTCAAATCATAAAATAAATTCACAAGAATCATGCTCAACCTTTGTTTTAGCTGCAAGCCTGTAGATTTCTGGAACATCAGACTGCTTATGATGCTTTGGGTATGCCACATATCCATATAGGTCATACTTGTCAATTAGCTTCAATGCTGTTATTAAGACACTAGCATTACCTGCAGGCATCTCGCCTATGTTGTCTCTGTTCCCCAGAATTAAGGTCTGCAAATAGAAGAAATGATAATGACTGTGCTTTATTTAATGAAACTTTTTTTCAGCAAAGCCGTTTTGATCTTTTCTACAACCATTCAGTTATGCAAAAGTCCTATTCTAAAAAATATTAAGAATGCAGTAGATAAGTATTGTTTCGGAATGATTTCGTGTTTACATGTGTAGTTCATGTGATTTAGCTAAAACTTTACATCATATTGTCCAGATAAATATTTATGTCAATGATGAGAGAATGTTTCCTCTGAAAGGAATTGCATTTTTAAGTCATGTATGAATTCACTCAATCTTCAACCAAAAACAATACTAGACTAGAACATAGACATGACATATAAATAAGTTAAGAAATTATCCTCACAAGAGTAGCAAGCTCTCTCAATGGTCGACATTCTCCAAATGCTTTTGAAGGGTGGTGATGTTCTTCTTAGGATCAGGCCTTGATAAAGCCAAGATCATAGGTTTGTGAGGATTTGTGAAGAAACACATAACCTGAAGAAATGGTACTTTATTGTTTCTTAAACACAGGGATCACTAGATGTATTTCCAAATGAGATGAAGTATTTGCCTCGGCCCATATAGGCGGAACTGATCTAGATAAAGCTCCATCTGCACCAATAATGTCTTTTAAGTCTCCATTGCTCAGTATCAATTGTGTCTTCCTGAATTGCTACACTACTGAAATCCATCCTAGGAGGAATCACCTATAATATTATAGCACAATTAGCAAACTTTTACATAACTGCAACACTCGAGTTGCTATATTTATGAACAATCTTCCTAGAAGTTGAAAACAAAATGCTTTATCAAATTTACATTTATGTCTTCTCTCGATTGACGACCCTGCTTGAGAAGTTGCTCCAGTTTGTTCCTCCCTAGAGAGTGTCTTGTGAGGACCATAGGAACGTTCAAGGCCCCAGGAAGAAGAGCAGCCACATCACCTGCATCAGCATAATGGCCATGGATCACATAGGGGCCACACTGGATGCCCTCCACCAACCTGCTCTACTAGACTGAGCCGTGCGTGTGCAATTTGGGATCGGAGAAGAAGTCGGAGCCATGCGTGCGCGATTTGGGACCGAAGACGTGCCGTGCGGGATTGGGGAGAAAACGCAAACACAAATAGGGTTTGGAGTTTTTAATGAATTAAAATAAAATATATTTATAATTACTTAATAATTTTTTTTTTCAAATTATATAAATTATAAACGAATTTAGTTTCTGTTTAAAATATTTTTAAATAGATTTATAAACAAATAAGAGTTCATATCAAATTTCGTTGTTATTCCGTATTTAATTTTGTTTATAAAAAAATTATTTATAAATTTTGTTTCTAATGTATTTTAAATTTTGTTTTAAAATTTTTTCTATATTATTTTTTTTTAAAAATGAAACGGATTAATAATTCCGTAGCAAATCCATTAATAATTTACTAAAATTTAAAACGGATTTTATTTGCGTTTTAAAAATCTATTTCTGAAGTTCTGTTTTCTTGTAGTGTTTCTTATAGGTAACTTCACTAGGGTCCAAGTACCATTGTCATTTAGAGTACTCATCTCTTCGATCATAACATTACACTAGTTAGGATGAGACGAAGCTTCATGAAGATGTTTAGGAAGGGATATAAGATTGAGAGAACAATAAAGGAATAGAATGATGATGATAAGTGATTGCAAGATATAAACGAAGACATTGAATAAGTATATTGAAGGGGAGCCTTGGAGCAATGGTAAAATTGTTGTTGTGTGAGTTAGAGGTCACGGGTTCGAGTTATGGAAACAACCTCTTGCAATGCAAGATAAGGTTGCATACAATAGATCTAATATGGTCCGATCCTTCCTTGGGATTCCGCATTGGCGGGAGTTTTATGCACTATGTTGCCTTTTTTATTGAATAAGTACATTGACGTTTACCTTTGCGAAGAGCAATTGGTAGATCATTACTTGAAACTACAAGAGCTTTATTATTTCAAATGTAGGTTCCTAAACGATTTTAGGCCAATGCAGTTTCCACGACTTTCTAATTAATCGTATGCCATTATATGGCGAGACTCCTTATCATGTTATCTTTCCAAATAAGTCATTATTTAATATTGAACATAGAATATTTAGTTGCAATGACTAGGTATGTTAAGATGTTGTATGGGGCAATGCGAACAGAATAGTGACAACTGAAGAGATTTTCGATTAGGAACGCAGTTTTATGCATTGGTGTCGGGGACTCTTCCAGAAAACTCATACTCGTAATGATGTGTGTGGCTCGTGCGTAGATATTTTGATGATGGGAATCTAGGCGACGACAAAGTGGTGATCGATAGTGTTGGGACATTTGACACCGGTTAGAGGGGGGTGAATAGATGATCACCCACGTCGTTGGCTTTCCTACACTCGTTGGCACAACAAAATACAAAACAAATACGAGTATGAAAGCTAAACCCTAGAAATAAGGATGAAAAGACACAAACCACATTGTTTACGTGGTTCAGAGATGAAGCTTCTACTCCACGGCGTGTCTGTAAGGTGGACGATCCCTCAATCCGTCGGTGGATTAGTCCTTGGAATTCCGGTTAGCTTGATCCTTGTTGGTGGAGACACCTCACCACAAACTCTTTAACACAACTCTTGGATTAACTTTGAGCTTGGGAGACTCTATTAGAGAGGTTAACCACCTCTAATTTCATCAACCTTGCTCAAACATCATCAATCGACTGCTATACTTATCAGTCGACTAGTCACTCACTAGAATTCGACTGTTACATGCCAACGGTTCGATACCAGTCGACTGCCCTAAGGACAATCGACTGCTCCACATGAGTTAAGCGAATTGAAACATTTTATTCGCTCTCAGTCCACTGGCCAGTCGATTGAACCACTACCAGTCGATTGGTAAACCATAAACCTAGAGTTTTATCCCTAGTACATTCACTTTAGCACTCGTCCTCGTCTGTACAACCTCGATCTTGCCTTCTAACCTCCTCCATCAGCCTTGTGTCCCTCGGATGCTTCCCCATCCTTCACGCCTTTGCTAAGCGGCTCCTCACCTCCGGATCTTCATCCTTTACCAGGAGCTGCATGCCGGATCTTCACTTGCCAAGCCACACTTTGACTTACCTCCAAGACTCAAGCTTAGACTTTCTCCATTGCCAAGATCACACTTAGATTTTCCTTTGCACCTGTCACCTGCACACTCATAGTGCATAACAAATACTAGTGCAAACTCTAACTTAAACCCTTTACCCCAACATCAAAACCTAAGGGTACAACGATTGCAATAATAATCACCCCTTTTTTATGTTTGACAACCGTTTAAGTTAGGGAAACAAATAATGCAATAAACATATGCAAATCTACTCATGCATAACAATGGAACCTAACCTTTGGCTCTCTCTTCACTTAAGCTCCCCTTGAACTAGGATTTCATGCAAATGTATTTAGGTTTCCCACTTAAACCTATACTTCTCCCCCCTTTGCCATATATAAAAAAAAAACTCTAACAATATTATAATTATTGGATTCTTACACTTCTAATGACTCTAATCATCATGTATTAAACCCTATATGATTACATGGATGTATATCTCTCATTTGGTTATTTCTTATTTGATGTGCATAGATTATGTATGTTTTTTTTGTACACTTTGATGTATATCTTTTTACTACTCATGAGTATAATCTACGTTTACTGCACTTTACCGCATTATGATGATATACTTCCATATATATCGTGCGGAGATCTACTCTTTTCTTTGTTTTCATGACAGGACGCGTTCCAGAGTGAAAACAGAGCAAAAGGGGAAGAATTCCAGCACACAGGGCAAGAACAGGGCTCACATCACCATGAGCCATGTTGCACGGCAGTGTGACACCTTGCATGGCCGTAAAAGAGATGGTGTAGAGTTCCAGCAGGAAACCCTGCACGGCCGTGTAGTTTTGCACGACCGTGTGGGCAACCCAGAAGAAGACCCTACATGTCCGTGTAACTTTGCACGATCGTGTGACCATTTTCATCATGAAACATCTCCTGACCGTGCAAACTTGCAAGGGCGTGCACCATTTCTAGGGTAAAACCCTGCACGATAGTGCACTTGTGCACGACCGTGTGCCCTTTACCATAAGGATCCTTGCACGGGCGTGCAACCTTTGGTCGTGGCTACCTTTGCACGGATCTACACGGCCGTGCATATTTGCACGGTCGTGCAGTCGCTCGTGGTAGTAGTACAACAACTTATAAATAGGGGTTTTCTCCCTTTTTCTTCCATCTTTGGCTTGGGGCTCCACCCCTATGTTTGGAGAAGGGTTCTCCCCCTTGGGGGAACCCTAGATCTACCTTAAGAGACACCTCTGGCGATCCGTCCACCTCTAGAGCAAGGAGACCAACCAAGAAGACCGGTGTTCCATCGATAAACATCTCTTCCTCCTTATCTTCTTGTATACATTGTGGAGTGCTTAATCTATCGTCTCTTTGGTTGTAATCTTCTTATTTATAGAGTAGATCTTTGATTCTTAGGGTGTAGGAAGTAATTGTAATGTGTTGTCGAAGTGACAAGGCCTTGGTGACAGAGGATATATCTCCTCTCATCTAGAGTACACCCTCTTAAGGGAGGACAATTTTATGCATGGTCGATCTATGAACTTAATGAGTTCTCCTTAATTCTGTGTTAGGAAGATTTTAGTTTACCTAGAGACGTATGATCAGGGAGCCTAGTGACAAGGCGATTCTTTAACCGGACTCTGTAGGTTACCTACACATCTTAATGACACTGGATACTCAATAAGGGGAATATTCTGATACACCGTCGCGGGGTGATATTGGATATAAGTTAGATCACCTACAAAACATAGTATCGAGACTAGGAGGTTAGCTAACAATAGCATGTCAACCATAATCATAATGAAACCGAAACCCTAGAATCATTCTCCCCAAAGATTAACTTCCTTCTCTCTCTCCTTTCTTGCACCCTTTACACAACCAAACCTTCAGGTGTCTAGATAATTTACTGTGCAAAGTCAGCTAGTGCTTAATCAACAGTTCTGTGGATACGATAATCTTTTATATTACTTCAATATTTTCGTACACTTGCAGGAGTACAACAAGTTTGTGATGCCATTGCTGGGGATTGTTTGCGTTAACATTAGTTGATTAACATATGAGTTACTCTAGACATTTTTTTTCTTTTTAGTACATACATTTTTTCTCTTTTATTCCTGCATTTTAATTTCTTATTTTAAATTTTATTACTTCATGTCTCTACGTTTGTAACTCAATTTCCTTTCATATAGACATGGATTTCTTACGTGCAAAATTGGATGCTTTAATTCAAAGGTTTAACTAAAGTGTTGATGTGAGCTCTCATATTGTGTATTGTGAAATTTATTTTGCAACAGATTATGTAGTAAATAATTGTCCATCATTACTTCACCATTCATTGTGGAGTGTTCCCCTAGAGTACAATCAATGGTCGGGATTAAGCTACTGCAAGGCTTATAAAGCTATGGCCGATACTATCGAAGAATGTCAAGGTTTCACAACTTGGATGCATCAGTAGATTTTCTCTACATGAAGTTTAATGAATGGGCCTCATCACATTTGCACACCTACGAACCCTACTGGAGGAACCCACCAACTTTTTATTGCGACATTCAACTTCAAGGAAGGCAATATTATGTATATCAGGAAGGCACGCCCAATAAAGCTCAAACATGTAAGCGAGTAGTAATAATGTAGAGGAGCTTGTTGATAGATTATGTGAAAAGTAGGAAAGCTACAAAGCCTCCCAGGCTCAATCAGATATGATGGAACAAAATAGTGAAGAAGAGCATTGGAAAAATGATGAAATGGAAACTT
>JBAMIB010000018.1:3369511-3386443 GCA_037177415.1 Kaempferia rotunda
TGGACGAAGGAGGGAAAACTTCGACAGGTACTGTGCGGCGCTGGGCAGGAGGGAACGGGTGCGGTGACAACGACAAAGGAAGGAGCAAGTAAGACAGAATTCACCGGCGGCGGGGGTCAGGAGCAAAAGGGCAAGAGAGAGTGAGAAATTTATGTTTTTTAAAATTGAACGATGTGAGAGAATAAAAAGGAAACGATCCGCCACAGGCAAATGCTACAGTGATTGTCGTGCACTTCGTGTTGGATACAACATCAAAAAATACACACACATATATATATATATTTTTTCCTTCCAAAGCTTGAGACGTAATTCAGAAAACTTGAATGTTTAATGAGTTTTTACACAATCGAATAATTAATAATGCTGATGTGGAATTTAGATCTTTTTCAATCGCATGATTAATGACGCCGATGTGGAAATAATTGAATTTTGGTAAATTGGCTGCGTCCTCGATCAGCAAAAAGTACGTCTCCTCGATTAGCCGTTTTGGATTCCTTTCGACAAAACCGCGACGAGAGAGAGAGCGGGACAAGAATGCGATGGCCGAAGATACCCCAAGTATATATCAGGAATGGACCGCCACCAATTTAGAGGAGGCCAAACCGGGGACAGGGAAGAGCTCTCAACGGCCTCCTCCTTCCCTCGACGATACCGACGACCCGACGCTACGATTTCTGTGGCTTTGTCGGAGTTTGGAGAGGTTTGTATTTCATTTTTTTTTAATTTTTGGTCGGGATTTTATTGTGCCGAAATGCATTGGTCGATGCGGCTCACGGGGGAAGGGGGTGATAAAGGGAATGAATGATCATGGATTTGTTTTCTGCGCACCAGACGGGGATTTGAGTTTGGCTGCGGGCAGGGTGTCCTAGTGAAAGAGAAGGGATATGGACGGGAAAGGTGGCTCTTTTGTGACGGCTAGGAGAATATCTCAGTCGGTTGGTCGAGGACACGGTTATCATCCACCTCCTGGTATGTGCAAAATTCTTCGCCTTTCCCTCTTTCTGAGCCATTGCATTGATGAAGTCAAGTATTAAGTTGCATTTTCATATATCATTTTGGAACATATATTGAAGTCGATATTCTCAAGTAAATTTCTTGGAACATATCTATCAATGTTTCTGGCAGAATTTTATCAAGATTAAATGTTTCTGGAAAGAAAATCATAAGCCAATATTTCAAATAATATGGTCCTGTAAAGCCAAAATTTAGGTCACAAATACTAATAACTTCACTAACATGGATCAAATGTGAATTCATAGTAGAATACAACAACGCGAATGTAATCTTAGGCATACTTTTACTACTGTAAATCTATATTTCTCATGAATTGTATGGGAAAGATACTTTATGATCTCTTTAAAACCATATATATAGGAGAAGCTTCTTTCATATATTTTCTCTCATTATATTGAAAACAAACTTTCTAATTATATTCCTTTTAAAAACTTTATGATAAATCTCTAGACACAAAGGTGTCATTGCCATTTATACTTAAGTGTAATATGCTATTCTCAATACTTGCATCATTAAACATGCCCTTATAAACATAAGGAAATATAAATATCAAAAAAGGATCATCATAATTATATGAATGGTCAAAAATCTAATTCTCTTTAAAGTCAAATAAAATAAAGTACCTTTAACTAAGAACCTCAAAAGAAAAGACTTAAGAAACCCATATTGAAATTATGAGTCTTAGTCCTTTGCTGAATTCATCAACTTGTCATTTTGTT
Source organism: Kaempferia rotunda (assembly GCA_037177415.1). Taxonomy (NCBI): domain Eukaryota; kingdom Viridiplantae; phylum Streptophyta; class Magnoliopsida; order Zingiberales; family Zingiberaceae; genus Kaempferia; species Kaempferia rotunda. The sequence continues at coordinate 3,371,245 of JBAMIB010000018.1, forward strand.
AGCATTAATGTGCTCAGTAACTGTATCTTCTTTTTTTTATCACGTCCTGAGTGTATGTTGGATTCATCTGACTTTTTTTTATTCTCTACAGAAAAACACTGTACAATATTATCATAATATATTTGTGGAGTTCTAGAGATGGAATTAACTATAAATAACTCCTGAAGAAAAATTTCTTACTCATTTAGCTTGTATAGATTCTCCATAACATAAAATGAACTAAGCATGCATTGTAGAAGTAGTAGGTGTTTGTTCTTCGCAAAATAACTCTTCTTCCTTGCATTAAAATATAATGAGAATTATACTTCATGCCATGAACATATTTTATTTGACTATCCAATCATCTCTAAAAATCCACCCTTTTACGGAGCACTCAACTCTTAGTTGTTTGTGGGTACGTAAGACTATTAATTTCAACCCAATCATTCCTTCTAGAATTAAATGTATATATCCATTGATAAACTTACAATGAAAACAGTATCAGGCCTCTTGAGCACACATCAAACTTCTAGTGACACTAGAAAGAGAATGTTCTTCATGAGAGTTTTCATATGGCCATTCTTGGCATTAACTTGACTCAATTTATCCTACTTCACAGTTGGGAATCTCCAATTTTATGATTTTCAATGTTGAATATTTTAAGCATACACAATGCAGAATTCTTGAGAGAGTATCCAACCCATGATATTTATATCTTTGAAACTGAGTTTTTGACAACAAAAGAGGCTTCACCACAATCATCCATGTCGAAAGTTTTCACCATAATCATTCATGTCTAAAGTTTTTTTATAAACATGCTTGCATCTTTAAAAGGCTCATGTCATTACTTGCAAGGGAAATACCATCAGCATAGCAAGGTTTAAAGTATCATTTCAAGCTGGATTGATACTCTTTGTTTAGAATGATATTGACCATTATCGTGTTAGTGTGTTGGCATGTCATTACTAGAGAAGTAGAGATGAATATGGTCCCTTATATTGGACAAAGTTGGAGGAAATCAAGAGATGTGACTTGCAGAGCTCTCACATAAAAAATTCAAAGAGCTCTATAATTGTCACCCAATGGAAACCCTACTTTGTCTTCCTCTAGCTCGTGTCTCAATGAAACCCTTACAAAAGAAACTCAGAACATGCAAATTAAGGAACTCTTGCACAAGAATCGAAGAAATCACTTGAGTTATGATTATTGAAATCATTGCAAGTGAAGGTTTTCCTAGTATTGCATCTTGGACCTTGTGCACATCTTGGCTCTTGAGTGGAACAATAAACTTTGATTGTGCAAGTTGACACATCATAAAATGTCACTCCATACAACATATAATACAAAGATAATTCTCTTCCACTGATCTTATACTATATGTATTGATTACTTTTATTTCTTAAAATTCAATTTTCATTTTATTAGACATAGACATTGTCATTTGTTTGTAGCATGGATTAAAATCTTGTTCAGTTTCGCTCGACACGGGCGAAATAGTTCACTCCATCCACAGACGCAAGCCTCTAGTGCCACGCACCCGAAGGCCCGGTGGACGCATCTTGCTAGCCCGACGATGTTTCACGTGGACCTTGTGATGCATCTGGAGGCGTCGCTTGGGCTCGATGACCTGTCCGGAGGAGTTGCTAGGGCCTGACAACGCGTCCAGAGAGGCGTCGTTCATGTTGGTGCAGCGGAAGTGGTTCAGATTGCTAGAGGGGAGGGGTGAATAACGACCTGCAAATTAAAACAATATTTCCTCTTGCTAACGATTTAGCAAGAACACACACATTAATAATAAATAGAACACATAAAAGAAAGAGGACACGAAAGATTACTTGGTTACAACCTTCGGGTTCTTAGTCCAAGAACGGTGAAAGCTCCACTATCTTCGTCGTCTTCAAAAACACCTAGGAGGTGGAGAAGCCTTTTACAACAATTTAAGCACAAAGGAAATAATAGAACTGAAATAGAGATATTCGAAAGTGTATTGTGTCTTGTCTTTGAACTTCATTCCTATTTATAGACTTCATCTCGATTTGACCGTTGTGCTGACGTGGCACCTTCGATTGATCAGACACTCTCTAGTTGCCAGTGTAGTGCTGACGTGTCCTTAACCTTTATCCTCTTCGACAATGGCTCGATAATGACTTTGGATGACTCAGCCCCTTTCCGGTAGACCAGAGGCTCTCCGATCGCATGGAGGCTTGTTGACGTGGACACCATCTTGATTTTCTTCGGCAATAACTACTACTGACGTGGTGAGAACATCTGGGCGCCTAGACTGAGCATTTAGTAGTGATTCGGGTGCCTTGAATGACCAACTTTTGAACTTGACCATCTTCTTCTCTAGTCGCCTAGGTGATTGAGCTCACCCCAACTCAATTCCATGAATCTCCTCCAACAGTGTTCCTCCTGGCTTCTTGTCCCTCAGATGCATCACGTGTTTCTTCACTCTCTATCGGAGTGCTCTTCAGCAACTGCTTGTACCTTGGATGCACCAAGCTCATCCTTCTTTCTTGCCTGCGTATTTTGCCATCTCTGATACTCTTTAGCGATCGGATACCTATGTGTTCTAAATCCTGGCACACTTAGACATATAGATCAAAACAAAACAAGGACCTGATTTGAACTTGTTTGGTAATACATCAAAACACAACTAGGGGTAAATAACAATTTCCTTTTTTTGATGTATGTCAAACTAAGTTTAATTAGGGTAAATACATATAAAGCACATTATTGTTTATCACAAAAAATTTAATATTCACCAAAATTCCTTTTCCATTAAATTTATACTTTTAATAAACATATTTTTAAAAATAATTTTAGAAAACTTTTAATGAAATCACGAAATTTTAACTACTGATAGAAAACATGTCATATGTTTCATGAAAAATAATTCTAAGAAAATTTTCAACCAAATGTGTTGAAATAAAATATTTATTTCTAATCATGCATAACGAGTCAACCATTTGTAAAAATTATTTATTTCTATGGTTTACTATTCTAAAAATTTCTAAGTTATTAGAACAGATTTAGACACCCAAAATAAATATGGCTACTAGATTTATCAAATATTTTTGTGGAATAAAATATTTTAGCAATTTTTTGATTTAGCTCCTCGGGTATCTAAAATTACATTTTGGTCTTCTATACCCTAATCTTTGTTGGATGAATTTTATTCTTTGGTTTTTTAGTATCATATTCTGATTATTTGAACAAATGTAAAACTTTTCTAAGGCCAATTTTTGAGTTTCTATTTGTTCCCTTAATTTTGCATTTTCATCCTTAACTTGTTCAAATTCTTCCTTAGAGCATGAATTTTCTAATCTATTTTCTAATGCAATTTTTATCTTTTTCAATTCTATATGCTTAGACCTTTCTTTGCATAATGAACTAGAAAGCATTTTAGGGTAGAGTACATACCTCATTTACTATGTCGGATTCATAGGTTGATGCTCCCCCTACTTTTCTTCTTGATGAGTTGTCATTAGTGCAAGACCAGCTATATACTTAGTCTATGAATCCTCTCAAGATGAGGTTTCACTTTAAGTTGCTTTTAGCATTCTTTCCTTGGGATTAGCTTTACTTTTCCCTTTTTTCTTGGTATCTTTCTTGAGCTTAGGGCAGTTGTCCCTCCTCGTCATAGTTGAAGCATCTTACCTTCTTCCTTTGCCTTTTTCAATGCTTGTCTACTATCAAAATTGTTAGTTAAAAAAATTTACCCATTTTTCTTACCAAGTATGTTTCTATCATAGAAGATTCTGAATCTGTCTCGCTCTGCTTTGCTTTTAGAGCTATGTTGTAACTTTCTATGTGTTTAAATCCGGTACATCGAGATTTGTATAATTCCAAAGTCAAAAATAATACTTACCTCCAAGTCCTTTGAGATGCAATAAGAATCCACTATTGATGTCCACTTTTGGGTTCTTAGGAATGCAATCAATGCATATCCGAGAGCATCCCAATTTGAAGCCATCTCTTCGAGGTTGTTGCACCACCGTCTCTCCCTTCTCTAGTCGGAGATGAGTCCTTTGGCCAGCTTTATTCTTGAGGTTCATTCATGAAATTCTAGGAATTTTCCCAAAGATCTTTGGTTGAGTCATAGACGCCGATCCGGTTGAGCTCTTGTATGGTTAACACATTAAGAAGATGGAACTCTGCCTTACTATTTGCCATGAACTCATCTCGTTGCTTTTTGTTCCATCGTTGTTCATCGATTTCTACTCTATCCTTATTCCTGGGCACTTCGAAACTCATATTTTATACATAATATCAAAATTTGTTTTAAAGAATACCTCCATTTTTTTTTTCCATATACTAAATTCCTCTTCGAACTTTGGTGGATAGATGCTTGATCCGACCATTCTTTTTACCCAGTTGCTTAGTGGGCGGTTAGTCCTTTTGAGTAGTCCAAGCTTTGATACCAAGTGTTGGTGCGGCATAAGCGAATTGCTTAAGGGGAAGGGTGAATAACGACCTACAATTAAAGTTATCTTTCGTCTTGCTAATGATTTAGCAAGGACTAACACATATTAATAATAAACAGAACACACATAGAGGAAAGAGGTCATGAAAGATTACTTAGTTGCAACCCTCGGGTTCCTAGTCTAAGAACTGTGAAAGCTCCACTGTCTTCTCCTTCTTCGTAAACACCCCGGAGGAGGAGAAGCTTCTTACAACGGTTTAAGCACAAAGGAAATAATATGACTAAAACAGAGATATTCGAAAGTGTGTTGTGCCTTGTTCGTCGAGTTTTAGTCCTATTTATAGCCTTTATCTTAATCTAACCGTTGTGTTGACATGGCACCTCCGGTCGTCTGTATAGTGCTGATGTGTTCTCAGCTTTTATCCGATTCGGTAATGGCTCGATAACCGCTTTGGATGACTCAACCCCTTTTCGATCGACTAGAGGCTCTCTGGTCACCTGGAGGCTCTCAGTTGCCCAGAGGCATGCTGATGTGAATGTCGTTGATCTGTTTCGACAATTGCTATTGCTAACGCGACAAGAGCATCTAGGCGCCTAGAGAAGTTTCGGGCTCCTGGAAATGATTTGAGCACTTGCAATGGTCAACTTTTGAACTTGATCATCTTCTTCTCCGATCACCAGTGATTGACTGGTCACTCGAAATTGTGCTCACCCCAACTCAATTCCGTGAATCTCCTCGAGTAGTCTTCCTCGTTCCTCGGATACATCCCGTGCTTCCTTCACACTCCACCGAAGTATTCTTCCTCAGCTCCTCGTGCTTTGGACGCGATCCCGTCGACTCCTTTCTCGTCTCATCCTTCTCGCTCGTGTTCTGCCGTATCCGATGCTTCGATGCACAAGAATATTAATGATTAATTATCAATATTAGATATTTTAAAAATACAATAAAATTATTATTGTTAATAGCATTTATTCTATTTATTTTAGATTTTTATTAATTTTTAATGTATATATTCATGTTTTACCAAATTTAAAATGCAAATATTGTACCAAAATGTAATCATGCAAAATATTAATTCAATAAAAATATCTGGTTTTTTATGATTTTAAAAATTATTTTAGAATAGTTATGTTTTCTATTTTCTTTTTTCTTCCAACACAATACAAAAAATGGACCAAGATGGACATCGACTTATTAATACTTCTACATGAATCATGTCCATATCATCCATACCATGTCAATAGAATTGATGAAACCAAAATTATCAAAAAAAGTGAAAATAAATAATTTGATACAATAGACCTAAATGATTTTCAATGACAATAAAGGTGATATATTATATGAGAATATTATCATATTAAATTAAATAAATATTTAGATTGGTGATAGATAATGTCATATTTTATTATAGAATGAATAGTTAAAATATATTAATAAATACTATCACATTTATTGTTATAAAGTAATTAATTAAGATTATATATTAATATATTATTTATTAAAATAATTAATATTATTATTGGGTTTAGTTGAGAAGTATTTTTCTTTGATAATATTGATTGAGAGAAACTTTCAAATCTTAATGAACATTAAATGCTTAAATGAAGAACAGATGGATGGAATGGTTGGTCTATGTAGTGGTAAATTACATGCAATAAGAAAGTCATTTTATTGATTTCACAACAAATTATAAATGGTGACAAGTTGAGGGATTTAACTTAGAATTTATGAAAGATCAATTTAGTTTGAGTAAATTTCAACTTAATTGTAGATAATTTATTCAAATTTCTACTATCTTTTAACTTAGTTTTCTTAAGAAAGATAGGTCAGCAATCAAACTTGGACACTTCATATTAGTATCAGTTGATTTTGACAACTATGTTGCTACTTGCTAGACTTGAAGTGCATTTGGTTCAAATGAAATCAAATGGACAACTATTCTATGGCCAACTTTTATAAACCAACTAACCTGAATAAGTATGTTATCAAATTAAATACAAAATGAATTATCAATTTTGTTTGGTTCAGGTTGAACTAAGTTTGTGTCTATACTCTATACAATATGTTTTTTTATTAAACAATAGGTTTTATAGATCAAATTTTGTCTTATAAAGAATGTCATGCCAAATTATATTTTTCACATTATAAATTTTTGATATAAACTTTATGAATATTAAATGATTTACATTGAATTTTAATGATAAATATACAACAATAACAACCAAGTCTTATCCCACTAGGTGGGATCGGTTATATGAATCCTTTTACGTTATTAAGCTATATATCTAATATATCTTTAGGTATACTTAAATAAATTTTATCTTGTTTTATTGTTATCAACTAAGTCTTTTTTGGTCTTCCTCTTCGTTTGATATGCGTGTTTATCATAATTTCACATCGTCTTACTGGAGCATTTATTAGTCATTAAGTACATGCCCGTACCATCTTAGACATATCTTTTGGAGTTTTCTCTCAATAGATGAAATTTTGACTTTCTCTATAATGCTTTCATTTCTTATTCTGTCCATTCTCCTATATCTACACATCCACCTTAACATCATCAACTCTGCAGCTCTCATCTTCTGACTCATGTGCTCGAGTCATGCCCAACATTCAACTCCATATAACATAACAGGTCTAACTGTGGTTTTGTAGAAATTTCCTTTAAGTTTTAAAGTACTTTAAGATCACATAAAATATCCGATGCTTTCCTCTATTTCAACCATTCTACTTGTATTCTATGTAAGACATCTCTCTCAATCCTTCCATTATTTTACAAAAATATTCCTAAATATTTAAAGCTCTCAATTCTAGACAACTCGCCATCTCCTATCTTAACAATCGTCTCATTACGTCTAATATTGCTAAACTTAAATTCCATATATTCTATCTTTATTCTACTAAGTCTAAAATTTTTCCCTTCTAGTGTTTCTCGCCAAGATTATAGTTTAACATTTACTTCTTCACATGTTTCATCTACCAAAATAATATCATTTGCAAACAACATATACCACGGTACTGTGTCTTGAATGTGTATAGTGAATTCATCAATAGTTAGTGTAAAAAGATAAGGACTTAGAGCTGATACTTGATGTTATCCTATCTTTATTGGAAATGCTTCAGTTACTCCTCCTAAAGTCTTTATTCTAGTTGTTACATCTCGTATATATCCTTAATTAGTTTAATATATATTACGCTAACACCTCTCTTTTCTAGAATTCTCTATATACTTTTTCTTGGGACTTTATTATAAACTTTTTCTAAGTCAATGAATACCATATGTAAATTTTGTTTTTGGTCTTGATATTTTTCAATTAGTTGCCAAAGAAGATGTATAACTTATTGTCGACCTTCCAGGCATGAACTCAAATTGTTTTTCAGTCACTGTTGTCTTCTTTTTTAATCTTTTTTCTATTATTTTTTCTTAAAGTTTTATAGTATGACTTATTAGTTTAATATCTTTATAGTTTGCACAATTTTGTACGTCTCTCTTATTCTTATATAAGAGAACTAGAGTACTTATCCTTCATTAATCATGTATTTTTTTTTATTTTCAATATCATATTAAATAATTTTGTAAGTCATTCAATACTTTATTTTCCTAAACACTTCCATACCTATATCGGAATATCATCTGGTCCAACAACTTTTCTATTATGTATCCCATTTAAAACTTATTCTACTTCTGAAGTTTGACCTACTTAATGATAAATATAAATTTTATTATTTAAAAAAAGATAAATTCAATTTTCTGGTTTAATTTGGTTTAAGAATAATCAAATTGAAATCTTTTTATATAGCAGATCAATCTAAACTAATCGAAGTGATTTGATCAAAAAACCAAACTAAATTAAAAATTTTAATTGGATTATTTTTGGTTGGAACCAATACTGGACACCACTGTGGTTAGGTGGGCATTATCCTTGCATTTTCTTATATAATAATAGAGTAATACTATGTGCATGCTCCATACTCTTGTGTCTTCCAAGGAAACCAAGGTTTATTATCACCAACACAAGGTCAAGGAGAAAATTTGAGTATAATGGCTATGGCTCATAGCATCTTATTGGCCTATGCCTTATCTGCATAAGCTAACATTTATAAATATCTTTTCTTTAGCAAGTGACTCATCTCTAATCCAATATCATGTTATGCCTTATGCGAATCATGGCCTAACTAAGTTAAGAAATCTATTGCCATTTTCAATGTGTCCTAACCCTAACAATGATAAAAGCTAGTTTATGTAATATCTCATAAACATCATCCTACATTATTGTAACTAAAAGCCTTTTCAAATAACATTAGCATATAACCATCATGGTATAAAGTACCAAGATGTTGGTTTGCATAGGTTGAATTTATCATTCGATCGGTAGCACGACATTAAATTTGACTTAGTGAAATAGTGGAGAGGCCGAGGGAGAGGAAGAGGGGGATTGGCCAATCGATTAGCAATATATTTCCTCGTGAAACTCCTACCCAATCGATTGACAATGTTCAATCGATCAGCCAATCAATTCTGAAGGCTTCTCTAAGAAAAAAAATATGCATAATTTGATTTCAACATACAATAAAAATAGTTCGAAATAGCAAGAATACACAAACTGACAAGGAGCAAAATATTAATCAAAATTCAAAATATTAATTTGTTCAACTTCAACATAAAATGAAAAAAGCAAAAGTATACAAAATAACTTATATAATCCTATATCCCTAATTCTTCTTCTAGTTCATTTCCATATTTCTACACTTCCTCTATATCAGATTCAAACTCAAAATCCATGGCATCTTCCTCTTCTCCATCCGATACAAATTCTTCTTTGTGAAGTTCTTTACATCTTCAATATTTGTACAAACATCTTCATCTCCACCATTAACAATCCATCCTAGTGCTGTAATTGCTTCACTAGCAAGTAGCACATTATTTTTTCTTTTTGTCTTCTTTTTTTGTTTATAAACTTGCCATTGAATTAAACATAAACTAAATTGTTCAACCATCTAGTATCTAGTCTATTTCTTTTCTTTGTATGAATCTACATAAAAGAAAAATATTAATATTGAATATAAATTTAGACATTTAGTAATTACTGATTAGTAGTTACTACATAATAAGTAATTAAGTAATTACCCCCTCAAAAATACTTCAATTTCTCTCACAACCAAAAGAACTTGTTAAAGAAAGGATTCTTTTAGTCATTTTTGCAATTTAGGTACACTATTTCCAAAATGATACCACCATCCAACTAAATAAAAACAAATGAAACAATAACAATAAACAACAAGCAATAAAAATTACAAAATAAAGTAAGCAATTATTACTTAGTTCTTACTCAAATAATATTTCTCATCGTTTTTTGCATCCAATTATAGCCAATGCTTTTCCAAATTCCCTGCTTTGTTGATATACTTCAACAACTCCACATTTACTATCGCACTTTAGCTATTAATATCATCGGGAAAGAATGCTTCAACACAAGTGGAAAATCCATTTGTGACCACTTCTTCACTTCATATGCTCTAGTCATTGAAGGAGCAATAAGGATTCAAGAGGTAGGCTGCTAAATGTGGTGGACTATCAAGTTGATTACGACTTTTCTCATCAATAATATCAATAATCGAACGATAGTGAAGCTCTTGATTTTTGAATACCACTTTAATCTCCTCTCTCGCTCTAAGTAATTCTCAATACACAAAATCCATATATGGCTTCTTATCCCCATCAACAAGACGAAGCAACTTAACTAAAGGGGCAAACACCTTCATGCAAAAACTTACTCTATTCTAAAAAAGAGGCACCTATAGTGATATTATATGTCACCTTTCCTTTTGCACTCTTTGAATGTTGGCATGTATTCCATTGTTCACTAGCAACCATAGCTCTTTTTCTTCTCCATCAAGCTTTGCAAAGTCAGAAAAGTGATTGCAAATCGTGTTATTCTCGGCCTCACTATGCCTTTTTTGGTAAACTTTCTCATCATTGACAACGTCGTGTGATGTGCATAAATAAAGTTTGTCAATCTCTTTGCCTTCTCAATCACCCCTTTGAACTTAGGTTGGTTCAAGCATAAGATTCACGGTATGAGTTGCACATGAAGTCCAAAATCTATGTGGCCTCTTCTCCTTCAACAAATTTTTTGCCACCATATTATTCGAAGCATTGTTCGTTACCACTTGAACTATACTTTGGGACCCAACTTCTTCAATGCACTTGTCTACATATTCAAATATATAATTACCGGTGTGTGCTTCATCCTATGCTTTCCTAGAAGAAAGGAAAGTTGTGCCTCTTTACAATTGACACACAAATTCATGATACTTTTTCTTGTCTGGTCGGTCTAGGCATCGATCAAAATTGAGCAACTATTCAAAGCTCGTTCTTCTTCTTGCTTCTTTAATAGAATTTTAGTTTTATCTACTTCTTCCTTTAACAAGGGCTCCCTTAATAAGTATTTAGTTGGAGGACGATAACCCGAACCAAATTGACCAACCACTTCTACAAACCTCTTGAAACTATCATTGTCAATGACATGAAAAGGAATACCGGACTCGTACACCCATTGAGCTAAATATTGGTGCACGCTGTTTGTCCTTTGCTTCCAAAGTACATCAATAATATTTTGTTGTTGTTTTGTCTTCTTACTTCCACTCAATGAAGATTTGGGATCAATGACGGATGCAAATCAGTCCATAAGGCCAAGAGTAAGCGGGTTTCTTCTTGTCCCTAAGCTCTCTTCATCTTCCTTATATTCTTCAAGAACAACTTATTCTCTCACCTTCATTTCATTCTTATTTTTTTGTTTCTTTTTTGTTCTTCTTTAATGACATTCTTACACTTCACTTTATCCTCATCTGAAGACTTCTTACCGGAGACAACATTTCCCCTGATATTGACAACATGTTGTTTGATCTTATAAATTTCACCACTAGTAATTTTTCCACACAACTTACATTTCAACTTATCCAAAGTTGTAGGATCCACCAAGTCCGTAAATTCCCATCCAACATCATTCGAATTACGCTTCATAGAGGTCTCCGGCATTGGATTAGATACTTTAGAAGATATAGTACTTGACATTTTACTGCATAAGTCAAACATTATCAATATCAATTTAAAAAAAAATTACTAGTGGAACTCAATACCATGAGTGTATCAAATTATAATCAAGTACCGAACATCTTTACACTAAGGTAGCATAGGGATAACTCGGGTCGTGTTTCACGTCGAACTAGTAATAGAACGTTTATTTTTAGACAAAATCGAACCAAGGGGTTTTTTTGAGGGGTTTTGGTGAGTGCTAAGTCTAGAAAATGAAAGACAATGCAAGTGAATAAAACCTAGTCTAACCTAAACTAGGACGACAAGAAAACAAAGCAATATAAAGTAAGTAAAGCAATTAATTAAACTAAGCTGGAACGAAACCTAGAGCATTAAAGAAACTCTAATCTAATTGTGCATTCAAATGAAGAACAAATATCATTGAAACATAAAACTTCTAGCTAACAAAACATTGCAAGATTAAACTAAAGAAATTGCATCAATTAAAACCTAACTAACGGTAGAGACATTACATCAAACATTTGATGTGTGTGAGTTAATTCAACCATAATGTATGGAAATTGAAACATAGTAGGTCAAATTAATACAAACACTTAACATTCACATCAAATAGAACTCAACACATGAAAAACAAATCAAACGCATAAGAAACCACCAAATGTTTGTGGATGAACCCAAGCTTCGGACGGATCTCATCGATGATGGCGTTTGCGGATGGAACTCCTCGCGGATGAACGGTGAACTGACCAAGCTCGAACCCCAAACTTGATGAAGGTGCTGCCCTCTCCTCTTCTACCCGAAGAGGAAGGTAAGGCTTCGGTTCCTTCTCTTCTAACCCGAAGAGAAGTGGCCAAAGGTGAGGAAGAGGCTAGATCCAGCGGCGTCGGCGTCGGGTTGTTCCTTGCGTATGAGAGCAGTGGCGTCGACTTAATGTGAGGAGATGGAGGTAGAAGAGATGGAGAAGTGGGTGAAGGAAGGAGCGACTGGCTGACAGCTAGGAAGAAGTGCTGCCGGTCGGCGATGAGGGAGAGAAGAGAAAGGGGCGTCGGTGTCGGGGAGGAGAAGAAATCATGCCCCTCTTCTACTGTTATGTCTGAGTGAAGAGAAAAGGAGGAAAATGGTTTTTTTCTAGCCGTCTGATTTGAGGAGGAGTTGATCTTGGCCATTGAATTTAAGTGAGGAAGAAGATCTGCATCTGAGCCGTTCATGCTTGTGAGGGATGAAGATCTAACCATCTGATTTAAGTGATGAAAATCTAACCCTTGAATCTGGAGATGAGTGGTTTAGATCACTTGAGGCTTAAAGAAGAGGTTAATGGATTGGATTCTCCTCTTGGGCTTCAAATTGGGTTCTTCCAATGAATCCAAATTAAATTGGAGCTCTCTTGGATGTTTGATCTCAATCAGCGGTCAGATTGTTTCAGATCTGAATGAAAGGCCAGATGACTAGATCTGAGTGAAGAAACAAGATCTCTCTAGATCTGGATCAACGGTCCATATTAATTCAGCTTAATCTCCTCTGTTTGACCTTCAAATCTCAAATTTAATCCAACTCAATCCTAATTTATGGCTCTTTGGATTTCTTACAAAACCACATTCAAAATATGAGATTTAACTCCGCAATTATAGAAAATTTACAATTAAGTCCAAAAATGGATCCTGCTCATAGAACATAATATAAAAAGAAGGGTTAAAGCATATGAGAGGATAAAAATATTAAGTACAAGAGCCAAAATAATCCATCAAAATGCTCATTATCACCTCCCCCACACTTTTTCTTGCTCGTCTCGAGCAAGTGAACAAAATAAGAAAACAACTAAAGATGTATTCCCATACAATTCTCAATCATGCTTAGGAAATAGTAAAAGAAAGTTACCTAGGATTGTCAAATTTCAAAGACTCAAGCATTCATAAATTCAAATCTTACAATGATTAACAAACATGATAATTTCAATCCATAATGAATAAATTCAGAACGATAACAAATAAACCATACAAGGTAAGTGGTGACTCTCCTCCTATAATCACGCAATAGTGGAGCTCACTTAAGTTACTTATTATTCATGCACTACCATATGCTTGTTTTTCTTCTAATCTTCACCACTATCATATATATAAGAATGCACAATAAAATAATAAAGACTTATTTAAAATTTAAGGGAAATATGAATCAAAGCAAATGATAGGGTGTAAGGAAAGAAATGAATAAGATAAAGAAAATGATGGAAGATATGAAAATATTGGAATGTTACATAGATGAGTACAAAAAAACACTGCTAAAAAAATATCTCATCCAACTTCCAAGCTAGCTCTTCACAACTCAATAAATATGTAACAATCTCTAATATAGCTTTTCATACTGAAACGCTAGTCATGATATTCAATAAAATCTAAATGTTGCTACAATAAAAATCATCACTCATAGAAAATTTTATCACCAATGAATATAAATATGTAACAACCTCTATTATAACTTTTATAATAAAAATTCACTCATAATATACAACAAAATCTAAAAATTGCTACAATAAAAATTGTCACTTACAAAAAAATTCTATCACCAATAAATATTGAATGACACAACATGTCAAAATTTTTTTTTCTGTTCACTTTTTTGTTTTTGTTTTTTGTTTTCCTTTTTTTTTAATTTCAATTTTAATTTCAATTTTTTTCTTCATGTTGTGCATGTTGTTCATCTTTCCTATGCATCATCAACAATAGCTCAAATAAAAAGATAAATAGCAAGACTTCCCTATGATGATCAAGTATGGTTCACCTATGTTTTCCCTAAATTCTACTAAGCTATTCCTTGCCCCCACATTTAAACATTTGTCAATCCTGGGCAAAAACACTCATCATGTAGCATCCAAGATATCCACATCCCACGGAAGAATAATAAGGTGAAATAAATGGAAAAGAGAAACAAATGACGGATAATATGAATTTTATTCAAGAAATATATGATAACAAATGGAATGAATAAAAGCAAATGAGATAGCTTTTATAAAAATCATGCAAACCTATGATAATGTAGTCTTGAAAAAATTAAAACAAGTTCTAGAGAACATTAACTATAAGTGCATCACACATAAATAGAAATAATAGGCTTAAAAATATCCTCACTAGGTATAACAAAATTATCATCTTAATCTACTAACATGAAATCCATCTCCAAGTTGTAACCATATGTAATCTAAGAATCCACTCTTGACAATAAATCTCCAAACTCAACAATCAAGTTTAACTATCTTTCACAATTTCTAAGATGATAAAAAGAGTGCATAGAGAATTTATTATGAAAACCAACAAGACAAAATAAAAAATAAACTACAAGCAAAAGTAAACGAAGCAAAGATATATATATAGGCAAAAAGAAAAAGTGAAACGGAACAAATTCCCCTGAATTTTTGGTGGTCAGAGTCGATTTCAGTTCTATTTGCCAAACTGGAAGTGGGATAGTGAGGACTACCCCCTCAACCATCAACTCCTCAAAAATGTTCTCCGGTGGTCGGAGACAGTTCAGCTGGAATGTCCACTCCAGAAACTGTAGAGGATGCAATCATGTTTTGATGTGTGTCAAAGATGTTTAAGTTAGGTTTCATATGACTTTGATATGTGTTTGAGTCACACAGGACTTGTATAACACATGGAGATCTCATCCAAGGCCTCGGGTCCTTGAGTTGGTGAAGGATGGAGCATCTGAGGGACCGCCGGACGAGGAGCAACTGAGTGGAGCC
>JBAMIB010000018.1:3388852-3399089 GCA_037177415.1 Kaempferia rotunda
TCCATAACAATTTTTAAAAATTATCAAAAATTTTGTAAGGTTATTTCTCAAATAATCCTTATTATTTAATTCTTGCTCACAATTCTTTGGTTTACTGATCATGAAAAATTATACTTGCAGACATCCTTTCAAGATCTTCTCCAAAAACAGAATGGAGAACGAGCACTGTGGGAATACCCTTTTGCAGTAGCTGGTGTTAATATCACATTCATGCTCATACAAATGCTTGATCTTCAACTTGGTTTGTATTTCATCTTATTATAAGTTCACTGGATTTTTAGCTAAGTTAATTAAGTTGAGCTAGAACTTTATAGATGACTGATTTAAAGCATCTGTTGAAATATAGGACTATTATCTCTGACACAATAAAATTCCAGCAAGGACACTAATGAACTTTTGTAATGACTGCAGCCAAACCCAGGTCGTTTATTGCAGCTATCTTTCTGAAGTTACTTTCAGGTACAAATCTGAACTTGTTTTTCATTTAAGCACAGTAAGATTGCTCTTGATGATTTTTTGGTAATTAAAAATCATACTGTTCAATGTTGAATTTATGACAAAAATCCTTACTAATATATTCGTAATGTCAAAGCATAGTGCTTTTTTCTTCTTCTAAATTCTAATGTACTGGAGTAACTGGACTTCTAGGCTTGGTTTTAGTAGGATGACAATAAACAATTTGTTTGAATCCGTAGAGTATTTATGAATCTCCTGAGATCTTCCAATTTGATTTCATTGAAGAGGGAAAGATATTTTGAATTGTTGTTATTGATAAGAGAGGACAAATGTTTTGAAAGGAAAATAGGTGATTGAACTAGTGAGGCTACCAGTTTGATGATTCATTGGTTGAACCATCATACTTGGTTGAACTGGTACCAAAAATGTCATCATAAATGCTTTATATTTTTATATATACCAAATATACTTTGTTCTTTATATATTTGTTAAAATGCTACAAACTTTAAAATGATATTTTAGAATAAAGAGTTACAAAAACTCTAATCACAACACATATACCTTACATTCTATGTTGAAAAAAAATGAAAAACATTCTAATTTAATATAATTCATATGTTGCTCCTTATTTTGCCAACTAGTATGTATTTACTGAATAATAGGAAGTTAAGTGTTCTAATTTTCCCCCCTATAATACTCTCTCCTTTCCTATGTGTCTTGTCTTTGATTAACCCATTCTTTCCTAGTTCTCTGGCCTAAGCTTCCTAAGCAATAAACTGAATTTAGAGAAAAGTGTTATTGCCAAAGACTTGACCACAAGAAGAGGAGCCTACAAGAAGAGTGGAGGTTGGAACCTTTGCAACCAACATTTTTCGTTGGTGCTCCCCCAGCTTGGGTCTGATTGATGTGCTCCCATTCTTATATACATACTAAAAGAAGTGCAGCCTGATATACGAAGCTTCCGCCCATATTGGGTCTATTGTACACAATCTTACCTTGTATTTTGCAAGAAGTTGTTTCTGTGACTCAAACCTATGAGCTTAAGGTCACATGGTAGCAATACGCCAAGGGCCCCCTGTGTTCTTATATATATACTATTAACGCTTAATAACAATGACACTCCTAGTAAATTTCAAGGGAGAAACCAAATAAAATCGATATTACTTTGTGATGCGAATGTCAAAGAGGATATTGAATAAAGTTCTCACATCTACTTGAGAGAAAAAGGATGCTAGAAGAGAGATGCAAAGACTAATCTAATCAAAATTATAAAAAAACAAAAAGACTTGATAAAGTGTTATAGACAAAAGTAATATATTGTGGTTCCACCATCGACGCTTAAAGTGGAGAAATGTTAGGAAGAAATGTTGGAAGTGACAAACACTACCTTATCTTTAAAATCATGCACACATACAATAACTTAAATCAGTGGCACACAATCTGAAGGCAGAATCCTAGTACATCAACTTGAGAAAAACTAAAGAAAAATTTGAAAATTATGAAAGAGAAATTCCTCCCATCTCTTGCCCATTTATTTATATATAATATTCAGCTGTTAGAAAATTCATCCCATGTTTTTTTGCTACTCACTTCCTTTGAAAACGATTTCTTAAATCTATATTTTTAAAATTAATATTGACATTAATCAGATTTGCACAAACTAGAGATTGATATTGTTCACATCTTGGCAATCATTGGATTAAATGTAATTCCTGTGAAAAAAATAGTGGATTGAATTGATATCTCACTCTCACACCTTTACATTTAGAATGGGAATACCCATTATATACAAATTACAATGGAAGAGAGATTAGGAAACTAATTATTTTGTACATAAGACATTAATATCTTTCTAATTAAATCCCGATTGAATCAAATCTGCACAGATTGAATCAAATCCGCACAGCTGGAAATAAATCAAATCTGCACAGCAAGAAATCAAATCTGCACAGCTGTGAAAATCTGTTTTTTCTGATTTTCACAGCTGTGAATCTGATGAATCTGATCTTCACAACTCGACAATTCCTCGTTGGATAATCTATGCTTGCCGAAACAGTTGACATTTGATGTTTCAACATGGGATCGGCACCGATACCCTACTAGCACTGTGACGGCAAGGTCATGGAGGGTGTTGCGACCTTTACCCCCGTGTCTCCATTATTGCCCTCCATGCCCTCCGGACTGACCCCCGCGCCCCCACAACGACCCTACAAGGGGTGCAGAGGGTGCGTGACCCGTTGTGGCTTCCTCAAGGTCGTGATTTTTTTTGTAAGATATTTATTTTTAAAATAGATATTTTATTATAAATAGTTAATTATATATAATAATTATAAATATAATATATTATTAATAATATATCTTAACAAGACTTACATATGATGTTTGTTGATCTAGCAAAAACTTATGATAGAATTCTAAGGGAAATTATATAGAGAATTCTAGAAAACAGGTGTTATCATAGCGTATATTGAACTAAGGATGTGTATGAGAATGTGATGACGAGTGAAGAGTTCAGGTGGATTAACCGAAGTGTTTCCTATAAAGATATAGTTATATTAAGATCAACCTTAAGTCCTTATCTTTTTCCACTAATCATGGACAAACTCATTGGACACATCCAAGAAACGGTACCGCGATACATATTGTTGGTAGATGATATTATTTTGGTAGATGAGACATATGAGGGAGTAAATGCTAAACTGGAATTTTGGCGGGAAATGCTAGAAGTGAAAGGTTTTAGGTTTAGTAGAGTTAAGACAAAATATATGAAATTTTAATTTAGTAATATTAGACTTAATGAGATAATTGTTAAGATAAGAGATGACGAGTTGTTTGTAATTGAGAGTTTTAAGTATTTAGGATCATGTTTACAAAAAGAAAGGAGAGATTAAGAGATGTCTTACATAGAATATAAGTGGAATGATTAAAATGGAGTGGAGCATGAGATTCTCTTTATGGTTGTAAAGTACTTCTAAGACTTAGTGGAAAGTTTTACAAAATGGATGTTAGACCTGCTATTTATATGAAGTTGAATGTTGCGCTATGACTTATCACATGCGTAGAAGATGAGAGTTGCAGAGATGAGGATGTTAAAATGGACGTGCAGACATATAAGGATGGACGTGATAAAAAATAAAAATATTAGAGAGAAAGTCGGGTTACACCTATTGAGGAAAAACTTTGTGAGATACATTTAAGATGGTACACACATGTACTTACATAATCAATAAATGATCTAATTAGGCAATATTTTTTAAATCTTAATAATTATTTTAAAATTTTTAAATAATTTTAAAAATTAATAAAATGTTTTAAAAATATTTAATTATTTTGAATATGTATTAAATATTAAATATTAAATAGTTTAATAATTTTAAAAAATATTATTCTTAAACCTTTCAAATAATTTTTTTTTAAATTAAAAATTTACAAATTCATTTAAGAAATTATTTAAACCTTTATAGAATTTTATAATTATCTTCGAACCTTTCAAATAATTTTATAATTTTAGATTTAATTTTAAATTTTAAGAATTATTTATTTAAAAAAATAATTTTTATAAAAATTTAATAGATATTATTCTATGAGGAAATATTGAAATATGAACTTAATACTTCAAAATAGAACATTAATAGTGGACATATTAATAAAATTATTTTTAATTAATATACACTTATATTTAAAATTTAAAAAAAAATACTGAAACTGCACATTACCATACCGAAATCGTATTGTTTCAATCCAGTATTAAAACTCCATCATTAGTCGAAATTTTAAACCATGATGTAATTATGTTGTACTTATGTATCCATTTTTTACATAGTAGTTGTAATTAGAGAAACAGTTGATTAAGTGTACAATATGTTGATTAAGAAGAATCATTATACTTTGACTTTTTCTCTTGTAACAGAGAATGACCAGGTTTTTGACATAATGTACTGCATAGCTTTCAAGTTGATGGATCACCAATGGCTTACTATGCATGCCTCGTACATGGACTTCAATGTATGTTATTTCATTCTCTATAATAAGAGTTAGTTTGAACGTTTCACCTACTAAATGTAGGGTCTCTTTATTCTGGCTCTGCATTTGACGTTCTTTGAATTTCAAAATTTACCACAATATTCTTGAATTATTCAGCAGACTTTTTTTTTTCTTTTCAAGTGACAAAAGAAGTCACTCAGTTCAGAGCTAGAAATTCACTGATTGAGCAAAAACAATTTCAGAATGTCTTTTTGACTTAAATCTAATCAAACTATAGTATACAAGGTATCCATTCAAGTTTACATTACAATTTCCCCCAACAGATCCCCATAAAAGAAACCACTTAAGCCATTTGATTTTATGGATTCAAGTGACCAATGGAGTCAAACATTACTGTCAATTTCAAAATAATAATGATGTTGTACTTATCTGTTAACTGGTTTATCCAGATTGTGATGAAGTCCACACGCCGTCGGCTGGAGCAGGAGCTTCTTCTAAAGAGCGTCAGTAGAATTGAGGACTTACCTTCATATAGGCTACTTGCTTGTTAGCGACTCCGGTTATATTTGACTTTGAGCAGTTTGATTCTCTCTGGTTTTGTGGCATGCTAAATTATTCTCTTCTGATTACAAAGCTGGGACGTTTTAGTCTATTAGTCGTTTTCTGTGTAAATGTTATAGATTGATACTTAACAAGGAATCATTACCTCGTAGAAGAGCTGAAGTGTTGTCTGTTATTTTCATTTTAGAAAATGATGATATTTTGCTTATTTATTCTTTTAAGATTAATATGGATTTCCTGTTCATTTTCTGTGTTCTTTACCATGTTGCATTATCATTCTCTTGTGTATCTGCTGCAGATTGTCGTCTGGCATCCATTCGAATGGCTTAATGAGTTAGAGTTGTTGTTCCTAGTGTTTCTAGGAGTGTAAACAAGCCCAGACAAGCTTAATTGTGTTCAACTATATTTATTTACTTGTTGAGCTTATATCAAACTTTTTTATTAAAAATATTGAGTTCCAAGAATTTTATCTGTTTATTGACCTTAATTAATAGGTGTCTTTATAAATTAAGTTAAATATTTATTTATAAAATTGATCAAATTTATATTATTTTTTATTTTTAACATAATATGAATAATTTAAAATTATAAAAAATTATTATATTTTTTATATATTTAGATTAAAATTTTTAAAAATATATTTACTCATAAATTATTCGTGAATCTGGTTATTCATATATAAAATTTTAAAAATCAGAATGCATACAAGCGTCAGGGGAGAGCTTCCAAGAAGTTTTTGAAGACCTAGATCATATTTGTTATGCCCCGAGAGGAGTCTCTGTTCGATAAAAAATTGGCAGCATTTCCTCTGTACCGTTGACAATATGAAACTTGACTACATATCTCTCAATTCTCGGCCAACACGGCTGGAATATAATAAAATAATTAACTTTCAAAACCACACATTTTATATATAAACTTATTCCACTACACAAGGGGAAATCACAATCATAGGTTAAACAAAATATAATTCAAATCCACAACTCACCCACATACGAGGTATCTTTTGTTGGCTCACTGCTAGTGCTGGCTGGAGGTGTGTAGCTGTCGAACTCCTACTCGACACATGCTGGCCAGAATTATATGTAACTGCTGCCCTCCATATCCAAAACCACAAAACAACACCTAGAATAACACCTATGCACAACCTGTTTTCTAGGGTTTGTCGATTACCTTTGATATCACAGTAAGAGGGATTAACAGTGATGAATCAAAAAGAGGAATATCAAGCCAGATGATTGCTGCTGCGGTGTCGAGCCAGAGCAGAGGACGGTGGAGATCTATGAGATGAAGATGGCACAGCAAAGAGCGGCGGCAAAAACTCTCACCCGGCAGCAGCGGTTGTCTGGGACTCAGTCGTCTCCCGATCGAACGGCATAGCAATTGGGCGGTGGCGATGGTGGTGACGCGAGGGAGGCTGAGAGAGGCTCTCCAGATCGGGACAGAAGGGATGGGAATCGGGAGGAAGAGGATGGTCGCCGGTAGCACCAGAGTTGTCCGACCTAGCGACCAAAGATCGACTGTCGACGGAGGAGAGATCGCGAGAGATAGGGGAACGACGATGACAAGTTGAGAGAAGAGAATGGGGTTCGGGTAATAAGATTAGGAAACCTAGGTTTGGCTATTTATATTCCTCGGTTTAATAATACAACTTAGGTTTAATGACCTCAATCAACTCTCACTTTTGGGATATACTAAACCGGTTTTACCTAAACCTACCCGATCATCCCCTCAAACCGGGTCATGCGAGCACCGATTAATTCTTAGAAATTTTTAAAAATCCAAAAAAAAAATCCAATATGGTTATACCTCCAACAATAACTGTTATTTATTATTATTTATGGTCGTATTTTACATCCTTCCATACTAATAAAAATTTGGTCCCTAAATTTCCTGCTCATACTCAAGGATCCTCATCCAAGAACATCAACCAAGTAGTACACTCATGTACTAGTTCATCTAAGTATCATGATCAATTCTCCTATCGTGAGAGATCAAAGGTTCTCATATAAAACTATATGATGATCCATTACTAAATTAATAGTGATGACTCTGTGGGTAATGAGCTCACTATGCCTCCATTACGCTCACACCACTGTCTAGCCAACTATGGATAAGTCAACTACCATTGAAATCTATAACTTATGCTATCCGTAGATCATCTAAATTCTAGATAGGGCACTCAGATTGTCCATCTGTTTGAGGGTAGAAAACTACACTAAAGAGAACCTCTATAGTCAAGTTCCACTATAAGCATTGATAGACCCGGGAGGTGCATCGCGGATCTCTATCTGATAAACCATGAATTATGATGATCCCTCCGCAGTATGACTTTACTAACTGATCCACAAAATTCATCCTACAGATCAGTATACATACCGGACATCGAGCTACAACATCCACGATGTCCTTCCTCATGTCGTTCCAGCAATAGGAATCACCAACCTAGATTAATCTGATTCTTGCCGTAAGTCCTTCTGGATCGGATGTAATTCAGAAAAACACAATCTTTCATTGTAATAAAAACCTCGTTCTCATCATCCGAGAACACTGTCTATGGTCTATCTACACATCATCAATCAGATAACATTGAGGTAACTCTACAATAGAACATGTCCCTACTATATAATTAACCCACTCTGCAAGTGATACCACAAGTACTGCCAGGTAATAATCAACATATGTAACATATATCAATAGCATGTACCAGTGCAAGTATTAGGGATGGATCAACTAGAATAGGAGTGTCGCTCCATTACAGATCATATGTGGGAGCAATGCTCCACCATAAGTAGACTATCAGATGTGGGAGCAACGTTCCACCACAAATAAACTATCAAGGGTGGGAGCAAGGCTCCACCACCAGCAATACAATAATGTGAGAGCTATGCTCTACCACAAGCAAAACCACAACGTAGGAGCCACACTCCACCATAAGTAAACCAGCATATGTGGGAGCAACGCTCCACCATCAGCACAACAAGTGACCAAGACACCTAACTATCAAGCTGTGAATTGCACGAGATCACTCTACCACAGATCACTGTGGACAGTCCAAACTGTCAGGGTCCCTGTCTACGTGAGATCATTAAACCATATATCACTGTGGGCAGACAGGTAGTATCTATCTAGCTATGGGCTATGCGAGTTCACTCTACTATAATGATATAATCAATCGGATACTTTCAGTGGAACTCACCTAACACATATGCCCACATAACATAGGTATAGTGATACACCCACAAGTGTATGGGAATATCGAAGTAATATAAAAGATATGGTATCCATAGAGACTGTTGATTAAGCACTAGTTGGTTTTGCACGGCGAGTTATCTAGACAAACAAAGGGTTGTTCACAACAAGAGAAAAGAGAGGAGAAGAGTGTGAGGTTGGAGGGTGAATGGATAGATTATAGGATTTTGGTTTCATTATAATGCTAGTTAATGTCCCCATGTATTGATCATATCCTCAATTCCATGCTTATATTTATAGGGATTCTAACTAAGTGACCGATGTTCAATGCTGCCAAATAGAAGAGGTAATATAAGAAGTCCGGTTAAAGGATTACCTTTGTCACTAGGGCTCCCCGGTCATACATTCCTATATTACACAAGTCATTTCCTAACACTAACATCGGTGTGCTAACTCCAATTAGAATGACCTAACAAGGATTAGTCCCTATGTTAAGATCTTTTGACTCTAGGAAGTGGGTAAGTACCAATGCACCTCTGTCACTAAGGGCACAATATGTCCAGTTGAATGGGTATCCTCTGTCACTAAGGATCCCCCGGCTATCCACTCTAGTAGCAACCTTAACATAGAGACAAAATCCCTCACATCTACATGTTTATACCATTCATACATTTCATCAAACACATAAAAGGCATAACACAC
This sequence comes from Kaempferia rotunda, assembly GCA_037177415.1. Lineage (NCBI taxonomy): Eukaryota > Viridiplantae > Streptophyta > Magnoliopsida > Zingiberales > Zingiberaceae > Kaempferia > Kaempferia rotunda. The sequence goes on from JBAMIB010000018.1 coordinate 3,397,748, forward strand.
AATAGAACATGACAATAAGCATTTTATATCATAGAACATGTCCAAATTTATAGTTCATACATCAACATCACATGCAATTACTTCCTACATCCTATATCTAGAAAATCTACTCCATTATAAGGAGTTTACAATCAAGATGACAAAAGATCTAAGCAATCCACAACCAAATACCAAAGGAAGAGAGGAAAATAATGCTTATCGTTGTTGTGTCGGCCTTCTTGATTGCTCTCCTTGCTCCAGAGGTGGACTGATCGGCAGAGATGAAGATCCTAGGGTTCCCCCAAGGGGGGAGAACCTTTCTCCAAGGAAAGGGGCGGAGCTCCAAGCCAAAGATCCTCAAGAAGTGTGTGGTTCCACCCTTTTATATTTATGAATGTTGACTTGATCTGCCAGATTGGATGATCTACGCCAAAACACATTTTTCGACACTTAGATGATGTTTTCTGGAGATGTGATCTGAACCAAAGTTTCAGATCGTCAAGTGCTGGCAATTTTGGTAGGTATTTCATCATTCGTAGGTATTTCATCCTGTGGGGTCCAAGTGACTCAAAAGTTATACCCGTTTTATTTTAAGTCCGCAGTGCAGTCTGGTTTTCACACGAACATGCATAAAACGCACGGCCCCACATGGGTTGGATCTGGAAATACTGTGAAACCATGCTATCTTGTATGACTTGAAGTTAGCTTCATTTTGAGAGGTCATAGACCCAAAAACTCCAACAGAGATAGAAGTTATGCTTGTTTTGATTTAGGTCCGTAGGCTGGACAGATTTGGGCATGCCTCTCGCTTCTTCATCACACGGGCAAGGCTCAACATGTCACAGAGGAAGCCACACGGCCGTGTAGATCTGCATGGCCGTGTGGGGGTGGCTATGGCCGTCTGGTACATGGTCGTGCCACTTTGCATGGCCCCATAGGGCTCTCTTCTGTTGAAGTCACATGACCGTGTGGAATCACACGACCGTGTGGGGCTTACTTCGGCTGCCCGTGCACGGCAGTGGCACAAAGTCACATGGCCGTGCGACAGGGTCACACCATCATGTGACTCCTATGCATGGTCCATAATGTTAGAAAATCTAGCATTTTGCTCTATTTTTGCTCCAAAACTCATCCTGTCATGAAAACCTAACAAAGAGTAGATCTACATACAAAATGTATGGAAGTATGTCATTATGATAAGATAAGGTGCAATAAACGTAGATTATATGCAGTGAAATATAAGTAGATGTGTGTAACGCCCGCCCTTATCTACTAGGCTTAAGAGTGGGGTTACTGACTTACTATCTTAACTACTACTACTGAATGCAATAATTATGCGGAATAAAACTGAACTATAGCAACT
>JBAMIB010000018.1:3410831-3421231 GCA_037177415.1 Kaempferia rotunda
AAGAAAAAGGCAACTCAATCGATCACCTGATTGATTGGGCGCTGCTGGATCGATCAGCTGATCGATCCAGGAGCGTTTTGTGCTCTTGCGCAGATCGCCTGCCAATCGATCAGTTGATTGATTGGCGCTGGCCCAATCGATCAACTGATCGATTGGCGCTGGCCCAATCGATCAACTGATCGATTGGCGCTGGTCCAATCGATCAATTGATCGATTGACCAGTGCATGACTTGGATAGTCAAGTCAACACGCCTTTGACTTGACTCACTCAAGTCAATCTCAATCTCCTGGTCAACCGTGACCTATTAGGACTTAATCTCACCTAACATCCGATCATCTTTGACCTATTAAGACTTGTCGCCGGGTGTCCGGTTAATCCATTGACCCACTTGGACTTTTCCACACCAGATATCCAGTCACCCTTGATCTATCTGGATTTCCACTGTCTGGCTTCACTCACCAGGACTTCCCAGCTTGCCTAGCTCCACTCACTAGGACTTCCAACACCTGGCTTCACTCACCAGGATCAGGCTTCAGTCACCTAGATTTTCATTGCCCAGCTTCACTCACTGGGACTTCTCACCTTGCTTCACTTACCAGGACCAGGTTTCACTCACCAGGATTTTCCAACTGCCTAGATTCACTCACTAGGACTTTTCAATCAAGTATTCAATCAACTTTGACCTACTTGATTTCTGTTCGACAATCTCCTGGATTGACAATTGCCCATACAATTTCCACCCGTTGTCAAACATTGAAACACATAAGCTTATACCAACTCAAGCTTATTCTGGTCATCCTGACCCAGGGATGATTGCTCCAACAATTTAACACTTTCCAAATATATTGTCAAATATCGAAACATGAGACTCAAGCTTAACCCAAGCTTGTCCGGTCAACATGGACAACTTGACATGGGGACAATTGCACCAACACTTAGATGACATGCTGACTGAGCATATTCAGTTCTTAAGGCATGAGATGTCTAGACCGTGCTTGATACTTATAGTATAGGACATCCAACGGTATTCATGGCATGCGTAGTCTGACCGGACTCAGTATCTATGATGTGGGGCGGCTAACCAGTATTCATGGCAAGGGTAGTTTGACAGGGACTCAGTATCTATGGTATGAGATATCCGATCGGCACCCCTTCATGCGACTAGCCAGACTAACCCTAATAATGGCCGCCAGCTCACCCATGATTCCGATTAATCTCGAATTTATGAGGCCCTACATTTTTCCTACCATATCATCAACTATTTGGTCGACTGAACATGCGAACAATCAATTAAAAATGACAACAGATAGATATCAATCCCGTAATTCAAGTTTCACTGTTAGTTTAAGTAAATCGATTGACATTAATGCAAAACAAGTATTAGAGTCCAATTAATTAGTGGTTTAAGTGAATTGATTGATGTTAATCAGAACAACTATTAGAATTTTTCTTACTAATTGTATTTATTTGTTGCGCTTAATAAAATTTTATTTCAAGTCTAGCTATTCATCCCACGTCTCCCTATTATAAGTGGAGAGTCCTTGTTACGTTGCACCCCAGAGGGCGCGCGACCAAGTGGGTGGGCTCTACATCTGGCGCATCCTAGTCGTGCACACTTGGGGTATAAGTGGATAACTATTGTTTGTCTATTTAGAATTGTCTACTCTTTTATATTATTGATCTTTATTTTAATCAAAATTCTTTTTCAATTGATTATTAATCTCTAATTTGAAATCATTTTTCTTAATTTTATACATTTTTATATAATTGCAAAATGCTATAGCCATCTGTACAAATAAAAAAAAACATTTACCATCCAATTCAGGTAGGAATCACAAAGTCACCTACAATCCTTTTTATTATATTCTTTTAATAATTTATATACACCAAAAGATACTTAACAATCTCTTTTTTACTAAAAATATAATATTCCCATAGTACTCTTGATTATTGAAGCATTTATTGTTTGCAAAAAAAAATTCTGTGGTCATAATTTCATCTACAAGTTTATAATGATCTAAATTTTTATTAAATTAATATTATTGTCACAGTATAAAATTTGGAGGAGTACCAATATATTTAAGAATATTTTATTTTATGAAAGAGTATACACAGATTTAAATAGCTCTCGCTGCTGCTGCTCTTTCAAATGTTGTTGAGCTCGGAGAAGAAGAATCCACTGCCATGACGATGCCGGCCATGGCTACCTCCGGCGATCTCGCGGTCTTCCTTGCTAACGACGAAAGCAACGCCTCAACCTTTCTCGCCGCTCCATCCTCGCCCTCTGCCTTCCCCTTCGAGAGCCTTCGCGTCTGCCCCCCTTCCTCCCCGCCTCCCGCATTGGGGCTGCCGAGGCGTCCCGGTTCAGCTGGGAAACGAAGCTGGCGGCGCACTAGGGTGTTCAAGAACAAAGAGGAGGCGGAGAACCAGCGGATGACTCACATCGTCGTCGAACGCAACCGTCGCCGCCAGATTAACGAGCATCTTGCGGTGCTTCGCGCCATGATGCCAGAGTCCTACGTCCAAAGGGTCTGTCTCATATCCACCTTCGTTTTTTGTTTTGTTTGTTTTTGTTTTTTCTTTTTCAATTTGCCCTCTGTGTGGGAGATTCCGAAGTCGCATTTGCCCAAATTTGACATTTTTTTTTTTTGCTTCCTTCTGCAATTGATGGATGTGGAATATACAGACTACGTACGATTGTGAGAATGCATAACATCGCGAGTTCTAATTTAATGGGTTTCTCAGGGTGACCAAGCTTCGATTGTTGGAGGAGCCATCGATTTCATTAAGGAGCTTGAGCAGTTTCTCCAATCCCTTGAAGAGCAGAAGAGAACACTTGGGCGATATCCTACATCCAAATGTGCAAGAGCACAAAGCTACTCTAACACCGCCGTCGGAAACAGCTGCGGTGGCAATAGTAGCTGTACTGGCGACGGTCTGATCGCGAATTCCCCTCCCTTTGCCCACTTCTTCTCGTTTCCCCAGTACTCCTGGCTTCACGCCGTGCATGATCAAGAGACTCGGCTTTCACTGCCAGGGTTGGCCGACATTGAGGTCATCTTGGTAGAGACGCACGCGAGCGTCCGAGTGCTATCGGCGCAGCGGCCCGGCCAGCTATTCAAGATGGTGGCTGGGATTCAAAACCTGGGACTTAGCGTACTCCATCTTAGTGTCACCACCACCCTCGACTCCATGGTCCTCTATTCCCTTAGCATCAAGGTGCGTACCTTCAAACCTTTAAAGGTTTAACACGACAATTTCCTCTGATTTTGATAATTAAGAAGCAAAAGCTTACAAACTTTCAAGTGCTTTTTTATTTGTTTGTTTAAAAGCACTTGAAAGTTACTATGTTCTTGGGATTGGAAGATTAATATGTGTGCCAATAGCAACCTGGTAAGCTGAGACTCCTTAGGAGAGGAAGGATTTTCCCGCCCCTTAATTTTGAGTTGTGCATCCCAACAATGCTAAGAACTCGATAGCTTTTAGTTGATTAATTTGTAGATAATTGGAGCTCCCTCTTTAGATATATAACCGTGGTATAATTAATTTATCGTTGCCTTAATCATGGTCCTGGGACTGCAATAAACACTGCCTTGATCATGTTCTTGGTGGTCCAGAAATCTCGTGGACGCAGATCTAGTAGTAATACAATTTACTTTTTCTGTTCTCGTAATTCTTCTTTGCTCCAACCACCAGGTCCAAGCTTCAAATATTGTACCATGACTGGAAAGTGAGAAAAGCTGCTTGCTTGTAATTTAGTACTTTTTTCCCAGTGTCCTCTTTCCAATGCTTCCATGTGTTCTGTATCAATTGTCAGATGAGACTTTCTTCTGCATTGAATACTATTCTTGATTCCCAATCATGGTCCCTCATGGATACGACACACTTGGAATCCTAAAGGAGAGTCACATCTCTAGACATCCATTATTACTCCTCCCTTTCCACAATATGACCTTGAAAAAATATTTTAGGGGGAGAAGAAAAGAAAAGAAAAATCTGAATTTAAGAATTGGACCTCAATGCGACCTGACAGTGGCATATCACAGGAGTATACTCATTTCAGTGATGCAATATTAAATTTATCTTCTCAGTGACTAAAGGCAACCTCACAAGTGTCTTTGTTTAGTAGATGCCCATTTCGATTGATTTCTAAAAGCTGTGCAACATCATTTTGATTCCATGTAATTGCGGATTCCTTTCCTGTTCAAGTTATTTCAAAGGGAACATCGGTTGATTTGCAGGTGGAGGAAGGGTGTAGTCTGACCACAGTCGATGACATTGCTGCTGCCATCCACCATATGCTTTCCCTGATTGAAGCTGAGGTGACTGGTCTGCCCTAGCTCAGTAGGCAGCTTCCCAAGTTCATGACTCCTCAAAACCTGCACAAGAATGAGTTAGCCGTTGTCCATTTTCTTCCACGTACAGTTGGTGCAGCTTGACATAGTGCCCCCTTTCTCCTCTTTTCTTGTTTGTTAACTCTATTATGCCCCTTCTTTTTCATGTTAGGATTTGCTTGATCAATCCCAATTTTGTCGATAATGTTATCTTATATATAACTAGTAAACACTGGTGCATTAGGATAGTAGCAGTGGCATGGGCAAGAGAGGTAGCATTCCTATGGAAATCCAGATGTGAAAGGGAAAAACACTTCTTACAATAGAAAGCACCCACTTCATTGGAGAGTAACTACATGCCAAATTTTAATTAATTAACTCCACGGTTTGAAACTTGAATGCACAAGGCAATGTTCTGATAATGCACAAGCTTTCCTATGGCATTGTTCTGATAAAGCATGCTAATGGAGGTTCCATAGAGTCATATAGAGTGGCAATTGGAATCATTTGCTCATACCTTGACTGCATCTAATCTTTCCCCCGGGATTATGGTATAGCGGCAAGGACATTCAGTTGTCTCCTAGGCATCCACGATTTGATTCCCAGCTACGGCGCATTTACAGAGATTTTTCTCCAAATGGGACTCGCAACTAAGGGATTGCTGGGCTTCTGGGCCGCTCGCCGCTAGTGCTTCTCTCTCCCTCTCGCCCTCTCCCTCGATCTCGCTCCAGCCCCCGCCGTCGGTAGATTCCGTTGCACTGGCTCCTTCAATTCCTTTGCTGTCGTCTTCCATCGCGGAGAGCACCTGTTCCTACCCGATGCCGCATAATACTTGTCGAAGTTTCCCTCGTTTGTCCACCACTACACCTTTCGTTCCTTCTCTTGTCAATCAGTTGCTTTCGTAGCTCTCCGTAATTCTCGATCGTAAGCTACTTCTACTCCACTCCCATATCTGGTTTTCTGCTTCGTCCAACTTTTTCCATCAGTGAAATGTTACCCTGTCAAATTTATGATTTTAGGTCACGCCGGCCCGAACCTGACTTCCGTTGTGGCGGCTACTTGACCAGCTAGTTGCCACACCATTATGACAGTTATTGGAAAGGTAACTACCACACAATTGTGGAAGTTACGTTGTCATCTAGCTGCCACACCGTTATGACAGTTATTGGAAAGGTAGCTGTCACACAGTTGTAGCAGCTACTATCATAGGTAACTGCCACACCGTTGTGGCCGTTATTGCAAAGATATAGCAGTCACAACGTTGTAGTAGCTACTATCATAGGTAACTACCACAATGATGAGGTAGCTACTTGGAGACAGGTAGCTGTCGCAATGTTGTTATAGCAACTACGGATTGATCACTGCAACAACGATGTGGTAGGTTGGTGTCATAGTAGCTGCCACAATGACGTTATTATTATTCAATCTGTGAATAGCTATATCACGATTCACGAGAAGTTGTAAATATTTTCCTTAGTTATTAATTGCTCATCTTTTTGGAATATGCCTCTGTATATAAGAATATAGATGACTTGAATATGAGTAATAAAATTGTAGAGTTTTCTTGTTAGTTCCTCTCATGGCACCTAGAAAAGGATTAGCTACTTCTATTTACAGAAAGAGATCAGTGAAAGCAGACAAGGCTCGACGGATGTCATCCCAACCTCGACGAAGATCTATGCGCCTTATATTAAAACACAATTGTACTTCTTTACATTCTCTTTCCTCTCCTATTCAAATATTTAAAAAGGCCTCTGATGACAGAACCTCCATCTTTCCCTTATCTTTTGGCTCCTATGTGATTTTTTTTTGTTTCTTAAGAGACTAGTATATATCTTCTTTATATTTTATTTTTTGTTAATACATAAAACTAGTAGGTCTTCTCTAGCGACAACTATACCTGTTATTCCATCAGGTCCCTCTCCATTAGCCAAATATCCTAATCGCGAAAATTCACTTTCTTTGTTGACTGCCTGGGCAGAATCCCTAGAAAATATGTGATATGTGGCTAATGTGCCCCTAGAGGGAGCACTTCATTGGGAGAAAGTGTTACTTGCTAAACTGAACCGGCTTCATCAGTTCATATGGAACATCCCAGAATATTATTATTTTTAGTTAAGACATTAATTAGCCAATAACGATTAATCGTTCTTTTATTACATGACGTCAAGTCTATAATTTATTATTTTTTTTGGAAATTAGCTAAAGGTATGTAGAAATATGAGCAAGAGGGTCTTTTGGTTTATTGCCTCTATCCCAAGCTTGCACACTGGTCGAAACCTCCTAACTCATGCGTCTCATTTCCAGCAACCATCAGAACTATGAGTCTAAAGACTCAGCAAGTTCAAACCATAATATGCATTAATTAATTTAGATAACCATGTGCTCTAACAAGAAACCTATAATAACTAATATTTTTATCCCTTAACCACTTACATTGCATCAACATGAGTATAATAAAGTTTAATAATAAGCATAAGCATGTATATAAGCCTAAACATAAGAATGAAGATAAATATAAGCATGTATATAAGCATTGACATGACATACTTGCATGGTATAGACATGCATACTAAGAATGATCAAACTCACATATATCAATAAACATGACCATATATGAACCTGAACGTGAATATGAGCATAGCATAATCATTAACCTAACGTGAACATAATTAACTTAAGCATAATTGTAAAAGTAAGAAACACATAAACAGGAGCTTGAAATTAAGCATAATCATAAACATAAGATTCAAAAATAGACTTGCATGTCATATACTCTGTGGGGTCTTGGGAGCTTCCAGGCTAGGCCTACCGGTCGTACTCAACCTTGTAGGATATGTGATGAGCTCCCGAGCTAGGGTCACCAATTCCACTCGACTGCATAGGATTTGGTGTGCTCCCGGAATAGGGTCACTGGTCTCACTCGACCACGTATGATTTGGTGAGCTCTCGGTCTATGGTCACTGATCCCACTTGACTATGTAGGATTTGGTGAGCTCCTGGGCTAGGATCACCGGTCCCACTCAACCACGTAGGATTTGGTGAGCTCCCAGACTAGAGTCACCGATCACCCTCGTACATAAGATTTGGTGAGCTCTCATGCTAGGGTTCTCCGGTCATACTCAACCATTTATAACATTTGGTGAGTTCCCGAGCTAGGGTCTCTATTCACACTCAATCACATAACATTATTTGGTAAGATTTCCGGGCTTAGGTCCCTGGTTCACACCATACTCGTACATAGATATAGTTTGACCATAGCCAAATCACATTCCTCACAAACATTTCTTAGCCCTTTAACCTTTTCATACTCCATTATAATCATAAATCATTGGGAGATAATAGAGGAAAGGAAGGGATGGCATTGACATGCAAAAACGAAATATCACATCCACATTTCAAAAACGAAATTAAAATTTTAATGGCTTAAATCTGAGTACATGCATAATTCGGGATTCGACAATGAAAGCAGCAATAACATGCATATGATTTGAAGTTATCAATGAACAAATTTTTGAACATGCTAATAGGAAATTATAATTAAAGTTGCAGAAATATAATCATTATAAGAGAATAATGAAATCTGCTCTCGCAACACTAACAACGAAACTTGAACAAGTTTCGTGCATCGATTATTATACCTAGGGCATGTGATAGAGTAAAACAAAAGCTCATAGGTTCATGACTCATGATCAACATGACAGTAATTTTAATGATTCGTAACCCTTGTAGATAGGTAAAATAAAAGGATACATTGAAAAATACCTAGAGTTAATTATCTATGTTGGCTTACCTCACATAGTCCTCATCGCCTTGTCTCTACTATTTTATAATTTGAATCATATTCATTACCATAGAAATAACATTTTGATCTCAGAATACTAACATGGGAACTTCCACAAGTTTCAAGATTTCAAATGCAGAATCTAAGGCATGCATCAACCATGAAAAGATTCATAGATTAGAACTAATTAAGTTGCTTGATTAAATAGAGTTACTATTCGATGAATTGCGTGAACAATCTCCAACGTGAATTTCATAACACAACCGAAAGCAACGTGACTTAATTAATTGTTCACATTGGAGATGGTTAGCGACTTGTGCCATGGTGACCAGGGAGAAGAGAATCAAAATAAAACGTTCTTTACATAATTGATATATTTACGATATATCTAGTTATTGCATTAAAAAAAAATATAGAACTTGCAGGCTTAAATAAATTGAATTCGTAACTTATCTAATTCATCATAGTTATATGAATTAATTAATACATGCTATGAGATATAGAACTTACCTTTGTTTCCTTGCTAATACCCCTTCCCTTCTTTTTCTCTTCTTTGAGCTTGAACCAGTGGACAAAATTCCAAGATAGATATTAAGGTTTGGGAAGTGGAAAAATCCAAAGCGAGCAAAAACTCTTCCAAAATTACTTTCATATTATTTAGGTTTTGTGATGTTTATCATAATTACTAAGTCTTAAAAATTTTTATTTAAAATTTATACCCATGTGAAATTTTATCAATACTAAACCATATAAATTTTTTATCCATAATAAACTATATAATTTTTTTTATCCATACCAAACCATATAACCAATTATCAAATTCACAATCTTAATTATTAAAAATATTTAATAAATTAAATTCATAATTAATTTAATTAAACTAATTATTACAATTATTAAAATCATAATTAATTAACTAACTAAATTATTAAAATTATTAAAATAATTAAATTCAGTATTAACTAAATTATTAAATTTATTTAACTAATTAAATTTTATATCCATATAAATTTTTATCCATACTAAACCGTATAAATTTTTATCCATATTAAATTATGTAAATTTTTATCTATACTACACCATATTACCAACTTAAATTATTTAATTAAATTCATAATCTTAATTATAAATTAAATTCATAATTAATTTAATTAAACTAATTATTACAATTATTAAATTTATAATTAATTAATTAACTAAATTAAACTTATTTAAACCTAATTAACTTAATTATTAAGTCATTTAGTTGTCTGATTTTAAAATTAATTACATTCATACTTAATTAATTAACTCAATTAAAATTATTTAACTAATTAAATCTATAATTAATTAACTTAATTATTTAACTTTTTAAATTCATAACTAGTTAAATTCATAATTATTAATCTTAATTATTTAACTAATTAAATTTATAATTAATCAATCTGAATCCCTTAAAGGTAAGGTAACTAAATTAATTAAAACAATTCTAATAAAAATCTGAATTAAATCAAATAATTTCGTTGAATTAACACCATTAGTTTCTGTGTCACGCCCTAAGAGGGTCCCTGTCAGATAAAAATCCAATAGCATCTCCCCTGTACCGGTGACAATATGAATCTTTTATATATACTCCCCATACATGGCCAACACGACCGAGACATATATATATGTAAAAATAATCACAATCACGCAGTTATATATACGTAATAGAAATTTAAATACAACCACACAGTTATTTAAAACTTACTCCACTACTGACAAAAAGAAAACATCACAGATGAATAAAACTCTACTCCACTACATACGGAAGAAACCAATAAAACCATCACAGTGTAGAGAGATAACCTACTCTACTACCAAAAGGAGAAAACGTGGGTATCAAACCCAAAACTCAAAATAAAATCCACGAGTGATAGAACATACACAAATCCAAACCATAAGTATCCAAATGGCCAAAATAAACCAAATACCACACTAGAAACCGTCTCGACAGGGAGGACTGGCAGCTGAACTCTCTTGACAGCTTTAACCTGAGATAGAATAATTTTAACGGTGTAAGTTCAATGAACTCCACGGGTATCAGCAGATATGCAAAGTAACTAAACTATCAGTAATAATTATGGATACAATATCCTGATGTGCCAATAGGAAATGCAACTGAACAAAAAGAACATGAATACTGTACATATCGGAATCTCCTAACCTAGCATAAGAATACAACACATGTCCCCTGTATATGCATGCCAAACAAATGCAATCCACCAAAGTGCAGCAATCAAAGTGCAGTAGTCACAAATAG
>JBAMIB010000018.1:3468217-3482969 GCA_037177415.1 Kaempferia rotunda
TTTCTATTTCGTAGCTACATTTAACTTTGTCTTCTTCACTCACCTCGTCAACAGGTTTTGGATGGGAGACAAGGTTAGGGTTTTTGCTTCGACTAATCACCACGGAATGACAGCCTTGAGCTTCTCTCGTCGGTGAACAAAACCGGGGCTGGGGAAGCAAGAACTGAAGGCGTTTAGTGTTTTCCTTTGCTTCGCCGGGAAATGGCAGCCTTTGTGTCCGCTAAGATTTGAGTTTTTTCGTCGGGGAAGGTATGGGCTCTCTCGTCGGCGAACAGACGGGGGAGAGGGAACGAAAAATTGATGGAAGTTGAAACTGATGCGAGGGCAGTATTGTAATTTCATATTTTAGGGAGCTGAAACTAAGTTGTGGGGAGCGGAAATAAACTGTTTCAGCAAGAGGAAGTTGACGCAGACACGAATTCAGGTTTAAGGATTTATAACCAAGTTTCCCCCAAAATAACACCTCATTTATAATTTTTTTTAAATCCTAAATCAGCTCTAATGTATTTTCTATTTTTTAAACTCACCAATTGTTTTAACTAAAGCCTTTTCAAATGGTGTTATTTTATATAAAATAATAATAAGACACAAATTTAATAGTTTTTAATAGTAAGAAAAAAAAAATGAGAAAGAGAAAAAAAAAACAAATAGCGAATCAAATTTATATTCCCAATATCAGTGCGTTGCGGTTTAACCGCCATGCCATGTATCGTTTCCCCTATATAGATTGAAGATATCTGATTTTGAACATCGATTCGACGCCCTCGCCCTCGCCCTCTCACTCTCGTCCTCATGTCTCAGCGGCGGCCGCCGCAATACGTCCATCCAAGCGGCGCTGGCGGCGTTCAACGCCATCCTCTCTGCTCCCCCGGGAACCCTAATTTCAATGGTTTCGGCAATCCTCAAAGCCAGGGTTACCTTCCCAGCTTTCCGCCAAACCCCTTCCAAAACCCTATATTCGCCCAAGTTCCCCGTCCCTACTTCCAAAATCCCGCTTTTGCTCAACCGAATCCTTCCGCCGATCCCAATACTCTTATTCAGTTTGTCGATGCTGCGGCCACGAAGGCACACCGGGAGCTCGTTGCTGCTGGCCAGAGCGTTTCAACTTGGAAAGTGTCGCAGGCCGCCCTGCTTGCTCTAAATATCGGATCTTGGAGTTCCTTAGCTTTTCAAATCCAGGATGTTCCGTCCCTACACAACCTGATGATCACAGAAGGGAAGGTGAGTTTCCTCTGCAAAAATCTGGAAAAACGAAGGGTGAAGAAGTTGTTTGTTACTTTTTTAAAGACCACTTGCACGCAGTTTCATGATTATTTATGACTATTCAAATAATTTTTAATTTTTGGCTGTTTGCATGTGTTATGTATCTTAACATCGTATGCTCATCAGATAAATGCATTTATACACTGTTTCCTTGGTGCACGGAGAATCACGTCACTGTATGATTTGGAGGTTGAAATATGCAAGAATGAAGGTGTGGAGCGGTTTGAGGAACTTAGTCTGGGGCCGTTGCTTCATCATGCACTCATCGAGCACTATTTCTCAGTTCCTCCTGATGTGACAGAAATCTTCAAAATAACGACTGAGGAAATCATTTGTTTGTTACAAACTCTCATGAAAAAATCGAAGAAAATATCGGTGGAGAAATTTTTGAAATTTCTTGAAGAGAAAAAGTTGGTATCAAAGGAGAAGCTTTGTGTGCGCATACAGAGTTTAGGGTATGTACTACACTTAACGTTCCTCAATGTTTTCAGTATATTTAATTAGTGTGAAATTCATGACTCTTGGTTTGTGAAACTTATAAAGACAATCCAATGGTAGAAGTTAAATAAAAGACAATAAGCTTATTTAGTTGAAACATCTTTTAGTTATGATACCATATTTTCTTTTCAAGTTGAATTAATTTTGTGCGTGTTGTTTCTCTTCATCTTTAAATCAGTAGTGCTTCTTTAATTGACTCAACTCACTAGCCGGCTGAAACCACCTCTAGTTGAATGGAGCCCACTATTATCATTTTAATGATCAAATCTTCGTCTAAGTTGTGATCTTTCTCAACTCTCAAAACTCACATAAGTGCTTATCTTTCACAGTTTGATTTCACCTCCAAGGCCATTTTCTAGTAGGTCTTAAGTCTCTTGGATGCACCGAGCTCACAACTCACTCTACGCGCCGTCATTCATTCTTTCTCCATGCAGTTTGCCTTCTTTTTTAGGAACTGTCAACACTATGCCTTGATGCTCCTTATTCTACGGTCCTTCGAATATCTTATACCATCCTTTGAATATCTCACACCGTCCTTCTCCTATCTCTAGTGGACCTCTAAAACCAAGCCATTCAACTTGGCCATGTCAAATCAAGCTCCATGAGTTGCTCCAACATCACCTTGATGCTTCTCATCCTCCGATTCCATAGATGCCTCATGCAACCTTCATCAAACTTCATCAGATCTCCAAGCTAATGGTATGTTGTTGGCTGCGTTACGTCATCATCAGTGCTCAACATCATCAAGTCTCAAGCTCCGTGAACTCCATGTGCGTTTGCTATGTTCCTCCACAACTTAACACACATATTACATATGGAAGGTCTAACTTAAACCCTTTTTAAACATCAAAATCTAAGGTTGAAACCAACCAATTAGAGCATGATTGTACCAATAGTAGAACTTTCTTTCTACTGCAATCATTAAACAAACAATATCCCTCTACAAATTTTGTATGATATGTCACCTTCATTGTGCATGCTAGGATCACATACCACATACTTATTCACGTTGACATCAAGAACAACAAGTTCGGATTTACAAGAAAATGAAAAAAAGGAATTGCGTTAAGAATTATGTACCAACAAATAAGAGAACATCCTTTGATTCCGAAGGAATTTCACGAGTAAAAATAAAAAAGGATTGATTTGATCCTGGTCACAATTTATACTCGATTTCCTAATTTCATAATAGAGGGCCAAAGAGGAGGCATAGAAGAATTACATTGAATATTCAAAAAAAAATTTCACTCTTGCTATTACAAGAATGGAAAACACTATGGGTAACCTAATATTCTTGCAAAATAGATATCTTTATAATAAAAAAATAGAGTTTCATTTTGAAAGCAATGAAAAAAGCTACTAATTAGTTGAAGAAACAAATACAAAAGGAATTTAAGTTCAAATTGCAGGACTGACCGACATAAAAAAAATTGCACGTGTAAAATGGACGTGAGAGCGGAGAGTCCCCTTATAAAAAATTCATGCTAAAATCGATCATTGTCCCTATATCAATTCAAACTATTTATAGAGGTCTTAGGCATCAAAATTTGGAATTTTTTTGGGAGGAGCAAGAATTTTATTTGTCTTTTTATTCTATTCAGTGCTATACTTATTATTTTTTGTTTTTGTTTTTATAGCTCAATTGATCTCTATAAAGCCTATATCACTACTGATAAACATATCTCAAATTATTCTAAATTACTTGATAGAATTTTATGTCTTCCTCTACCCTGCACACACCCTTTGACTCTAGTCGAACCATAGAATCTATTGAACGTTTTTGAACATCTGTATATAATCTTCAACTGTTTTTTTTAAAATTTTATCATCTAATACTATCTTTTTATTTTAAATTCAGTGTAATCCATTCACCTATTACCTTAATCCAACTTGATGGGTTGTACATAATTTTATTTTGTCTCTATATTTCTGACTGCCCAACATTATATAGAGTATATATAGAATCTCATTTATAGCCATAGAATCTCATTTATAGCCAAAAGAACACAAGACTCGCACAAGATTCCCAAAGTCTCTCCATTTCAATCATCCATGTTTCATCTATTGCTACATCTTGATCAAGATTTCCTTGTTTAGTAATTTATCAAGCTATTAATACTTGCCATAGAAATTTGAAAATTTCTATTTCATGCATCTTAACTCAAAACTCCTGGTTTGAATTGTGCGATACCTTGTTTTTTAAGACAGTAATTTGCTTGCCACTAGGTAAAACTAACTTTCATGTATTCCACTGAATTAGGGCATCCATTTTCTCATTCTAATCTCCTTATAAAGTGTAGGTATAAAAGTAGATATGGTGTAGAATCTTGTACCATGCTTTCTATCACAAGTAATCTCTCATTGACTTCTATGTAAAGGAGTATAATATTGTGCTGACAAGTGGCATGCTACAACATTCTTTGTAACATGATGAATGAATTCAACTAATGATATTCTGTCTGATATCTGTTTTTTTTTGTAATTCAATTCTCCACAAATTTAATTCAATTGATCAAATGCTATAGTCTTATTTTTGGAAGCAAACAATTTAAGTGGTTGGAACTAAAGTAGAATTCTCATTTAAATTCATCCTAGGTGCACACTAGATTAAAATGAGCAAAATCCATTTTTATCCTATTGTTAATCAATACACTTATATTTTTAGAAGTAAAAAAAAGGTGGAAGAAGGTTAAATGAGCAAAATTGCTCTTAATTCACTGGAATAGCACAACTAAATTTTAATTTAATTGACTATCTAAATCTTATAGTTTACTTTTAGAATTAAATAAAGTAAGGAAGGGGTCAAGTGAGGGGAACATGTAAATTTGTGTAGACATGCTTTGATGTGTATGTGGGCACAGTATGCTAGAAAAATTGTATTTTCTAGTTGAGGATCAAAACTCTTAACAGAACAATACTCTAAACGAGAATAAGGTGTGTTAGTAATGACTCAACATGTAAGTCTTGTGTCATTCCCTAACAGCAACAACATTAGAAGAATGGCTCCTTTTGCAGAATACAAAATTAAAAGAAAGTGTCCTTTTGTGGAACTCTTGAAGGAGGGGGAGGACTTATTGAGAAGGTGCTGAGCCCTAACACACGAGCGAGGAGAAATTTTTTATGAAGTTTGCAGGAGCTCTTTTCGTCAAAATTAGTATAGAAAGTTAGCTTGTAATTAGTATTGCCCATCATAGCTTGAGAGTTGAGACACAACACGTGTCTCTTAGAAGGAAATGCTTTGGCTGTATTTTCTCTTGCATTTTAGTTTGAGAATTTCCAAGAAAACACAAATGAAATAAAAAACTTATGAAGATCCATCCCTAAATAATTTACAAAACATAGAAAAGACAACAAAAGATTAAGTTAAAGGGAGAACCAACGAAGCCCAATTAATTGGAAATCAAGTACTGAAAACCAAAGTTCTCTTAATAATCTTAGCAAACATGCATATGAAGGGTGTGCTTGCTTCTTGTAAACTCTCCATTTTCCTTTTATAGAAAAAAAGAGAATTTGAAAAATGGAATTGACCATCAGCTTCAAATCAGAAACATAGATGATAGATTCCAGGGATGACTTTCAATAGGAAGAGGTGTTCAGTTTGGGTATACAGAATTAGGATTTTTAATTAAAACCATCATAGACTGTAGCTGTACTACTGCAGTAGTTCTATAATGTTCCAAAGGGGGAGTGACTGTAGCAACAATGATGCTTCTCCTGTAGGAGGAGAGACCATTGCGGTTTGATAACTGGGATGTACTCTGTTAGCAAGTTGGAGCGGAGGTAATAAAGATATCACTTTGGTGCACATCATATAGTTTAAAGATATCACTGTGGTGCTCCTTATTTAGTTTAGTAATACAAAGCAGAATAGTTTATATGCAACAATTTAATTTATTTATTAAAATAATATAAGAATTGAATTTTTTTTTTGATGTTTCTGGGTAACTTAAAAAGAAAAGACAAAATAAAAAAGAACTCCAATTAATTGGGTGAAAACACTACTGTTACTTGAAAACACTTTCTTCCTACTACCAGTTTCTCACTGCAAAAATCAACTAACAAACTGTTCCAAACATGATTTCCATTTGGTACCAGGCCCTCCTCTCCACCTCTTTTTGTTTACTGGCTCCTTCCCTTTATTGTAGTTATTATATTCTATGGATTTTTTGATGTGTAATTATTTCTTACTATGATATCATATCTCATACATTTCCTAATAGTTCTTCTACGGATTGTTATTTTCTCAATTAAACTCAACAACATGCTTGCTTGATTGCTTATTGGCTGTTACTAATGAACTATCAGACCATTTTTAAGTAATTGCTATCCACAGATTGCATATATCCTATATTAGGGGAGCGATGAAAGCTGAAGAAGAGGACTTCAACCAAGTGTGTGATTCAATTAAACAAAGTACTACACAGACTAGGATGGATTCATCTCAATCCCGAAATATTACGACGCTGAGTAGGATGGATTCAGCTCAATCCCAGAATATTCTTTCTGAAAAGAAGATTCTTGATGGGAGGTTTGATTTAATAGCTAAGCGTATTAATACCTTTGCATCCGAATGTGATGATTTTACTGGCAAACACATCCGCTTCAACTCCCCTGATAGTGATGCTGCTAGTGATGCTGCTAGTGATGCTACTAGTGATGATGAAATTGATGATGATGAAGATTCTAAGAATGATAGTGGACTTATGTGCAAAACTCAAACTTTTTATAGTAGAGACACTCGTAAGCGAGTGAGTACCTGCCCTTATCCATCTACAACTGAAGAGATGATGCGACTTGGGCTAAAAGTTGACTCTACTGAAAAGTCAATTCTTGAGAGTACCACATCACTGAAGAGCAGATGTAACAAGTCTCATGGCAAGAAAAGAAAGGCTGAGGAGGAGAAAGGTAACTCTTCATGTAAATTGCAAAAGAATGACATAATCAGGTTGAGGATACAGAAGCTCAATAGTATTGAGTTTGAGAAGTTCATAACAACATGGAAGGATGCTTGTCGTGAACATTCTTTGACTGAGGTATGCATAGACTTTTGTAGGTTGAGAATTAAATTCTGAACTTCACATGTTGGTGAAATATGATAGTTGTGATTGTAGCAAAATCCTTGGATCATCCATTGTTGCCATAACTTTCTTGCTTCTCAATTTTGGATATGTGCTGGATCAAGGTCATTATGGATCCTCCATAACCTGTTGATTGCTTAGTTATGCAGTCCTATTTTCTTCATCTCTCATTTTTATCACGCTAATGGCCACGTACCTTCATTTTCATAAATGAATTGACTTAGCCCTGGTATTATTATTATCCGCAGGTTCTTGACATGATGGTAAACTTCTATGCTCCATATCAAAAGAAGAGGATAAAGAAAATCTTGTCATCTTACCCTGCAATCGGGTTGATTGGTATTGCTGTAAGTTTGTCCTTGATGATACTCTTTATCTCTATATCTCTTTATCCTTTTAGTAGATGTCTCGTGGATTACTATTGCTGAGTTCTTATGGTAGATATGTTATGGATTTTATATGGGGATTTCATACTGAAATCCTAGTGAGACAATCTTACAGTTCATGTATGTGTGTATTTTATTCATGCCCACTAGATTGTCTTAATAGTATAACCACTGTTCATCTAGTTTGTACCTGTCTTGCACATTGTAATAAGAGATTATGCTAACCGACTTGTCATTTTATGAGCCTTTTCCTGATGGTAAACTGACTGCGGATCTCATTTTTCAATAGTTTGTTATCAAACAACTCACTACACTCGGGTCCCAAATTTTGAAAGACAAATTACTAGTTTGTAGTTTGATTGATCTTGAAACACAATGTTCCTCATTATGTATCAGTTAAACATACTCTGCCAGTGGATTACCTGATAAAGGTGATAGTAGTGCAGAATCTAAGAAAGATGGTCCACAAATCACAAATGTTTTCTGAGTTTGACTAGGAAGCGGTGACAAACACTAGAAGTTGTTTAGCATGTGAATTCATATCCCATGGATGCTATTTTCTTGGAAAGTTATTCCAAAAGAGTTAATAAGTCATGTTTCAATTACGTTTGGAAAATGCTAAAACTCATTCTTGTTTCTAGAATAATCATCAATCCAGTGCCATTTTTTGGGCTTCCATATTTGTAGAGATTTGCAATCTACAGGATTTAAGTTTCTCAAAGGAAGAAAATATGAGAAAGGTCAATGGTTAAATAATATATTAATGATAAGCATTATAAAAGGGGTAAAACAAGTTTTTAAGTTTTGTCTCCCTCTGATATGAGAAATGTGTCATTTTGATCCCACATTGAAACGTGGAATATTGCTTTGAATGAGTTACCATTCTGAGATGATCTCAATGGGCAAGTATTGGAGAAGGGTTAGCCAGACATCTCTGGTGGCTAGGAAGGACAAATAGCAACTTCCTAGCAGATCCTTGTTATCAAGGCAGTGACTGCTTCTGTTTCTTTTTTCGCTCTTTTTCCTTTTCTTCTTCCTCCAGTCCACCAAGTGCTAGGTTGGTACACGAACAGGATGATATATGTATGTAACCATTCTGATCTTAGCTCAAAGCTGGTTCCAGTTTTGATATCTCAAACTTAAGGGCATAATTCTAACACTATAATGAATTAATCTAAACCCATGGGATCTTATGAACCTTTAATGCTGGTGGAATACATAAAATACCATTGAATGGAAATCGTTATTCCATCACTTTTAAAATGAAATCAGAAGAAAGAGATATGAAGCATGGGGCTGTCAAGAGTTTCATTAGTTCATATACCATAGTAATTAAAATACCATTAACCAAACTTTGCCTGCAGATTTTCTCATTGCATTGATGGATAAAATAGAATGGACATAGTTGTTAATAATTAATGTATGAAAACACCTCTTTTATGTGTTTTAGCATAAGGGAATTTGTGGATTATCAAGAATGTCGTTCTTATATTTTTGAGTAATCACATTCTTCTTGTCTTAATTTCATGTTATTTTTCATTATTGATTTTGTACATGCAATAAAGTAATGACATTTTATATCTCCGTCAACATCTCAAAAAGTGAGAAAGTGAATTTTTTTTTGTATGTTGTTTGCTTTATTAGGCTTTTATGTTTGCTTTCTACCCATATCTAATAGTGGAAGCCAGAATTTTTCATTCTTATTATGAGAAGTTGATATTCTTAGTTTGTCTAAGAATCCCTCTATTAAAAAAATGAATAAGGTCTTTCTGTTCTTTTCCCCCATGGATGCACACGTTGTTCAGGTTCATTTTTCCTATGTCACACTTTGAGCGATCTTTTCTAAAGGGAAATAAAACCCATATACGACATAGCAATTTTAAACTTATGTTTCATAGCTCTAAAAATTTGTAAGAAATTTGACAGAGCTTGTTCCATTTTTTATATATTTACTACTATATATACACTTCTATAATTGTAGTGTAATATAAAACTCATATCATGCACATTATGTTGGCACATCCTAATCTACATTTACGTCATAACAAATAATGATGATAGTAAGTGATAAAATTTACAATAATCATTGTAGGTTGAATGGCATTCTCTAAGGGGTGAATAAACAAATCAAGTATTTTTTTTTAATATATTATCTAATTGAAATATTAGTATTATGTACATGTGTGAACAAGATATCAAAGTGTGAAATGTATGCAACAAAATAAATAAAAGAAGACAACGTGAACATAGTGAGTTTAACATGTTTTGGAACTCCAAGACAATGTTCATGGTCCTGTTGTCTCTTTTGGTGTGACAACCAAGAACAAAATTGCTAAACCACTTATTTAAACCAAGGCAATAGAGTAAACCTTAACAATTTAAGGATAAGATTTCATTAGGATGGAACATATGTAATACTCAACTAGTAAACCAATGAGATTTCCACGAGGATGAATCTTAACTAGGAAGATACCTCTATGTTTTAAAAGAATGAGAACAGGTAGGGTAACTTCCATAAATGTGACTTCTTTTGTGTGGTTTTTTATAGATCAACACACATTTCAACGGGTGCAAGCTTCCACCCTTAATTACTTACATTGGACTTATGAACCTTATTAAGGAGTCAAATATAACACTAAAAATGCATAATATTTATGTTAATATTTTGCTTGTGATGCCCATTACATGAATCAAAATTATAACATACACTAAATGCATATTTGAATTGGAAATAAGACATATCTTCTATCTCTCCAAGTTTTACTTGCTACCAAAACTGAAGGAATTGTGTGAACAAAGGTTGACAGACATGTTTAGTGGTTTGACGTTAAAATGAGCATATGTTAAAGCTGATGAACTTTCTAAAAGGCTTATGGTTTGGATAAACATAGACAGAGATCATCAAGAGGTTTGGCTGAGTGAGTATTAATGAAGGATGGAAGACCATCTAGAAGTTTAAGATTTGAGGTGAATATAACCATAGGCCATTAAGATGTGATTATCGGATCAAGATTTGAACAATCACTAAAAAATGGTAAAGGACCATCCTAGAAGCTCAAGAATCGAATGCATATTGGTTCAAGATTTGAATGAACACTTTTGAAGGCCAAGTACAAATATAAAGATCTGCATAAACATAAATAGTGGTGATGAAGACATCTTTAGAAGGTTTAGTTTTGAATAAGCTCTAACAAAAATTGAAGAATTATCCAAGGAGCTCAAGGTTTGAGTGAAGTAGATGAATGGTCTTAAGATCGAACTTGAAATTTAGAGCATGACATAAGGTATCTGAATCCTGCAAGTAGGAATTTGGCCCTTTCTTTGGTATGTTGATGTCTGAGTGTGGTTGATTCTTCACTTGAGCCTTGAGACTACTAAGGTACTTGTGACTCTTGATCTAGTCGAAGAACCTGCTCCAGAGTGACTACAAAGTCTATTTGTCATATGGGAAAGCTAGTGATATATGGCATTTTTTTGGGGCCAAAGTACAAAGCCCATAGTCATTCTGATTATTGGATAGGAACTAAAGATGGATAGCTGCACTCAACCTTTATTCCATTCTCAAGTCTTTGTCCTAAAGAGTCTCTCTAAACATAGGCGATGGGACCAGAAGGAAAGAAACAAGGTTTAAAATTTCGTGCTGGAGTTTCGATTTATGATTAGAACAATACAGTTTCGTTATGGTGTCGTGCCGATACTATTTCGATACTTATATATATATATATAATATTAATTAACAATATTTTTATTAATATCAGATCGCTATAAATGCTTATTATTGAGTTATATTTGAGTTGTTGAATGTTGAGCTTAAGTTTTGATATTTTCTTGTGAAATGCTTGATGCTTATCGAGAAAAGTTAATTTAGGTTAATTGAAGTCCACCAAGTTGGTTTAAGCTATATTTAATTTATATTTATTTTGATTAGTTTAAAATAAAATCCAATTTATATATAAAATAATGTAATTCAGTAATAGTAATATATTTTATAAAGTTAGAGATTATATTATATTATATTTATTTATTTATTTATTTTTCTTAATAATTTGCTTACTTATAAAGGTTTTTTTTTTTTCTCTACGATTATCTCGTGGAAGGATAAAGAAAGGAAAAGGATAATTATCTGTAAAGAAGTTGAGGGGTTTTATTTTATCCTTTATTTACCTTAAGAGGTATTTTTTTTTCTTGGTTTATTTTGATGGAGGAAAAAAATAATGAATTAAAGAGGGAAAAATTAATAAGGAAGAAAAGAATTATTGGATGAAGAGGAAAAAAAAATAAGAAGGGAAAAATTAATAGGGAAAAAGAAATACCTATTTAAAAAATAAAATTTCAACCTCTAAAATTAAAAAAAATAAAAAATCGCGTTAGCTGCTTTAAGTGCAATAGCCTCACGGTTAGGGCTATCATTGAGTCAAGTTGATCTAAACTTTATGGTGTTCAAACTTGTTTGATAAGGTAACCGGCTGAGCCTAAAATGAATCAAGCCGTTGAAATTGTTGTTGAAACTTAGTTTCTTTTTATGAGCTTGAACTTGGTTTAAGCTTGGCCCGAGCTTGATTTTTTAGAGATTATCGAGCTCTCAATTCAAGCTTGCCTGCTTGATTGAAACCTTTACATTTTCAAGCTTGTTTGATTTTCATTTTGAAAGTTTTTTTGTTTATTCATGTTGATAAAAGTTTATTGATGAGCATAGTTTACAAACTTTGTTCTTAAACATTGTTCATGAACATTGTTTACAAATAGTTCACAACCTTGATCCATGAACATTAAACACATGTGTGTAAGCTTGTTCATTTAATTTAATAAGTTATTTAATCTTGTTCATTTAATTGACCTTGTTTGTATTGAACGACCATAAATAAGTTCTTACCAAGCTGAACACTAAGCTTGTTCACGAACGTTTGATTCATTTACAACCCTACTCGTGGTGCTCACGATGCCCGAGACGGGCAAAACATTAATTTTCGCTCATGCAAATTGGCATGCTACAAAATTTAACTCGTTGGAAAGGAATTGGTTTATTGTACAATTCAAGTGAATTTCTATAGTGTTATTCTACGGAAGGGCCGACTAAACATGAGGGCTCAACTAGAGGGAGAGAGAATGTTTTTATTCTTCAGAAACATGGCATGTCCAGATATGAGTTTGAAGACATTCAAATATGAAAGCCTAAGCTGCTGGCGCTGCTCCTTTTGAAATATCTAGAATTAATTGCTTCAGATATTTCAACTAGTGAACTCTTTAATTGTAGGTCGGGCGTTCAAGGCTTATAATTCATTCAACGAAAACATTTGCACTTGTGAATCAAAAGAGGTTAGAGTTTGTGTCAGGACTAGAAATTAAATTGTAGCTTTTCCTTGGGATACTTCATATGGAGAGGAAGTGACTAAACACGAACCCAATCGCAAATAGGGAGACACCACATTCAAATAGATGTCTGCCATCTGGTCAGGGCTTTTGTACATTAAGAGCGTGAGGGATTAATGGGGAGTCTGCAATATTATAAATAATCCTCGGGGTTGAATGAGCACTTTATATGGCTTAACAACTTCATTTGCATGGTTCACAATTCCAAGCAGTCCCACTAATATGTCCATTAAAAAAAAATCATAATCAAGATACCATTTCAACTCTCTTTGACATCAACCTTGGCAAACACTTCTCCAAAAGAATTTAAGGGAAGAGTAACAAACCTCTCAAGTTAACATTGTCAACCACATCAACTTTCTTGAATCTATATATCTGTATTACATATACCTTCATTAGCAAACCAATCAAGATCATCTTGACATTCCAATTGATTTGTTCAATTAACACAAAAAAGAAAGCTACTTACATCCTGTTAACCAACATGGCAAAAGCCTAGAACACAATTCCCATCATTTGATGATGAATTAGGAAATTTAAATATTAACAAGGCAACCCCACTATAAGTCACTAAATATAGCAGCTAATTGATTATAACTCAAGTCACCGAGAGTCAAAAACATGATTAAGTAGGTCAAGTAACGTCGAACCTCGGGCGACCTGCCCGACCCTACGAAAGTTTCCCACATGCCACTAGGGTAAATTGGGAAGTGCTCGTGGCGAATGCCCAGAAGCCTATCGTCCCTTAATTGCACGTCCGATTTGGAGGAAAAATCCTTATAAATGCGTCATAACTGGGAATCGAATTGTGGGTGTGTAAGTGACAACTGAGCCCTTCTATTGCACCATAGTCCTGGGCACCGAGAGTCAGAAACATGATTCAATAGCTGGGAGTGATAATCATAAATAATCATCTACACTGCTATAGTAACAAATCTAGACAGAAGTCTTAGATGCACATTACAAATCACTACTAAGATGAAATTCTGGTATCACTATTCATAAAGCAACTCAATTTATCTCACAATGCTATGACCATAGATAAGAATGCCGTTTCGTGCCGGGCGGCACGAACGATTTTTACTGTTCCGCTGCCCAGTCGAAACCGGCATGCCGCGCGCTGTGATTTCGGTGTTCGTCACGCGCGCGACGAACGTCCGCGACAACACGGGATCGGCGTGCTGTCGCGATCGACGTGCTGTCAGTCATGATCGATTACGCGATCGATTAAGTGCGCGACAGAAGGAATTGAATCGATTCCTTTTGCTGCGATCGATTAATTGCGCGACAGAAGGAATCAAATCGATTTCTTCTGCCACGCGCGATTAATCGAGCAATGCGAGACGAAGGTGAGCAGCAACGATGAGGCGAAGATGAAGGCGAGCAACAACGGTGAGGCGAAGACGAAGGCGAGCAACAACGACGAACAGCTTGTGGCGTAGGCGTCCCAGGACGCCTTCGACCCCGGAAATGTCGCTGGACGCTTCTGGCTCCGCCGGAGGAGTCCTGTGACGCCTTTGGCGTCGGCGGACGCCCCTCCTCGATCACGATCCATGTTCGTCGCGATCCGCGTTTGCCAAAATTAAATTTCAAGATTTATTAAATTTATTATAAAACTGAATTAAATTATCCTAATAAAATATATAAAAAATATATTTAAAATTATTTTTTAAATAAATTTTATTAATTAATATTATGAAAAATTATTTTTTAATGTTTTAATTCTCATTTATATTTAATATTTTGTATTATTTTAAATTTAATTTAAAATTCTAAAAAATCTCTAAAATTTTTTAAAAATCTTTAAAATTTCTATTTTAAAAAAATAGATTTATATTCTGATATTTTTTTATTATTTTGTATTTTTTTATTTAATTAATATTTTGATATTTTTACTATTTTAAAAAATATATTATTTAAAATAAATAAATAAATAAATGATTAATTTATATAATAATTATATATAAAATAATATGTTAGTGTTAATTTATGTTCTTATTATAGGTAGATTAATTTTAATTTGACTTATTGATAGATTAATTTTCTTTAAAAAAATTATATTTAATTATTTTTTCTAACAATATTAAGTTGTTTAATAATTTAAAACTTATACAAAATTAATATACAACTTATTTTTATATACACCATAAATATATT
>JBAMIB010000018.1:3483069-3493479 GCA_037177415.1 Kaempferia rotunda
AAAATTAATATACAACTTATTTTTATATACACCATAAATATATTTATCTAATAATTACTATATATAAATAAAAAATACCAATACCGAAACCGTATTGACACGGCACGATACGATACTGAAACTGTATCGTTCCGGTCTGGAACCGAAACCTCGGCACGGGTCGAAATTTTAAACCTTGGCTATGACTGACTTAAAACAAGAGTTAATAATTAAATTATATAAGAAGATTGCTCCAGTGCATGAACTGATAGCTTGGATAGTTGATTACATGATAATGACTTGCTTTGCAATTTACAAATCATGACACCACTCACAAGTTTGTATCTCTAACTGGAAAATTACTACTATTTAAAATGAATTTAACTTGTTCTATAGCCACTTCAATTTTGTAAAGAATAATATATTGTTCCCCATGTGCAACATAGACAACATGCATCCATATGGAACAGTGCTATAATATTTACATACACCATTGTCCACTAGCTGCTTAAGTTATGTTTTTGGTAATACTCCAGTGATGGGTGCTAATGCATTTTTCTGGAAATGTCAATTCTAGTATTTTTCTCACTTTTCTATAAAAGTTGACAATGTGATCCTAAGCTAAAAATAATTATTGGATGGATTAAAGATTCTCCAAATTCCCAGTACTATTAATTTTCTGATATGAATTCTGTCTTAAGCTATACTGTCATTAGCAAAGGTTCGGCTCCATCACATGTCTGTTATACACAATTGAAAATTTTACACTTTTCAGTTTTATTTGATTTATAATTCTGAAATTACTATAACTGTTCATATTAGTGGATTTTTCCCTTGAAATTATCAGTAATTTGTACTTCGTAACTGCAGATAATGTCTATTAAGCATGGATCGGTTGATAGTATTTATGATACTTTTCAAGCCTTCGGTCAATCTGAACTTAGCAACCCCGGCTGTGCATTCTCTACCGAGATGATAAATGTCGGGCCTACAAATAAAGAAAATGCTAGACTGAATGTTTCTGAGAGCTTTGACAGTAAGCATAAGAATTTTTTGTATAATTTTTCTGCAAATGAATTTGTTTCTTTCAAGCATTTCTTTTCAAAAAGCACGAGACACATGTTCATGCATTTTTTTGTAATTATTTTTTCTTCTTGTGAAACCAACGGGGATATAAAATGAGAGAAAACCATTGTGATATCATGACAATGTTTAAATGGAGATAGGATTATCTATTGACCAAAGGGTATAATTGTGCAATCCCAGCTGTGCATTCTCTACCTAAAGTTGGTACATTTTGGCTCAACAAAATTCACCACATGATTTCCTAAATTAGAATTAGTGCTTTGTAGTTTGACAAATTGTATTTTCCTAAAAAAAGCTTGATGAATTCACAATATTGATTATGAGCCGTTGATACTTTATAGTTTGTTTTTGTTTTGGCGTTGTTAGGAAATTTTAGAGGAATTAAAATGTTAAGGTAAGTCACAGTGTTATTTTTTTTTATTTTATTTATATAATCTGTAACACCTCAATCTAGAGCATATTTATTGATCATGCTGTTTTAAATCTTTTGTAAAAATATATTCTCATCTTCACATACTCGGTAGAGATTAAACCTTAGTGAATCTTTTTATCGACAAAATGATGGTAAATTTCAATATGCTTAGTTCACTCATAAAATATGAGATTGGAAGCAATATATAGAGCCGCTTGGTTATCACACTACAATTTGGCTGGTACTAAAAGGTTAAGACATACTTAAGCTAATAAATCCACATCATCTCACACACAACTTCTACCATAGCTTTATATTTTAATTTTGCACTTGAACATGAGACAACATTCTCTTCTTACTTTTCCTTAAAACTACATTTCTTCCAACCAAGACACAATAACTAGGTGCGGATCTTCGATCATTGTTGTATCTTGCCCAATGAGCATATGAAAAACACTCAACCTTAGCATGACCATGATTGTTATACAAGATACGTCATCTATGTGTTCCTTTCAAATAACACAAAATTTGTTCAATGGGTGGCTAATGATTAATTGTTCGAGAAGCTGTATACTGATTCACATTAGTGAGATATTTTAACTTTTCTACCAATCTTCAAATTCTCTAATAATTCACTATCTTTTTTGATTTGTAGAGTAGGAGACACTAGAGTACTACATGATCTATCTTCTAATTTTCCTTATGCTAGACAATAAGGCAAGTATATATTTCCTCTAAGATAAGAAGATTCCTTTCAACTTCTTGTTACCTCAACGAAGAAGTATTTTAAAATCCCTAAATCCTTTGTATGAAATTGACATTGAAGAAAGGATTTAAGAGATGAAATACATGCAATATCATTTCTAATAATGACAATATCGTCCACATACATAACCAACAAGATTTTGCCTCCACATGCCGACATAGTTGTTACTTGCATGTGGTGTTGTTGCAATAGGTCGGGGTCGATTCTCAACGTGTGCGAAATGCATTGTGGGTCACCTGACCCCATGTGGCCGCTCTGCTAGGCAAAGCCCCCGTGATTTATCTCCCTTCAAGATAACATGGGGCAACCCTGGAGGGGCCCCGGGGTGAGGGTTATCACTTTTTTTGTTGCAACAAGATGATGCCCCGAGGGCAATAGTGTAGCGGTAGAACACCTTCCCAGGAATCTAAGGATTGAGTCCCAGCTTCAACGAATTAATGGATGAATTCCTCTTAATTGCGGATTGACTTAAGAAATCTGGCGAGCACTTCTCGATTTACCTGGTGGTCGGTGAGAAACTTTTGTGGAGTCGGGCCGGTCATCGAGGATTAGCCGGCGTAAGCTGGATACATGGTGTCAACTAAAATAAATAAATAAATAAATAAAAAAGATGATGCACATTGCAGTTTGTTTGTAAACACGAAATAATCATACTCACATTTCTTCATTTCAAAAACTAAATTTACCAAACCAAACACGAGGACTTTGTTTCAAACCATATAAGGATTTATGAAGATAGACTTTCCCATATTCCCCCTCAGCAATAAAGTTTGGCGGCTGCTCTTCCTCTTGAAGGTCATCACGGAGAAGAATATTTTTGATGTCTAATTAATGAGTGACCACCATGGGAATAAATAACTGAAGTAAACTTAATAACAGGAGAAAAGTATTGAAATAATCCACTCTATATGTTTGGGCATAGCCTTTAACAACAAGATGGGCTTTCGAGCAATAGACCCATCACGATTGAGTAATTGACTTAAACGGTAAACACTCATTTGCATCCAATTGTCTTTTTACCTACAAGTATTTTGACTAGGGTTCAAATACCATTGTCATCCAAAGCATTCATCTCTTCAATTACAACATTACTCCAACCAGATGAGATACAACTTCATAAATAGTTTTATAAAAGGATATAGAATCAAGAGATGTAATAAAGAAACAGGAAGATGATGATAAGTGATTCTAAGACATAAAAGAAGACATTTGATAAGTATATTAACGTGTGCCTTTGGAACTCGAGAATTAGTAGATCATTACTTAAGTCCAAAGCATTTATAAGTACAATTGGTAGATCACCACTTAAAATTGGATTTGCTAATGAAGAAGCTGGCACATGACATGGATTAGGAGGAATATGCCACCGAGAATTGATATCACTAAACACCAAATTCTGGTTAAGATTAGGACACTTGTGCATCACGGATGACGTAGAGGATCCAGACTCATATTCTTTACCAATAGTGTTTTTCATCATAAGATACAATAATCAAAATGAGACACAACAGTTAAAATTACGCGTGAGTTTGATTATAAAAATAAAATTAAAAGACAACTGAGCTAAGTTTAAAATAGAGTGTAATGGAATTAAATGAGTTAGAATAATTATGCTTGACTCGGGAATATAAGAGGTTAACCCATCTACAAAAGTAACAATAAAAGTAGAGGTATGTGATTGAAAAGTAGAAAATAGATTAAAATTACCATCATGATGGGATGTTAGAATCAATAACCCATTTGGAGGATAAGGAAACAAGACGTATTTGGTTTACTTGACTCGATGATGTCCGTAATTAGCGTGGATTTAATGATATTTGGTACCTTGAGAATTTAGCATATGCATTAGCACAAATCATGATAAACTTCTTCTCAGTCATATTACCAAAGAGCGGCAAGAACAAAAAGAAAATAGAGAACTAAATTTTAAATACCAAAGAAACTCCGAACCTATTACACGAAGAAGTCCCACACCTAGACAGATGTTAACTCGACCAGGTATGTGAAGATCTTGTATGGAGCAGGGTGAACGGAATAGTGACAATCAAATAGATTTCCGGATATCAGAATCAATAACCATTTTGAGGATGAAGAAACAAGACATATTTGGTTTACTTGATTCAACGATGATGGTAACTAGCGTGGATACAATCATATTACCAAAGAGCGGCAAGAACAAAAGAAAACAGAGAACTAAATTTTAAATACCAAAGAAAATCCGAACCTGTTATATGAAGGAATCCCATGCTTGGACCAATGTTAACCAAGTATGCGAAGATCTTTTATGGAGCAGGGTGAACGGAATAGTAATAACAAAATAGATTTCCAGTAACAAACGCACTTTCATGCGGTCAACGTGTGGGACTGGAATAGAAAACTTGTAACGATGCATGTGTCTCACACAGAGATTCTGATGACTGCAATCTGGGTAATGACAGATCGGTGATTCATCCTAGGGCTAGCAGCGACTTATAGAAGAGAAGAATTGTCAGTATCAATCAATAATGGAAGAGAAGAGGAGGCTAGGGTCTAGAATGATAGCTAGGGTTTGAAGACACGATTAGGGTTTGCTCTGCTACCATCTTAAGAAATATTTTGGAGGAATTAAAATATAGTATATTTTGTTATTCATCAATCTCATACATATATACAGAGTATCTAGACTTAATCAAATTCCTAAATCAAAGTAAATCACATCCTATAATTAAGGTAAATCATATCCCTATGTTTCCTCTTTTTATTTATGTAATCTGTAACAGGTGTCTGCATTGTTTTTCAATAACTTTGATGATTCTTTAGTTTGGCATCATGACTCGCACCTTTATCTACAATGAGATGCTTGTGTATTAGAGCTCCTTGATAACCTGAATTCTCCTTTTGAAGCTAGAATTTTATTAGCAAGTGTGATTCCTGGAATTATGAATGTATGAAAGCTTCTTTCGACTTCTCATTCTTTTTTATTTAACTTCGGCAGGTGTAACTGTAGATGACATAGTTAAGAAGATTGCTGATTATATGGAATTGGAAACTATTAATGGAAGTAAAAGAGATTTGCATACAGGGAAGTTGTTATGGTCATTAAAGAAGCTTTGTGATTGTGAGAGATGGCTGCTAACACATTTTTCAGCCAAAGAATTCAGTACTTTTGGTTATGGAAATTTCTTAGAATTTTTAGAAAGATATGCTTCATTGTTGCCTCGTGAACTATTTGAAATTTTTGATGAGGGCTCTTCAGATCTGTGTCCTATGTATGTTTCCCTGTGTGAGCAACAACTGAGTGGTTTGATATCTCTAGCTAATTATAATTGGTTGGAAGATGGTGTTAGGACCAAAAATGATGTTTTTTCTCTTCTTAGCAAACAATTTCCAACAGCAAACTTCAACATATTGGGAAGTGATTTTGAAAATTGTATTTCAAATCTTATGACATGCCAGAAAGATAATGATGGTCCAGGTTGTGTCCTTTTTTCTGCAGCATTGTTGGGGAAGCAGTGGACTAGCTTGGAATGCCCTGTGAAATATTCATCTCGAGCTATTGCCTCGATTGACCAACAAAATTGTGCTCTAGTGACTTCTGCTTTTAAGAATGTCACTGACTGTATGCTTGCAGCTCCAATGTTGTCAGATCTTCTTTCTTGGTCGCACTGGGATCTTGTATATGCTCCGTCATTTGGTCCACTAATAGAGTGGTTATTAAATGAAGCCCAAACTAAAGAACTATTATGTGTAGCAACAAAAGATGGGAAAGTGATCAAGGTTGATGCTTCCGCAACTATTGATAAATTTTTAGACGATTTGATTCAACTCTCTCCATCTCGAGTGGCATTAAGTTTGTTATCTCTAATATCTTTGTATAGAGGTACATGCCATGCTCCTGTAGCCCTTCTAAAGTGCTATGCACAACGAGCCATGGAAGTTGTAATAAGAAATTTCATCGATTCAAGTGAAATGGAGATCACCAAAGAGAACCTAATTGATGCATGTTCTCTACAAGATTTATCAGCTTCTGTTGAAGACTTGAAAATGGGTCCTTGTTCTGGTGATTTTCTAGCAACTTCTCAATCTAGACAGGATGGTATGCTCGGCCAACACATTTCCGAGGTGAATAATGCTTTTGCTGTTCTTGCAAGGTTTATACTTGAATGCCTTGGTCTTCTACCTCCTGAATTCTGGAGTTTTGCTGCAGATGTATTATTTTCTGGACTTCGATTCTTTACTAGACATGCTTCTCTCATCATTTTGAATCAGTGTAACCTATCAAGTCAACGATTCATGCTTCATGACATTGGATTAACACTTAGGGTAACAGAATGGGTTCAAGATTACCATGATTTCAATTCATCAGCTGCAGTGGACAGGAGGATCTCTCAATCAGATTCTAATTCTTTAGGTTCTGAATCTGTAATTGATGGGAGGCATGTGCCAGAGTTGGCTGTCAACCCTTCCATTAATAATAATGTTGCTAATCTTAGCATTAATAGTGATGTCATTTTCCCAGATAAGGGAAGTGAATCTTTTCCTGGAGGTAAAGAGGACTGTGATAAGCTGCATCATGGCTTCCATAAAAGGTTGAAGGGTGAGTTAAACAACGAGGTTGCTAGTCATGTGGTTAATAAGAAGTCTAGCATGCCAAATTACGAACAGATCCATGAAGCCACCCTTGTTATTGAGGAGATTCGCCGTGCAGAGTTTGGTTTGGACCAAAACCTTACTGATAATGAAAGCTTTTTATTAAAGAAGCAGCATGCTCGGCTTGGAAGAGCACTTCATTGCTTGTCACAAGAATTATATTCACAAGATTCACATCTTCTTCTAGAGCTTGTAAGTTCATGATATATGCAAGTAACTTTCTCTTTCTTATAGATTTTGTTGGAGATACATTTATCTGATCTTTCAGTCTTAAATCCTAAACCCTTAAACATTAATCTGAAATGGAGTATAAATTGTGTTTGCATTATAGTTCCTTCAGCTGTATTAAACTTAAATCTTCAAGTTTATGCCATTTAATGGTTCTCATGTAATTTTCCCATATATTTATTGTATAACTATTGCTAGCTATGATTAATCATGATTAAGAAATATATTATAAAATGTCATTGATGAATTTTAGTGAAGTTATTTTTTTTTTGTTATTAATAACACCCCTTGTAGCCGATTGCAAATAGTAAGAACAAACACAAACAGAGCTTCATCATCTTAATCATTTTGAAACTCGTGCTGATTAACAGGGATATTCCAATTTTTTAAACTTGCAAGGATTTATGTTGTTAGTTTGCAACTGATTGAATTTGTATGAGTTAGTTGTCTGAATTTGCTTGACCAGATGATCTATTTTCTTATCCAATTTATCTTCAATGGAACTTTTCTATATAAGCTATCCTTTACCATTTTCTTGTAAACAAATACACATTGTATTGACTCCACTTTAATGTTTATATCATAATTGTTAGAATCATACGACACGTATACATTATGACTTACATATAACCAATATGATTATTCATATGAATTCTAAATGAAAAGAACCATGGTTGTTCAAATTGATCAATATGATTGGATACTTATCTCATTTTAACCTATTCTAAAAATAAAAAAAATTAAAAATTAAAATATAACTAATTAATCGTTAAGCTAACCTATTAATAAATTAAATTAAACTCATTAATTTGAAATTCAAATTTGAGATCAATATGATTGGTCTCTAATGCATCAAAATCAAACTTTTTTTTTGATAAAGGTAAACTGTGTTAAAGTTGATCAAGGACTTATGTGAAGAGCACTAAAAAATCTAAAGACATGCGTTTGAACCTTTCTAAACAACCTCTCACTATTTGGCACATCACCTTCATATTGACATCCATTTCGGATTTTGCCAAATCAAATAGATCATACAAGATACACCCAAATGATGGCCTTTGTTGAGCATGCTCCCTCCGTGATATCGTTGTTGGAACGTATCCAACAAGGCTACCATTGTCCCAAAGTTGTGCCCAATCTATAGCTAACTTTGAGCCTCGTCCCATAGAGGTTTAATGATGGAACACATGAAGGAAAGGTGGTCCACCGTCTCGTCCGCTGCTGGCACAGTGGATAGATTTTGTAGTCTACATACGACAGTATGTCCTTGGTGCACACTTTGCCGTTTGCGAGCTGCTACATGACGAAGTAGTGCTTTGGCATGATATAAGGCTTCTATACAATTGCTGCATCAAACTTGGTTGGATTAGAGGGGGAGATTGGAGGAAGTGGCAAAATAACATTATAACCTTTTCTTGATCAACGTGACCACCAATGATAGACACGTAACACTATCAGCCAATGTCAACAGTTCGGTGCCCACCACCACCATCGATTTCCTTTTATTTGAAGAACACTGTTGACCATCACTGTCTTCTATTTTCCTTGGTGAACATCCAACAATGTCAGCCGCTGCCTATTGTCGGTCGATTGCCTGACATTGCTGGTCACCACCCTTATCTTTCTAAGTTTGGCTGGAGAGAGGTTTGGGAAGAGATATAGATAGTATTTTTCTTTCCCTTCTTCCTTTTCTATAAAAATATCTTATTCCTTCTCCTTCCCTTTCTCTACCTCCTCATCTCCCTTTCCTTTCTCTTTATCTGATCCCTCAAGCAAGCAGGCCTAGATGCAGCTCACTATTAGTGAACATCAATGGGGTAACCGAAGATATGTTTTCATTCAAACTCAATGACA
Source organism: Kaempferia rotunda (assembly GCA_037177415.1). Taxonomy (NCBI): domain Eukaryota; kingdom Viridiplantae; phylum Streptophyta; class Magnoliopsida; order Zingiberales; family Zingiberaceae; genus Kaempferia; species Kaempferia rotunda. The sequence continues at coordinate 3,492,024 of JBAMIB010000018.1, forward strand.
TTCTACACTGAATAACTGGGACTTTACCCCCTTGATATTGTTGTATTTCAACATATGATTTAACTGGTACCACAAATTTAATGTGGATTTTATGCCAATATGGATTTTGTATACTGATCAGCATGGTGTCAAGATAATGAAATGTACATCATTCTGTATATCTCATCACTCAGTTCATGTCAAAAAATAGAGCAAAAATACTCGTCTTTGCTGATTTATATTTTGGCTGCAGTGCTTGTTTGACCGGTAAACTTCAAGGTCCAGTATTTTTTCTACCTCATGATTGTTATGGTTTTATTTGTGTGATATGATCTCACCTTCAAAACTCAGTTCAGGATGATTGTGTACCTAATATTTGCTATGATCCTTCGAAACTCAGTTCAGGATAATTGTGCACCTGATACTTGCTTGTGCTTAACATGACATTCTCTTGTTGCACTGTTTTGTGAATCATTTTTGTGTGCCTTGATTTAACTTGCTTTAGCATTCACTTGCCACATGGTCTTTTTGTTACCTTTACTGTGTTTGTTGCTTTTGACTATTTTAGTAGACTTGATGATATATTTTGCTTGAAAATCTACATTTAAGGTAATCTTACTTTCTTTCAGTAATATATTGTGGTGTATATTTCAGTTTTTATACTGACATTTGTTTATATGCCACAAATTTTATACTGACATCTGATTGGAACTCAGGTACAAAATGCCGATGACAATGTTTACTCTCAGTGTGTAGAGCCAACACTAGTCTTCATTCTTCAGGAGACTGGTATTGTTGTTTTAAACAATGAGGTTGGATTCTCTGCAGACAACATTAGGGCACTTTGTGATATTGGGAACTCAACCAAGAAAGGAGAACCTGCAGGATATATAGGGCATAAAGGCATTGGGTTTAAATCAGTATTTCGGGTATGCTATCTAGATTCATATTTGCTGCCAAATTATTTTGATTCCACATTTTTTAGAAAGGATAACCTTTATTTTTTGCTCCTAAGATAGGAGGACCTTTCATTTTAAGAAGCATTGTAATAATGATTATTGTCTTGACCTTCCAACTGAATTTGAATATCAGCCAATTTTTAATACAGAGGATTTCTGTTACCTTATCAAAGGATATTCAAGCCTTCATGTATGTTTGTTCACTTTCCCATTTGTGTTGTGAAAGGCGCGCCTCAGGTGCGCCTGAGGCGCGAGGCTCACAAGGCGCTGGCCGTTGCGCCTCGCGCCCCATGATTCGGGCGCTGGAGGCCAGGCATGCGCCTAGGCGCGCCTCGGTGCGCCTTTGCACCTACTCTGAGGCAATAATGAGGCACGCCTCTTGACCATCTCAATTCGAAAAGAGATTTTTAACCTTTTTTTTTTTTGGAAAAAACAAATGCAAGAAATAGATAAAAGCAAATTAGGGCACACATGAAATAGAAAAAAGGGAAGTAGAAAACGAGCACACCCACCTCCCA
>JBAMIB010000018.1:3522209-3533033 GCA_037177415.1 Kaempferia rotunda
TTTTTTACTAAGTCATTGAATTATAAATTCGATTTAATTAGTATAACTATGAAAAAAATTATATTAGTTATTTAAAGCCATCAATGTTATCAGGAAATCGATACGAAACCATAGAAACTTATTTCGTGTCATTCCAATCTCTCTAGGTCTATCTTTCACATTTTAGACACATTTATTCTGATTTTTTTAAAAATCAAAATTTGGCGACGAATTTAGAAATTCATCCTAGATCGGGGACAAATTTTCATTTTCGTCCCATATTTATGATGAATTTCTAAATTCGTTGTAAAATTTTGATTTTTAAAAAATTCAGAATAAATGTGTCTAAATTGCAAAAGATGAACCTAGAAAGCTCCAACTGACATGATATAAGTTTCTATGTGTTCATATCGATCTCCTGATCATAATGTTATTCTCAAACATTTTGTTCACCCTATATATAGAGGTTCATATATTTTTTTAATGACACTTAGATACTCTTGTTTAAAAAATTTATGCACCACAATATATTAGGTGAAAAAAATGTTTGAGTCGATCATTGTGATCATGAGATCAATATGAATGCATAAAAACTTATTTCGTGTCAATCCGAACTATCTAGGCCCAGCTTTCACAATTTAGATGCATTTATCTGGATTTTTTTTAATCAGAATTTTACAATAAATTTAGAAATTCATCACAGATCTATGACGAAAATGGAAATTCGTCTCAGATTTACAACAAAACTTGATTAGCCCCAATTCTAGTACAAACCTGTATTCATCGCCAATTGGGGGCGAACATAGATTCATCACTAATTGGCAATGAATCCAGTGATTTGTCACAATTTACTATTTGATGATGTTTTGCGACGAAAATAATTTTTTATAGAAGATTTTATAAATTTTCCAACCAATTTCATATTTCGACCCTGATTACAAACGAAGTTTGCGATGAAAAATATTTTATTACTATTTTCTGATAATGTTTTTTCGTTGCCAATTAGCGATGATTTCTATTTTCGTTGCGAAATTCGTTGCAAATTTATCACGAAAAAAATTCGTTGCAAATTTTCATCCCAAAAACACTTTTTTTTTGTAGTACAAGTTAAAAGATTTAATGAAAAATCCTTCAATTGGGTGTCTGAAAAGAAACACAAGGAACAAATTATAAGCAGTATAAAGGATGTTGATGGAAAGCTTTACCACTCAACAGAGTAAAACATATCTTGATTTAATTTCTAATTTATTTTGGAAGGAAAATGGATAATGGTCATGCTCAAGAAATTGTCCAAAACAATCAAAACAGAGAAATTGGATGGAATTACTTAGTTTAGCTTCAAGTTCAACCATCAATGCTCATTCAATATCAAGCCTCAGTAGAATTCTGCAAGGGATGTTTGTTAGGAAGAAGAACCAAAACTAACTGAAACAAAGACTAATTTATAAGAATATTGGCAATGATCTATGCATTTTTAGGTCAGACTTTTGTGATTCTAGCAAAATGCTAACCTCATCAGGCAAAAACTAGTAGCAAAGTTTATATTCGTTTGGGACACACTTACCAGCAGACAAGTTCCAAAAGAGCTGGTGAAGATAAACAGCAGACCTTCAAGACCCTTGAGAAAAATAGAAGCCGCAACAATGTGTCTCATCTGGGAACAAGCAAGAGCAAAATCACTTCAGTATGAAATATTAGCAAGCAGATAAAAAAAATTGGAATTAAAAGACAAAGATGGTTACTTCCACATGAGGTGCTGAAAAGCCAAAATGTGAAGAAACATGTTTCATCGAAATGTCAAACTTTGGCTTGAGAGCCTTTGCTGCAGGTCCGCTATCAACAGCAAATTCAGTAAATCTGTGAAGTGTGAAATACACATCAAAGGAAACTAAAGACTCAAATATATGTGCATAATATTACAGATAAAAAATAAGCAGTAAAATGGATGCCACATCAACCAATATCTCATGAAAAATACTCAGATGAATTTACAAGATATCAGTGAGAGGGTAGTTGTCTGTCTCCACAAGATGGGTAGAATACACAGCCCTAAAACATTGGAGCAAAGATTAAATGGAGATTAGATTACTGACAGTCAGCTAAGAAAACATAATGAAAGAATAACTGTATCAAATAAGATTGCTTTTCAAATTTGTTTTCTTCTGACAATCAATATCGTCTCATAACAGGCTGCAGCACTACAGATGATCTGGCAGAAGGTCAACCAGATGTTCCCATATGTATGTGCATAGTATTGTAAGCTGTGCATTGTCTTATAGATTCAAGAATTTTACCTGGAATTAATCACACCGTCCAAATGGCCATATCATGCACAAATATTTAACATACTGATTTTAGTGTATAGGTAGGTGTTGATGAAACATAATACTTTTTTGTATCACGAATGGCAATACTTATCTTACCATTTGAAACACCTAAACTAGTTAACAAGCTCCAACCGTGAGCAGTTCTCTATATTGAAAAGGGGAAAAAAAATCTTTGAAGCTTATGCTCAAATTTGAGGTCTATTGCACACACAAGCTTTCCACCCGAATTAGACTGAAATAATATAGAAAAACACTAGAGAAAGAATATTTTCTTCCCTCTATCTTTTTCTGCCAAAGGAAACAAAGAGAGAGAAAACACATCTAGAAAAATCTTTTTGTCATATTTTTTTCTTCCAAAGTTTCTTCTTTTTCTTCCTGCGTGGGAACATGCTGTAAAGGTTAATTGCACAACTAAGACATCATAGTTGGAAGTCATGAACACCGCCTATAACCACCAACTGCATTTATCTATTTTTCTCTCTCATTTCTCTTAGTAAACATGTGTTTAGTGTTCATAAATAGACAAGCCTGATAGAACAGGAAACAAGATCCTTAAGTTGATGAGCATGAACGGGATAACAAAAAATCTTACTGTTTTCCCAGAAAAAATAACTTTTGGTACAGGATCCACAAGATTTGCATTTCACCTACTGAAGTGCTCAATTTGTGTTAGAGATACAGCATTGTTAGATGGGACACATACAACATGTCTGAGTTTCTAGCTTCTAGCAGAGTTTTTCATTAACTGTGGAAAAGGTCGAGAAATAACTCTATGATGAGAAAACAATATCCATAGCTGAGGCCTGCGATCAATAATGCAGATTTGGGAGATTGTAGCACTCCCGATCATGCTTATTGCTTGTGAAAATATCAATACTTAGATCATCCCATTAACAATGTTTAAATTAAGTACAAAAAAAAAAAAAAAAAGAATGTTACTACCAGTATGAAGATTTAGGATTGAAGCAAGCAATATCCACCATGAGTGAGCCATCTAGAAATCTGTTAGGGCAAAAACCAAAGTTCACTTGTAGCATATACAATTTTCTTAACTGCATTGCTTAATATTAAAGGTTGCCTCAGTATAGAATACAATCCATTTCTTGTATCATAAAGTTCTGGTGTTTGATTCAGTTTGCTCAATACATTGGTGAATAAAGATTAGGATTAGTGAGGAAGAAACAACGGAATTTCTTGATAGCTTAACTCGAATTATCCTGACTTTCTTTTGTCAAACCAAAGCCTTAGAATGGAAGAATGAAAGGTTATCTTCTGAACTGTTCTATGAATCTAACAAGACTATATGTCTCAGCATCAGGTCTTGCTCCTGCCAAGATCATTTTCTTCAAAATTTCTGAATCATAAGTTTCTGCCTTCATATAGGCTCTTAGAAGAGTATTATGAACAAAAGTATATCGGTGGTATTTTGTTTCCTTAAATTCTCGAAACAAAATTTTTGACATTTCTAGATTGCCCATATCAGCAAAAACCTCTAATAACATATGTGTAGTTTCCAACCATGGCGTAGATCTTCTAACCTGAAAACTCACATCTTCATTCTTCCCCAAATGCATTGTCTTCAATGCTTCCTCTAACAAACCAGCCTTTAAGCAACCCAAAGCAAGGTGACGATATGTTATAGCATTTGGTTTGCAATCATTTGCCTCCATTTCTTTGAAGATATCAGAGGCTTTATCCATAATCCCATGCCGGCAATAAACTGATATAATTGAGTTGAACTGCTTTGTTATTTTCAACTTTTTGGTCGATTTCATTTCTAACCATATCTCTTCAGCCCTGTGAACAAAACCAGCCCTTCCAAATGCTTCAATTGCAAGCCCATAACTATTAGTTCTAACATGGGGAAGTTCTTTGACATACTTCCAGGTTCTCTCTAGCTCATCCTCTTTCCCCAAATAACCATATAAAATGAGAAGAACATCTAGTGTAGACCAGTTATTGCCAGTTCTTGTCCTCTCTATGGCTTCGATATAGGTCTCAGACACTGTATAAAGCCTAGCAACTGCATGAGCAATTGCTAAAATGCCATAAGTGATTTCATTGGGATCAATTTTTGCCTTAATCATATCCTTGAACACCTTTGACATACCTTCAATATCATGTTCATCAGCTTCTATCTTCAGTAAAATATTATACGTTGATACATGTCTGGGAACACCATCAGCCTTCATTTGGATTAGGAGTTTAGGAATAGTTTTCTTGCGACCGGAAGAGGAATGTAGAAGAATCAACCGGTTGTAAACAAATGAAGAAATAGGAAAGTTCAGTTCCCTCATCTTTCTCATGTACGCTAGTGAAAGCCTGATCAAGCCCTTATCCAAGCATGCCATGACAAGGTTGTTGTATAGCAAGTCATTTTGATATTGATGAGGGATTCGAAGAAAGAGACTTTCTCCTTGTGAAATACCATGGAGTTTGATTGTGAACTCCAAAAGATAAGAGTATTCTAACGCACCCAGTTTGTATGGCCTCTCTCTAACCACCCACTCCATAACCTGCATGATGACAACAAAGAAAAAGTCTTAGTTTACTATATCTTCATGTTTTCATCAAAAGATAAAACTAACTACCAAATTTAACAGACAACTATAGGAAAGGCATTGAAGAATTATTCTATAAATGTAATCTCATCTGGTAACTAAAACACTAAAACACAGCCTGTAAGTCAGTTAAGGAACCTAACAATAGTTTTAGGGAGTTGAATAGCAAATTACAAGAGTTGGTCATCAATCAACTCCAAGAAGTCCTTGATATAATAAGCTTCTGTAGATAGCAGAGAAAGATTTGATTGCAGTGTCAGCCAGAAGGTGACCCCAAATGTGACTACCAAATCAAACATAGTCATAGCGCATATCAATATGTGAGTTGCAGTGAAAATTAACAAACAATATGGGAATCGGATCACCAAGAAGATCATTCACTATATCAATCTGAAGCAGAAAAAAAGTGCTATCATAGGCAGAAAAGTAACTAGGAGGACAAACTTGGAAATGGCAGGCAAGATGTTGGATTGCGATGGGAAAGGAAGATCAAACTTTTCTAGCAATTCTTCAGTGTTCTTACTATTGTAAATGATTGATAGCTTATATGGAGATATTCAAGAAAACAAGGACTATTTCAATCATACATTAAGTGGAAAAAACAATAAGAATGATGTTTGAAATAAAAGTAATCACATGATTAATGAAAGCAACAAACAAACAAGGCATAGTTAAAGATCATGATTTAAATACTGAAATGATTTGTGCAATACCAACATTCAACATAACACATTTAAGATGCATGCAGCATTGCAGCTCCAACTTAATTAATTATGAACATGAAATTAAGCAACTGCAAAAATACTCTATAATTAGTAAAACTATTTGTTGGCTCTGGCATTGGTTACATTGGCGAGATCACAAGAATGTGTGTTAATAAAAATTGTTTATTAAATGATAAAACTTATTTAGACTGACAATTAAAAAGATAAGATGTGCAAAAAAAATGTTTGATTCAAAAAATTTAAGAAATAAAATAAAACGATACTTATCTTCAAATCATTCATAAGGTATGTGCATCCTGATTCAAAAAAAAACAAACAAAATATCATTTGGTGGTAATATAACGTCTCTTCTAGTGGGAACCACTGATCTGTTTCATGATCAAGTGATTTCAAAGGGATTAAATGCCCACCTTGACACCTAGAAATGTAGGGTTAAATTAAGCATTTGGTTACATTGGTCTCCTTCCTTAATCTTTTTTCGATCACTCTTTTTCAAAGTTTCATGGCATGACTTGTTGGCTTAATTTTATACGTCTTCTTTGTTTTTATATAAGAGAACTAGAATAGTTGCTCTCCATTGATGAAGTATTTTCTTTGTTTTCAATGTTAAGTTGAATAACTTCATAAACCATTCAATACCTTGCTTCTTTATGCACTTTCATAACTCGATTGGAATATCATTCGGTCTAACCGCTTTTCCATTTTGCAATTTAAAATTTAAATTTCTATACTTCTTTAACCTATTTAAATTTTCTAAGTTAAATTGGTCAACTAAGTCTTCATTAAAAAGTTTATGAAAATACTTTTTCCATGGTCATTTATTTCCTCATCCTTCACTAGTACCCTATTATATTCATCTTTAACGTATCTTATTTGAGTTAGATCCCTTGTTTTTCTCTCTCTCTCAATTTATAGATGTAACTTTCTTCTTTTGTATCAAGTTGTCGATACAAGCATTCGGAAGCTTCATTGTTAGCTTCACTCATTTCTTTTTTCATCTTTTTCTTGGTTACGGCATACTTTTTAAAATAATCTTTATTGAGAGAAAATATTTAACTATTAAATACTAAACTGGAGGTTATAATCAGAAAAAGAAATGAACCAATAATCAATTAAATTATGTAGAAATTTGTGCCACGGCAGAGAAAAGGAGGAAGAAGAAGAAGAAGAAGAAGAAGAAGAAGAAGAAGAAGAAGAATCAAGACAGACGTATTTTAAACTAATTGTTTATTATTTGTTTGCAAAATGTGATCTTAGCTACTTTACTTAGCAATCGACAAAAAAAGTTGAAGTAAGAAAATAGCGTCCAACTGAACTTTTTTTATCACTATAAACCTAAAGCCGCATGTCCTCCTGGCAGCCTTAAGCCAAATTAGATCCATCGATAAGAACCATCAACTACCTTTATAAAAACCCATAACAAAGAATCTTCTTTTATTTACTGTGCTTCGACCAAGCAAATGGAGACACGATGAGCATACTTGCCTCGAGCGCCCTCTTGTTCCTCTTGAGCTTCCGGAGGCGATTGATGGTGTGGAATATATCGCCCCTGTTAACGTCGTGCCCCTCCCCCATCCAGGTCTGGAATGCGTAGATTACGGACTCGCCCCTCGGCAGCCTCTCCACCCGCGAGGAAAGGGATCCCTCAAGTTGTTCCGCGTTTTGGCACGCGGTTTCTTGCTCCGCAAGATCACGCTCCGTGTGAAGATCAGAGGAGGCGGTGTTGAACGATCGACGCAAAGCTCTGTAGGGGAATTGGGGAGGCAGCCTCCGGCGAAGGAGAGAGGCCAAACGGTAGGATGCCATGAGATAACACGCAAGCCAGCCGGCAGACGGGGGGCGCCTGCTACTGATACACTGCTTTGCAATTTCGTCGTCTTTGAGTTAAACCTACTTGGCCCGGCTCGATCGAACCAACCGCCAGCAGCGCAGCGGTGGCAGTGGCAATCAGTTTACCTATCTATCCAAAGTTAAAATAGAATGCAATGGTAAAGTATCAAAATTATTAAATATTTAAATTATATAAGGTATTTTTTAAATGACTAAATTATGGTCGAATCAATTTTTATTAGTTGACTCTTTTTTTTACCCAGTCAAATCGATCTCTCTATCTGACATTTTAAAATTTTGATGAAATCAATCGATAACTGATTTTTAAATCAATCGAATGATTTATTTTTTTTAATCAAAATCAATTTTGAATAAAATTAATTAATTTTGATCAAAATCAGTTAATAGACTAAATGATATCGGATTGATATTAAACCAGTTTTTATGTATTCAATTAGTTGTCCTAATTATATTCATGTCATGAAACATCAATTTGACTTTGTATATTAAAAGTAATGATTTTTTAAATACGAATTAAAACTTTCAAATACATTCATATTTAAAAAATTACTGATCGTAATATATCAAGTTAAATTGATATTTAATAGCATTGATATAACTAGGAGAACTAGAGAAATACATAGGAACTAGTTTTATGTCAAATTTTTATATAATAGTAATCTTACTATTTAATTAAGAAACTAGACTCTTTACAAATTAACTCTCAATTAATTTAGCGAAACCCAAAATTAAATATATATCTATATATATATAAAAACAGAGTTTCCTCTACAAAAGTTTCCCGCCTAAATATAAAAATAGAAAATTTTTCTATTTTCTAAATCATATTTAAAAAAAAAACTGAAGATACATAAGATTATTCAATTCTAGCAATAAAATATCAATAAAATACAAATATTTTATTTAACGAAGTTTTTCATAATTTGTAATAATATTTTTTCATATGAAATGTATTAATCATAGTCAAATTAATTTGTTACATCTAATATTTTAATTTCATATAAAAAAATTTCAAATTATCTAATTTTTTTAATACATATTTTATACGTGATATAATCTGAAATACTAGTTGGTTATAATAATGTAACAATCAATTAATTAGTCTTTGCTATAAATTAAATTGTTATCGAGGAATTTAATTATCATGTTAAAATTATATTCTTTAATGAAGGTTGAGCAAATTTTACATAAAGTGCCATATTTATATATTTTTTAGCAAATTGAATAATTTTTTTTTTTCAAACGTTATAATAGTTATTCCGTAGTTAATACAATAACCTTGAAATAAATTGTATGCCGTATGAATAATATGATGGGATTTTTTTTTTTTTGAAAAAAAAATTGTAATCTAAGTTTCCATTATAGTTTTTATGCAGAAGGTAATTTATTCCTGGTGCCTCCACTAATTTATCTTAGTCAACACTTAAAATCTAGATTATAGATAGTTACTGGACTTAGATAGTTGAATAGCGCCCGACTACTAGCCAGGATGTATCACCATTATGTACTAATCAACTATCCATTTTAATTCTTATGATCAAACTAATACAGGAGGTGATCAATTCAATCCTACTATAATTTTCTGCCTGCCATCGAAGTCCCGATAGACGATATAGTGTCATAAGTTTTTTGAATTCCATAAGTATAATGGGCTTGGATGAAATTTAAACTCTTTGTCACAAGTTTTTTTTATAGGAAGTCTATCTTTAAATTTTTTTTATCATTGTACCATGTATATAATAATATAACCTCCCATATCCTTTCGATCCGAATAATTAAAGGTGTCCTTTTATTTTCTACTAGTTCATATCCTAAGTTTTCCCCCTAAATTATTCCTCTTTATCTAAATATTATTATAGAATTTTTGGATAAAATTGCTTTAATATTACGATAAATTTATCATCCTCTTCATTTTTGCTTAATAAAACTAAAATTCAAAAAAGTACATCTTATGTTTATTATCCTTAAATCGGACCCTTTGTTAAAAAATTATTAAAATAGGGCTAATCCTAAATTACCTTTTTTATTTGATTGGTCCAAGTACTATTGTAATAGTTTTAATTAAAACTGCTGTAATATGCAACCCCTATTTTGATCAAAATTGTTTCAAGTATTTTTTTTAGTTAAAATTGTTTTAATTAGTCAAAACTGCTCCATGTTATAATTAATAGTATTAAAGTAATTTTCATTAAATTATAATATATTTTTTTTATCAATGTTGAAATAATTTTAGTTAGCTTGGAATAATTTTGATTGAAGATTTAATTAATGGTTTTAATTATGGTGGAAACGGTTTTGTCAAAATTATTATAAAATAATATTAATATAATTTTTATAAAGTTGAATTGTTTTAATTACAATAGTTAGTGTCTGGCCAATTTGGTAAAGAAAAGTATTTATAAGATAAAAAAAAATTAAAATCAAACGCGCTTTTGATTTTTTTTAAAATAAAATATTCTTTGAATAATAATAATAATAAATATAAGAATTAAAAAAATTATAATAAAGTCAATTTCCCTTGCTCCACAAATCTGTTTCGTTGGAACCAAATTAAATGATAATTATATTGAGTCAATGAAAGATTAGTCTGGTCAAAATTTGTTTTTGAGTCAACATTTTAAATGATAAGACAAGTTGACTGACTAACCAAAAAAAACAATTTCCCTTCGATGGATTGCTAGTTCATTTCTAAATTAAAAAAAAAAATAAATCACAAATGATTACTAGGTATTAGTATAAATGGTCAAAGTACGAGGAGGATATGCTCGGACGTATTGAGTTTCGATCCCATGATCTCATATGACAATCTTCTATATGCCTTATTATATATACACACACTAGTGATTGTGCTTTGTGCACATATGTTGTGTTGCATGATTTTGACCTGCCTAATTCTTAACTAGATTTAAAATTTTTAATTTTTTTTTTAAAAAATTTTTTTAATGGGCTCATGAGTTGACTTAGGCAACCCACCTTGGATTATGTTCAATTGAAGATTTCCTAATCAGTCAAGATGACAGATCAGTCTGCTATGCTAAATGGCCGAGCAACTATGGGCCGATCCACCCCATTATTGATCAGCCTGACAGCTCTACTTGGTTGCGATGGTTGACAATCGTGTTAACAAGTTGCTTAATGGTAAGGCTGTAGACAATGACTACCATGACAAGTACCTATTGCTTAACTAGCACTACATTCTTGGTGTTCAACTATGCCAACGTAAAATTGGGGCAATATGCTCGATTTTATTGATGTGGTTGGATAAAGAGTTCAAGTTATCTTAGTTTTTTTTTTGATATGCCGACAATTGCTTAACTTGTACTACATTCGTGGAGTTCACACAACTGGGGTAACATGTCCTAGACGTTTAAGTTTGATCAA
>JBAMIB010000018.1:3551750-3567761 GCA_037177415.1 Kaempferia rotunda
CAGCACAATGATTGAATGTGATAGAAAGTAAGGGCGAAGTCGTCGAGAAGCTAACACAAGAGCGTAGGCCAACTTTTCGAGTGTTGTGTAACGACACTCAACATCCTTTAATATATGGCTAAGGAAATATACAGGCTGCTGTTCACTCTCCTTTTCATGCACTAACACCGATCCTACTGCCTTGGCGGTCGTTGATAAGTAAACGAATAATGGTTGACCTTCCGTTGGCTTGACTAGTATAGGTAGGATAGCCAAATGTTTCTTCAGTTCTTTAAAGGCTTGGTCGCAGTTTGAGTCCCACTGTAACTTTTTCGCTCGGCGCAGGATCTTGAAGAAGGGGAGGCTCCGAGCAGCCGTTTTGGAGATGCATCTTGATAGTGCTATTATTCGGTCGGTTAATCGCTGAGCTTCGTTGAGATTTTGGGGCGGAGCCATATCAAAGAGCGCCTTGACCTTGCTTGGATTGACTTTTATTCCTCGCTCGGTCACAATGTAACCTAGGAATTTTCCCCCTTTTGCTCCGAACAGACATTTAAGGGGGTTAAGTTTCAGCCCGTACCGCCTAAGTGTTCGACAGGTTTCTTCAATATCTTTGCAGAAGCTTTCCGCTCGGCGGGACTTGATGAGAATGTCGTCGACGTAGACCTCCATATTGTGTCCGATCTGATCTTTGAACACTTTATTCATAAGGCGTTGATAAGTAGTAGGCGAAGACGTCCCGATTGTGTGTTAGGCAGGCCACCAGCTCCTCCTTCTGCATTGATTCCAAGTCGGCAGCAATCTGCGTTACAGCCTCCTCCCGACCGGGCCATATCTGGACTTCTTCCTTCTCTTCGTATACCAGAGTGGGAGGAGCCTCCCTAATGGTGTTGACTTCGAGTCTCGCAGCCTTCCTTGTCGTTTGGATCTCTGCTCGAACAACTTCCACGTAACATTTCCAATCGATCAGCTAATCTCCCTTAGCTTCTCTCACTTGGTCATCCACTGGGAACTTAACCTTTTGACAAAATGTTGAGACCACAGCTCGGGACTTGTTAAGGCTCGGTCGGCCAAGGATAGCTTTATACGCTGATGGTGCATCTACAACTATGAAGGTTGTGTGCCTTGTTCGGATAAGAGGAGCTTCACCTAGTGAGATTGCCAAGTTGATCTGTCCGATCGGCTGCACCTCATTACCAGTGAATCCATAGAGTGGAGTGTGCATAGGTGTCAACTGGCTTTGGTCAATCTGTAACTGGTCAAAAGCTTTCTTGTATATTATGTTGACCGAGCTGCCTGTATCCACGAATGTCCTGTGGACTATGTAGTTTGCGATGACCGAGTGGATGATAAGTGTGTCATCATGCGACACTTCTATCCCTTCTAGATCCTTGGGCCCAAAGCTGATTTTCGGATCTTGTGTCTCCTCCTTGCTGCACCCCACTGCATGAATTTCTAGTCGGCGCACCCAAGACTTCCTCGCTCGGTTGGAGTCGCCATCAGTCGGCCCTCCGACAATCATGCCGATAACTCCCCGTGGAGCATTCTTTTCATTTTCTTCTTCCCGAGTGGGAGAATACTCTCGCCTGCTCTTCTCCACTGCTCGGTCAATTTTTCTAGGTTCAGCCTATCGGTTATCCGGAGTTCTTTCCCTTCGTCGCTCATCAGTTCAGCGATCTTGGTGATAATCACTGGAGGGCGACCTTGATCACCGACGATACGGTCTCTGATTGTTCCTTCTGTTCGGTCGGTGATCGCCCCAACATTCCTGGGTACTATGCGAATAACTCTTATGGTAACTACAGTACGGTCGCTTACCAGAATTTTGTCTCATCTCAGGGGAGGACTCCACTTGATGCACCCACCTGTAATGTCAATCATCCGATCGGGCAAGCGGACCAGTTGGGACTTCTTTTTGGGGTGCGTGGCTTGTCGGCTTTCGATCGAAGGAGCTTTTGGTGTCTACCGGCGCGACCTCCTTTCTCTGAGCGGCTTCAGCTTCCTCCACATTTATTTACTTGGTGGCCTGGCTCATCAAGTGCCGAAAGTTACGCGGAGGATCTCGAATGAGTGATCTGAAGAATTCTCCTTCTTTAACCCCTTGGGAAAATGCACTCAGTCGAACTTCAATAGTGGCTTCAAGGATCTCCATCACAGTGTCGTTGAACCTTTTCACGAAGGCTCTGAGTGCTTCCTTGCTGCCCTATTTTAGGGCAAATAGATTGGCAGTCGTCTGCTGGTGTCGTCTACTGGTGGTAAAGTTATCCAAGAAAGCCTTTCGCATCTCCTTAAAGCGGTTGATCGACCCAGCAGGCAGTCAGTTAAACCACCTTAAAGTCGATCCACCCAAAGTTGAGGAGAATACTCAGCATCTCACCACGTCCGAGTATTGATGGAGGTCAGCTGCTGTCACGAACTTGATCAGGTGATCCTCTGGGTCGCCCGACCCGCCATATTCGGCGATGGCAGGCGGTCGGTAATGGCGAGGCAGCAGCTTGCGTAGGACTTCACGGGAAAATGGCAAGTTGTTCGGTTCAGGCGAGCGATCAGTCATCGGAGCTTTTCCCTTTCTTCTCCGGTCAGCGGGAGCAATCTCCTTGGAAGAACTTGAAGAGTTACTCAATCGGTCCTCTTCTATGGGTGTTCGGAACAACGCTCAGTGTTGCGCGATCGGTGAAGACGGCACAGTCGGCAAACTCGCCTATCGGTTCGGCAACCTATCCCCCGTCGGCGCGGTCGGCGCATGATGAATTCTCGTTTGCTCGGCACCCGTACGGTTTTCAGTGTGCATTCCGGTCGCGGATGCGGCCAGCTCATTCAGCCGGTCGCCCACAACTACTACTTGTTGCGTAGTCTGTTGTTGCTATAGTAATTTCTCCGCTCAGGCTTGGATTAGCAACTCCAAGTCCTCATGCGACAAGGTCACAGTCATTCATCCAGCTTCGTCCATCCTATCACTTCAGCCACAGGAGAGTTCCCACAGACGGCGCCAAATTTGATCCTGTCTGTCAAGCGGTCAGACGGACACCGGGAAAGGGCCTCGCGCACTCGGACAGAAGAGTGCATGTTGACGTAGCACTCGGACACACCCAGTTGATGAGGTAGCGGTGAAGGAGCACTCGGACACGCTCAGCGCAGAGGGCTGCTGACGGGAGGACACTTGGATCTACACACCAAAAATGAGCAGACAACCGTTAGCAACCAAACAAGAGTCGTTGCTCCGTGTTTGGTCCTTCGACGCTCAAGTTTGCCCAATGACGTTCAAAAAAGTGTGCTAGAATGAAATGGAAGTGAGGAGAGTTATTGCGTGCGTACGCGTAAGAGAGCGTACCTGAGGCCTTCGTTCGAAGGCCTATTTATAAGGGAAAAGATTCCCTGCCAGCTGTGGACACATGTCGATTCCTTTCCATGCTGTGCTTTCCGTATATGAGCTACTCATGATTGCAGCTGCCACGTGTCTTCATCCGATAGGCCCCTTAGCTGGCAAGGAATATTCTTTGACATTCCGTTGGGCTAGGCGACAAAGAACTCTTGGATTGTTGTGCCGATCAGACTACATGCTCTGAACTATTCTGTCTTCATGTGCCGATCGGGCAGTGACCTTGGCGCGTAAGTTTGCCGACCGACCGACTGCTCGTGGCCAAGAGATGATTGTCCAACCTCCACTGAGATGCTGA
The DNA here is from genome assembly GCA_037177415.1 of Kaempferia rotunda. Taxonomy (NCBI): domain Eukaryota; kingdom Viridiplantae; phylum Streptophyta; class Magnoliopsida; order Zingiberales; family Zingiberaceae; genus Kaempferia; species Kaempferia rotunda. Next base: position 3,555,407 of record JBAMIB010000018.1, read on the forward strand.
GATCGCCTGTGCGTAGTGTGTCTGATCGGCTATCTTGTCCAGTCGGGTAAGGTGTCTGATCGGCCATTCGGCTCGGTCGGGCCTGATGATGCCTCTTACTTAACCTGCCATTTCTATTAACCCCAGTGACCTAACACATTCTCTGACTTGACTAGGAACTTTCACGATAATCAGGCTCTTCTGTTGACCGGCCCTTGACACCCAGATCAACGTATTTATCTGATATCCCACTCTAATATTCCATTTGATATACTATTTTAGAATAGTAACCTAGTCAATCAAAAATACTAAAAGTTAAGTTAATATATTGCAGTAAAGATGATATCTTCGCCTCGAGCTCCTCTACAAATATTGCAGTAAAGATGATATCTTCGCCTTGAGCTCCTCTAGAATTATTTAATGGGATCTAAAATATCAATAAATTAAAAGGATTTCACCTAACATATAGCTTTTTTTACGAGGTTAGGTAACTCGTGATACATTTGGCACAAGTTGATAATCAACCCCTTGACGAATTATAACATTACACATATATATATATATATATAATACTAATCAGTATAAGTATGACTAGATGAATGGTCATATCCTATTCAAGCATCATGAATTTATATGGCTCTATTCGTCTTACGTATTTTAACAATACTTCTATATAATCTCCGAGAATTAATACATATAATTAATTTAGTTGTCTACTTAGAGAATATATCAAAAGAATCATCCAATAACAGGGACACAATTGTACTCATGAGCAACAAAAATTTCATGAGGGATAGTTTTACGCCATATAAATTAATAATGCTCAAGTCAACTTATTTCAAATTTGATTATAATAAAACCATCATCTTTATAAAATATCCCACAAGATGTCGTTGCCCTTCTAACATCTATATTATATGTACGTTGTCCTGGGCTAGAGTGTATCGATTTATTTGTATGAGTTTTTTTTTTTTCTAATAGGACACACAACCATGTGATACTCTCTAATTTATCTTAGTAACAAATAAAAAAAATTTATAGACTAGATCAATCATTTATCTTGGAGCGATTAATTTATCTCTTCAAAAATTTGTTACTTGCCGTTAGTAAAAAAAAAAATTAAAAAAAAACAGAGCTTCATCGTTAATTGCCACATTCGTCATTATATTTATTATAAGTACGCTAATAGAACTGCATGTGACCTCGGATTAAAAAAATTTCTGATCTTTTAAGAAAGGTGGCTAGACAGCTAGCTGTATTTCTCAGCCTATTTTTTTCATCTTAAAAATTTAAAAATATAGTTTTCAAATTTAGGTTTCCATAGTTAAAATTTTCTTAAAATGTTCATTTTATTAAAAAAAATTTAAGATAACTATTTTATTTATTTAATAATTTTGTGAGGGGATGGAAGAATACTATTAAGTGTTGCCTTGCCTCCGCTGCTGTTTCCGCCTGTTATTCTTTCCGAAATTTGTATAAAAAGGGCAAAAAAAAAAAAAAAAAAATCCCCCCAAATCCTCTTCTTCACTATCGTAATCTCTCCCTCGTCTTCTTCTTCCACTCCACGAATGGTGGGTGCATTGCCGATTGGCAGAGGCGGAGGTTAGTTTTCTGCTCGGATTTGCTTTTAACAGTCTTCGCTCGTGGGGTTTCCGAACTCATTTTGTTGTTGTATTTGCTCCGGCGGTGCAGATCTGGTTTCAACCCTCGAATAGTTGCAGCTATTCCTCAGCGCAATCTATTTCTCTGGGTAAATGTAGAACTTATCTTGGCAGCACTACTTTTCGATGTATGATTCGAAGTGATTCGGTTCTCTGGTTCTCTGATTTACTTCTTGGGTTAAGTGTTTTTGGAATCCTTTCCTCTTTTTTTTCAGCTTTTCTAATTTTTTCCTTTTTTTTTTTTTGCTTTAATCTTTTCAACGTGATGTTGTATCCATCTGCTCCTTTTGAAAAGCGTACTCAAATCTGGTTCGAGTTTCGAAATTCCTGGACTGTTTCTTTTTATTATCTTTTTAAACGATTGGGCAACTATTCGTTTTAGTCTTAAAGTAGCAGCTTTATGAGATTGGAACCTGAGAATAACACAGGCAAGACATGAACATTAAATTGCTTCGGAGTCAAGGTGGAGCCCTCTTCAATTGTTTTTGCGATCATTACTTTTCTCTGGAGGAAAGTGATATTAATTAATGGTGCTTGCTTAATTCGAACCTATCACTTGTTTTAGAATCCAGTTCATAATATATTTTGCCCATTATCCGCCGAAGCAGGGATTGATTCTCATGAAGAGATTAGCTTGCTGTCGCCGCCGGACAAAAGATTTCAGCCTTGATTTCGAGGACCAAGATCGTATGTTTCTATTCTTCTTGTTTTTCCTGCTCATTTTTCTGTTTCAACACGAGCAAAACTTGATTTTTCTTTTATTCCTGAGCAATATTAATCTTACGACTGTTCAATCGTCTCAAATAGCTATCTTTTTATATCCCTTGTGCTTCCCTAAGGAAGGGTATAGTATCAATTAATGGCTATTTGAAGCAAAGCTTCTCCGTGAATTGATAAGCGTGATCTGGAAGGCAACTGCTATGTTCTTGGTCAAGTGGAATAAAGAAGGAAAAAAACACCATAGTCGAGATAACAGACGCATTGAATGATAAGAGTGGATTCCTTCTCCACCTTTAGCAGTAAACGCAGATTAATCTAACGCTTACGAGGACAACTCCTCAATCCTCTCATCTCTAGCTTTTGAATTTATTCTCTTTTCCATGGTTAGCTGGTCTTTGAAATTTTTGCGTTCCACCCAATGCTTTCCCTTTCTTCGCTTCCTCCAGCCCGTCACGTGGACGATGCAGTTGCTGTGCTGATGTTTGCAAGTTTAAAGGCAACGTGGGAACCCTGTCCATTGTTCTGACTTCCTATCATTCCTTATTCCATTGGAAGACGACTTTGTAGGCATTTCTCTTGTTAATTAATTCCTGTTACGTAGTTGATATTTGTACCATGCGCTGGTTGGCATGACTTGTGCACACGGCAATAGCCGGTTGATCACGTGATTGGCAGTACTGCACTTCTTTTAATGCCCCACTTGCTCGTCAGATCTGTATGATTCCTTAAGAGATTTCTCTATGTTGAGCAAACTGTATCTTTGCGTGTTTTCATCAGTAAGCCTGCATGCTACAGCCAATATGACCCATACAGATTTAGCATCTCAATCTGTACCTTCTTGAGCTCTTTTATTAGATGTTTGCTGTCAAACAAAATAACCATATTAGATATGGAATATGTGTTCTATGTTGACAATGATGGATTTGGATTTTACCCCACTGTTATATCTTTCTATTAATATTGTGAATATCTACTTGTTCCTTGCTATCTACCTTTTTAATATTGTGAATATCTACCTTTTTCTGATCTTTTCTTGGAAGTCTAGGCATTCTAAAAGAGAATATTTACACCTTAATTTAGCAAGGATAATTGTAATTTACATTTGAAATTGTTAAACTTAAAAAGGTGAACAATTCCAATGAAAATGTTCACTTTTGTTGATTTTTGACAAAAACGTTTCTGACTCCATTTGTGAATAATTAAGAAGAGGTTGGAAAGTAGAATTCACACATATTTTATTTATTTGAAATTGGGATGGTTTTTGCCTCAAACTACTATGCGTGAATTAAATAAATAAATCAAGATAAAGATAGTTATAATGGAGATATTAAAGGTGATAATGTGCTCGTTTGATAAAAGGACAGTCCGGTGCACAAAGCTTCGGCCAATGTGGGATCACAGGGAAGGGTCTATTGTACACAGTCGTATCCCATGGTAACAATGTTATCATTGCGCCAAGACTCCATAAGGTGTACGTTTGATAACAATGAAAATATTGATGTCTTTAAGATGATTTTAAAAATAAAGACGCCTTTTAGCTTATCATTTTTCTCTCTACATTGTAAGTAGATGATAGATTTTACTATGTAAATTGTCTTCTATATTTACTTCCTATTCCGGAATAGAATTAAAATTTGAATTGTTTGCTCTTTGCTCAGAATATATACAACATTATATTACAGGAATTTCATTTCCCATCAGCTTAGATTGATTTTGTAACACTAGTAAAACTAAAGGACAACCCAGTGCAACAAACTTCCATCAGTACGGGTCCCGGAGAAGGATTGAACCATATTTAGTCTATTGTACCCAACCTTACCTTGCATTTTGTAATAGGTTATTTCCGGGACACGAACCTGTGACCTCAAGGTCATGGGCAATAACTTTACTATTGTACCAAGGCTCCCCTTCGACACTAGTAAAACTAGATTTCAAAATTTCAATGTAACTATGTTAGTCGTATCTACAACATCATCATCTATTGTTCATACCTAATATAAGTAAATAATCTTAAGAGGCTAATATAGTGCACAATAATATGACTTCCAACATAATTAATGCAATGCCACCCTTGCTCTTCTTCTAGGACAGTCCTATCCAAGGGAGGAGCCTGGTGCTAGCCTACCTTAAAGGCTTTAGCCCGGGGTCCGTTTTAGGGTTTAGGGGAAAAGTCCATATATTTAGAAATTTCTGCATACAGTTAACCATTTTAGCCCGGGTTAGCCTGGGTAGATGTTAATTTCCGGCTCCGCCACAGATCCTATCCTCCATCCTTGCCCCTTTTTTTTAACTTGTAATCTCATGAATTGTGACCAATCAAAATTATACTACTGCGGCTTCTATGTCTCTTTCTTCAATTTCTTTTTCACATAGCTTGAAGTAGGTCTTTTAAAAATTTTCTCAATGAAATATGAACCATGAAGGAAGAATGCATTTTGTAGGGGTGATAACGTATAATGGCCTAGAGAGTTGCATCCTCAACAGCTGCTCCTATGACAATGAGAGTGCTGGTGAAGGCACAAGTGGAGTTGATGGATGTGTAACCACAGACTCCCTTGATGAAGATGCTTCCAGTTCTTCTTCCAGCAAAGATGGTTTTGGCTCTTCCTTCTCTTCACAATGCTTGCCCTCAAGCAACCAGGAAGATCACTTGCTTGATGATTTGGATACTTTTAACAGCTTGAATCATTTATGCATCAAAGGGAAGGCACCTATTATGTACTCAATGGACATCTCAGATGTTGAAGCTATGAAGGAAAAGTTTGCAAAACTACTTCTTGGTGAAGATGTTTTAGGGGGGAACAAAGGGATAAATACTGCCCTCACATTATCTCATGCAATTACCAATCTTGCAGGTATTGATGTTCTTCACCTGATATTCTTCAATTTCCTAAATTTGCATTAGTCACATTATGTGGCTCGTTTATTCTACTTATGGATTATTTAATTCTAAAAAAAATCATCCTCCAATGTGTTTCTCAGAATATAACTAAGCTACTAATATAACAGATTTGTAATAGTACCAGCTTCTAGTAATATTTGAGATATAATAATTTGCAGTTGTATTGTTGGGTTGAACAGATTGATAATTTCATGCTTCATATTTTATTTTGCTGAAATGATAATATTATCTTATATCATAGATCCCCATTTTGAAGTCTTAGTACTCTTTATTGGGGATTGATGGCAATTCCAGATTGTTGTATCTCTTGAATACCATATTCTGTGGAAGTGTCACGGTGTAGTTCTTGAAGTCACACATTCTCTGGTTAGTATTTTGCAGATACAGTACATGTAGAAATGTCAATTTTAGACTATCACAAATGAGAGATTGTTGCATGGATTTGGATTTGTTTTAGGTTAAAAGTAAAACTTAGCATCCATAAGCAATGAGTATATAATAACAGCTGGTTCTGACTTAATTTGGTGTTATATAATTAGCATCGATATTTGGAGAGCTATGGAAATTGGAACCATTATCAGTAGAAAGAAAAAGCAGATGGCACAGAGAAATGGACTGGTTGCTTTCCCCCACTAGCTACATGGTCGAGCTGGTTCCTGCAAAGCAGAATGGTGTTAATGGTGGGATATTAGAGGTGCACTCTTGATCAACTCCATCACTAGATTTATGCATTAAAATCAGCAAATCTCATTTTTACCTCTTGCAGATTATGACTCCAAAATCTCGATCTGATGTTCACTTGACTATCCCCGCCCTCAAGAAATTAGATTCAATGTTGATTGTGAGTTACCTCTTTATCATCTCATTAGCAGCAAATAATAAGATACTTAGAATTTGCAATTTCATATATGAGATTACTCTAGTTTTTTCTCAATCTGCTTTCTGCAGAAGTTTTTCTTGGTTTCTGAATGAAGAATGACATGCTTGCAGGAAATGTTGGATTCAATGGTGAACACTGAGTTTTGGTATGTTGAATTAGGAAGCAGAGCAAATGGAGATAATGGTAATGATGGTACAAGACATAACAAAAAATGGTGGATTCCATCTCCTTGCGTTCCTGAGTCTGGACTTTCTCCTTCAGAGAGGAGAAAACTTGGCTTCCAGGGTAAATTTGTCTACCAAATCCTCAAGGCCGCCAAAGACATTAATGAACAGGTTTTGACCCAAATGGCACTACCTTCTGCTATAGAAGATGCACTTCCAAAGGCAAGCAACCATATTTTGTTAATTTCACTGCTAGTTGTTTGACAGTGCATCTATTCTTTTTTTTATTTATTATTATTATTTTTTATTTTTTCCTAAAATAGCTTTGAGTTTAACATAGGCATGCTGTGTATTTTTCTTGTGAAATTTCTATTAAAGCAGTCAGGTAAAGCTAGTTTGGGTGTAGATATCTACTATGCTATAGCTGCAAAGTTTGTTCCTGTTGAGGAAATACTTGTTTCTCTTAATATGGAGAATGAGCACGTTGTACTTGACACAATAAACCGGTTAGAAGGTGCAATCTTTGCCTGGAAACGGAGAATGTCATATGAAACAGTGAAAAAGTCACCAGTGCGATTCCCATGGTCCTTTGTGAAAGAACATGGATCTGGAATTGAGAAGATTTCAGTCTATATGGAGAAGACTGAAGCACTTCTGCACCTTCTAAAGATCAGATTCCCAGACCTCCCTTCGTCTTTTATTGATGTCAGTAAAGTTCAATACAATAAGGTGATTTATCCTCAGTCATTTTCATATTGTTTTATTAATTTACTGCATTTCTTTGTGCTCATGGGAGTCCCTTAATCTTACCATTACCTTAGGATATGATGAAATTCTGCTTAGTCTTATTCAATTTGTGCTACGTCATACACTCAAAATGATCTTTTCTTGTTTTAAATTCTTCCCTTTTTTTTCTCTGCAGGACATTGGGCATTCAATTGTTGAGGCCTACTCAAGGGTTCTTGTTGGTTTGTCATTCAGTATTTTATCTAGGATAGGAGATATCTTACAGGAAGATGACTTGAAAAAACCTACCACACCCCTGTCCAACCTCAAATTTGATTTCACTTCTGATGTGTATCTTGCGGGAATCACCGAAACACCTCCTGGTCGTATCAAACAGTCTCTAATTCAGCAGATGAACATGGCTGATGGTCGTCTTACAAACTCCTACTTGAAGAAGGCCACAGAGGGGCAGCTTGTAGATTACAAGAATAATGGAGGCTCAATCGTCACAGCTGGTCGACAGAGAAATAAAGTTTGGTTTTAATAGTCTTGGTAACCCCTTGATATGGTATAAGGTGGAAACCTCTTAATGTAAATTCAACAGCTAAAGTATAGGATCAGGTAGATCAAAGAAGAGACCACGAATCCAGTTTTAACTAAGTCGATGATTTCAATATATCAATTTGATGTAAGTTTATAGTCTTGTAATGGATATTTTCTGTGCTTTCTATGAAATATAACAATAGGGACTTAAAGGACCAAGCCAATGAGCCATGATGCGATGCTTTTGGTTAGTAGTAGTAATTATTGCAGGGTCGTCTACTTCATTGAAAAAATTTCTCTATAAATGCCTTGAGCTTTTTAATTTTAATATTTTTTTTTCAAAAAAAAGTATTTTGAAACCTTCCTTGGCCTAACTTGACTCACAAAAATTGTAACTCTAGATACTATTTTCTGTCTTTTCTTTTCCTTGGAGAAGAAAATGGATGGATGATCTACTGTAACTTATATTTAGCTGTCTCATCCGCAATGGATTGACTATAATGTTGCATAAGACTTTTGGAGATTTCTTGAGGAAAGTTTTCCAAAGCTTAATGAAGGCATACGATGATAGTAGAAACAAGAAACTAGAAACTAGAAACCCTTGTCATACTCTTCTTGTGGCTCTTAAACTATTTATCTCTTCCCAGTTCTATAAGATTTGGAAGCTAGATGAAACAACTTATCAGGAAACCATGTTACTACAATGTCTCTTGGATGAAGTCCCAATTTTACTTCTAAGAGGCTTTGCTCCCCCTTGAAGTTCCTTTTGGGCAAGCTCTATTACTTTATAACAAACAATATTTCTGGAATTTTGAAAGATGAAAAACTTTTTAGAGTTGAGAATACTTCTTTCTTTGTCACATCTTCCTTGTTTTTAGGAGAACGTATAGCAACTAAGAAAGAAGTATTCTTTGAAAATAAAGTTTGAAATTATGTTTGAAAAGGGTTTCTCAAAATGAAATTGAAAAGTTAAAATTATTATCATTTTCAAAATGCTTTGAAAACTCTAAACATATCTTGAAATTGTCTTTTAAGAGGGTAAGGGAGATGTCTATTTAACAAAGAAGTTAAATGATTGTTAGTGCAAAACTTAAGGAGTTCCTTAGGAATCAAAATAATGAGGTAAGTTTCTATTTTTGATGTGTGCCAAAGGAGGAGGAGAAGAGTTTTAATTAGAAACCATATTTAAGCATAAGACTTGAAAAGTTGGGTCAAGAATTTAGCCTAACTTTTTTTATGTTTGACAAGTAACATTAGTTGACTAAGTAAAAGTGTCTAAGTTTGTCAAGATCGATCAAATGCTTGAAGTAAGTAAAAAGATCAAGTAGAACTAGATACTTAGTAGTGGCAGTTTAGAAAGAAGTCATGACAAGTTAAGGTTGATACTAGGTAAGTGAGAAGTCTTGATAGGTCAAGACGGACCTAGACAAAAGAGAAGTCTTGTCAGGCGAAGATTATTTGGATGGCTGACAAAGGGACAAGTCCAAACTGATCAAGGTTAATCATATGTATGCCAAAGAAAAAATTTTTATAGGACTAAACCCTAGGTAGTGAAAAGTCTTAGAGGAGTGAACTCCAAATAAGTGTAACCAAAACAAAGCGATCGACATAACCAACATATTTGGTTGACCGAGAAGAGTGTTGGTAACATTGTTTTGCATTACTATATTATCTATTGTGCTAACTTAGTTTTATAGGAAATATAGTTTTTCAATCGACCGAACAAGGAGGTTCGGTAATCCAGACATAAGAGATAAGCACCAACCTAAGTTTATTCTAAGTTCAGAAAGGAAACAAAGTTTTGGTCAACTAATCTCTTGGATTAGTTGACCTAACCTATATAGAAACATAAGATCAGATAAGATGAGATTGAGCTACGAAGGAAACTCAAGAATCAGTCAACTAATCAGGAGGATCGGACGACTGATAAAACAAATCACTCGGTGATTTGATCTAATCGGATTGGACCAATAAGAAAAAAGTAAGGTTCAACCAACCAATCTAGAGAATCAATCAACGAGAAAACCAAAAATCAAGGCTAACTTTGTGGGATCGGATTGACTAAGAACAATGTTACTAACATTGTTTTGTATTACTATATTATCTATTGTGCTAATTTGATTTTACATGAAATATGATTTTTCAGTTGATTGAACAAGGAGATTCGGTCAACCAGACATAAGAGATAAGCATAGCCTAGGTTTGATCTATGTTCAGAAAGGAAACAAAGGATCGGTTGATCAATCTCTTGGATCAGTCAACCAAACCTATATAAGAAACATAGGATTAAATAAGAAGATATCTGAAGGATCTGTATAGGAATAGAGGGAGGGGTGAATATCGCTCGCAAAATCTTTTCATTTGAGTCGTAAAATGACTATCAAAGAGGCAACGTAATAAAGAAAGACACGTTTGGTTTTACTTGATATGTAACCTGTGTCGACTCCTACTCTAAGACTCGTAATCCTTGACCGCACTGATAGGTAATCTAATATATCACAATATTAGTACAGTTATAAGTATATAGGACAATGATGATGTAAGCTTTAAACAAAATATACCGACATTGAAGATAAGCGATGAAGCATTCGTGTCGGAGAGCTTTTGGTATCGGAGCTTGTACAAGTCATAGTAGTAGCACAAATGGCAAGCAGAAGATCAGAGTGGGGCACTTTTTCTTTCTCTAAAAACTTGTTCTTGAAGCTCTAATCTTGAGGTGTATATATAGGCCTTGTTTGGTCAACTGAAAAACTGTTCAGTCAACTAAACCTATCGGTCGACTAAACTCCCTATCGGTCGGCCGATCTTGTGACTTTCCTTCCTCGCCAAGATACAATCTTCGCGCATTAACTAACATTTATTATTCGGTCGACTGAACCTAACATTCAGTTGATTGATCCTCTTATGTTTCCTTCTTTTGTTTTGATCTGATCTTCGTATATTTAATTCATTAAATGTTCGGTCGATTGATCCTAATGTTAAGTCGACCGATCCATGAGTTTTTTTTCAACTGCTAGATTATATTTACTATTTTCATATTATGTTTGGTCAACTAATTACATAGTTTGGTCGACCGACCACTCTGAGATTTGAATTCTCTACGCGGTTTGTTCACTGTGCCAGCTCTGTGGGTTAATCAACTGATCACTGGGTTCGATCGACTGATCCTTCCAAAATGATGAAACATGCAAAATAGAGTTAGCATAATATATAGCATACCTGCACCACAGAATTAGCATAATATAATATATACATGAGTAATATGAGACATTAGGACCTGTCTTGATCACAACTTGGAACCTTCCCAGTTTCTTCAGTTGGATCAGCGACCTAGGGTTTGTTCCTCTCAGGGATACGACCTCCTAGTCACTCCACTCCAGTTGTTTACCTCAACCTTACCAGTCAAACATCGGGTCCTTTGGACCTGTTTGGGCTTTCTTCGGTGACACACCTGGATTTCCAACTTGGCTTCCACGATCGCTGAGCCTTCCTGCCTAGCCACGACTAGGGCTTTTTCGGTTGAGTAAATAGCTTGCATACTCAAGCAGCCCATCAGATCATAACAAGACTTAACTTGAACATTTGATAATATCAAAACTCAAGTTCAATTCTGGTGCAATATGTACCAACAATCTCACCATTTTTTATGTTGGGCAACATAGGTTCACAGTTAAGTTAAAATTGTATCAAATAAGTAATTATTCAGTTTTCTACATAACTCTCCCACTGAGTTAAGTAACTCTCCCAAACTAACCCTTGAACATGTTATCTCTCCCCCTTTGCACACATAAAAAAAAAATAGGTGTCAAAGCAAAAACTAACCCAACCTTTCTAAAAAAAATTTGGAAGGCATAAGTTCGAGAAGAGATGAATTGTTTTAAAATATTTTTGAAATTCTGAATTTTCAAAAAAGATAAGTCATGAAATTGATTTTGAAATTCAAAGAATTTTTAACAGATAGATTATGAAAAGTTTTGAAATTTAATGAATTTTTAAAAAGATGGATTATGCAAAATTTTAAATTTCAAATAATTTTCAACTTCAGAATTTTCAAGAGGATAAGTTTTGAAAAGTAATCCTTAATTTTGAAAAAAAAAATTAAGGAGAAAGATTTTCAAAGAAAAAGTTTTTAGAATTATAAATTTTGAAAAATAATTTTAAAATCCTTAAGTTTGAAAAAGAGTTTTTAGGAGAATGATTTTTAAAGAAGAAATTTTTAAAATTATAAGTTTTAAAAAATAATTTTGAAATCTTTAAGTTTGAAAAAGAATTTTCAAGAAATATGATTTTAACAAGGTAGTTTTAAAATAAAGTTTTACAATTTTTAAAAATATTTTGAAAGTATAAGTTTCAAAGTTGACAATTTTCAAAGAAGAAATTTTAAAATTATAAGTTTTGAAAAAACCTGAATTTGAAAAAGATAATTTTGAAAATTTAAAAAGGATAATTGCTCCCCAACAAGAATCCAAGCATTCATGAAATTCATAGTTTTAAAATAAATTTTGAAATTAAGAAACATCTAAAAATTATCCTTAAGAAATGTCCAACCCTTGTGCATAGCTTACTACCATAAGATAGCAACTTTAGATTCAGGTTGATTAATTTGAGTTTTATACTCTAAGTAGTTTGTTAATATCTAGATGCTCAAATTGATCAATGTGTGTTACGTTTAAAACTTAGATTTATAGCGATGCACTACCATAAGCATCTCTAAAATTTTAGGCTAAGTCATGAGCATCTCAACCTGTTCTATATTCACAATACACAATTATGGAATCCT
>JBAMIB010000018.1:3611502-3626027 GCA_037177415.1 Kaempferia rotunda
CTTAACACTTGGCATGAGACAAAAAAATTTAAGTGGGTCACAATTGACCGACACTTGACGATCGGAAGTCCAATAGGGAATTGGCACAAAATGAGAAGTTTTGATAGAGCAAACTTTCAAATGTCATAACTTTTGATTTAGATATCAGAATGAGGTAATTTTTGTTGCAAAACAAAGCTTATTTAGAAATCTATGTTTATCAAACTCAGGTATTAGTCGCCTGATGGGTTTGATTAGTTGACTGGTGACTTTAGAAACTAAACATAAGCAAGTCAATTCAGTTGTTAGACTCAACTGACACTCGACTAATAGGTTTGATCAGTTGACTGATGACTTTAGAAACTAAATGGGAGCGAGTCAAATTTTCTTAATTTGATTCGATTGATGATTCACATCAGTCAACTAATGTCAAATTAAAGAGAACATAAGCTAGTGGAACATGCATTTTTTGTTCAACTAATGTCGAATTAAAAAGTACATATGCAAGTGGGACTCACATGCTCTATTTGATTGATGATCTTAGTCAACTAATGCTCAAATTATTGAAAAATCAGAGAGGTTTCAGAAAGTTAAGTGGTTGTTCAACTATCAGAGACCATATCAAACGACAGATGGGTAAGTTCAGTCGACTAATAGGTAAAAATTAACCCCGACCTAAAGGTTTTAAAGGTTTCAAGGAGTTTTTCGCTGCTAAATCTTGGGAGTTTTGGAGAATAGTGTTGCTGCATTTCCGGATCATCAAGAGACATTTCTAAGCTATAAGAGATTAAGCAAGTAAGGTTTTCAATTGTAAAGTATTATTGCTTTCATATTTAATTGTGTCATGTATTTCTTGCCCCTGTTCTTGTAAGAATGTATTGTAAGAGACTTCTCCACCTCCGAAAAGTTTTTGAGGGATTTCTTAGTGGATGTGATCGCTAGGAGTGGGTCATTAAATTAGTCACCTCAAGGAAGTGGATATCAAATAAATCCCGGAGTTGTGCATGTGGAATCGAGATTGAAGTAAAATTTTCACTACATATTCAATGACAAGCATAAAATATTTTTAAAAAATGATCAAAGTTATTCACCGCTCTAACTCTCAAGGATTCTAACATTACCTTCATACCATATGATTTCAAAGAAGATACGAATATTATTTTCATCATAGAACAAACTTAAATATTTTCTTACTGGTTGGTAAGGACGATGAAAAAAACAAAAAGAATATTTCAAGAGTCAAGTTTTTCTCCCTGGTGGAGAATCATATCAATAAGGAAACCAATATGAGTAATAAACTGAAAGAAATTGAAAGGCTTCAAGATTAAAAATTTACTCATCTATAATAAAAGAAAATAAATTTAAAAACTTTTAAATTAAAAAATATTTAAGATAAGTGCATTTATAATAAATGAAATGAAATCATAAAATATTCAAGATTAACACATTTACAATAAATTAGATATTTAATTTTTATTATTTGATCATTAATATTTTTATTTGGATAATAAATAGAGAATAAATAATCTCTCCTTGATATTTTTATTTAAAATATTTATTTATATATTTAGTGTTGAGTTGAATTTTATAAAATGAGTCTAGAGTCATGTATCCTAATCATATCTTTATATTAAATAATTTTAAATTTTATTTGTGAGAGATTATTTCCTTTTTCACTTCATCCATTTCTTTCCTAGTTTAGGTGGTTCGACGGGTTGAGTTGAATTTTGGTGCTACATCATTTCATTACGACAATTATATCACAATCTAATTAATCATCAGTCTTAGAGTAAATGGCCATTGATATCTTCAACGGCGTCAACCTAATGAAACTGAACTCCCCGACGGATCATTGAGCTCTACAGTGGCTACGCCTGTCGATCTCGTCCGCTTCTACTTTTGTATGGCCATCTAAGTTTTACTTGCTCGCGAGGAGTACTGCTGTTGCAGTTATACTGCTACTAATTTGAATTGTCGACCTTGTTCACTTTTAGTTTGTTGGTTATCCTGTGGAATACTGTGCCAAAAGTACAATGTCGACTTCCTGACAATTTGCATCAGGTACGTGAGTTGCATTTGATATTAATCCATAATTGGCATGCAATTTCACATACTGTCATGTGGCAAAATGGCATTGCCATAGGGCCGTAGCACAAATGATGGACGCATGACATTTCTGACGTAATGATCATGGTCAATTCCCAGAACCTGACAATATATGGTTTACCCTAGTATGTGCCTAACGTCTGTGTAACTGCATTTACCTTCTTCTATGTTCGTGAGACCGGCTCTAGGGAGCTACTGATGTGACAGTTCCACATGTGGCAAAATGGCATTAGAACAGTTAATTTGGACTAGACCATTTATGTCACGTTAAACCATTTAAATGAATCAGATTAAAATTTTATCAACAATTCAAGGATGAATCAAGATGGACCGACCCACCTAAGCCCACGAATTGCCATGTGATTTCACATACTGGCCTTTGGTAAAATGGCATTAAAGTGGTCAATTTAAATTGAAGCCGTCAAATTGACTCATCTCGTCAAACAATTTTAAACCAATTGAGTTAAAATTTAATTAACTTATTTAAGTACAGATCCAGATGGGCCAATTCATTGGCCCCACGACCAATGCAGCTTGGTCCGCGATGAATTTGGGTTGGCTTGTGGGGTGAGCTTGTGGGTTTAACCGGCTTAATCTGTAATCTAAATTTAAAAATTTTAATCTTACATATATAGAGATACTTTAACCTATACAACATATTTAAGCATCGTTTTTGAGCAACCCTCACAGCTCGGGGCAACCGGACATAACCGGACTATGTCCGGATGCCCCGAGCACCCCCACCACAGGCTGGCCTGCCCCGGGCCAATCTGCCCTGTGATGGATCGGCCAGTTTGACAACTATAAATGGAACAGCGGCCACTTGCAAAAATTTGAACAAGCTAATTGGATATGCCGATTGGACTGAATGAACAAGGTGAGTCAAACACACCAATTGAACAAATCAACCGGGTAAACGGGCTGAACGACCCAGTCAAATCAAATTAGCCAAACGAGCTGATTGAATAAGTCAAGCTGAGCAACAAACCGTCCCCAGAGGCCACACCAGCCGCTTATGCTGTTAGGAATCGTGGATCAAGAGAAATGGTTGGTGAGCCAGTTTTGCTATTGAGGAAAAATGCCTCGCCAATTTTGATCTGCATCATTTTCTTGATGACCCCGTGAAGGGTATGAGCAAATGCAAGATGAAACAAATGTTTGGCAAATCCCTGAGCCTTAAAATTGACCACAATTCAACATATCAGCATTCTATGACTCGAAGTTAGATGTGTTGAATATGAATTGATAACAGAATGAACCAAAAAAACGAACATAACATTCTTTACCTAGTTAGGCACATTATGATCAGGGTGGCCAGGAGGGACAATGACTTGTCGCCTCTGTCGTTCTCGGAGGTAAAGAACGGCCAACAAGCAAGCAAACAGAGTTAATATGGTAGCATTCCCTTCATCCAACAATATCTCATTTACCCATGCCTCTATTCTTGGATACAGTTCCGGGAATGAATCGATCAGCTTAATCTGAAACGACAGAAAAACTTTATCATTGAAATCAACATTTAGTGAGTTTTTTTTTATTTATGAGAAAGAATCTTACCAAGAAACTGTCGGCATAGTGCTTCCTCATCCACAAGCTCACAAGTGCCAGTTTAACTGGTAACTTTGCTGCAGGATCAACCTCAATTGCCTGATCATAGTATCTTTTAGCTAAATGAAGATCTAATGGAAGTCCCTGACCATGCTCGTGCATGTACCCTAGGTTGAACATGGCTTGGGCATTTGACTCGGACTGAGCATGCATGTATGCCTCTGCAGCGCGTTCATAATCTCTGTCAGTTCCCTGCAAAGAAACATTCAGTGACATAGCTGAGAATCTATCTTGTCAGAACATTCAGCGACAATAATTGAGAATTTATCTTGTCAAATGGTACGTAAGAATGTATGATCATGTTGAACAAAACTATATTGCCATAACTTGATACAAGTTGCAATTAGCAGCTGATATTTCACCACACGATTTTGACACTGTAACTGGCTGTAGCAGAATTTCGGTCTTCCATAAAAATTTTTAATATGTTTTGACCTTTCTATATCTAATAATTTTTTTACTTCAATTTTAGCTGCATCCTATTCGCATTCACTTCATTCTTCCTATCAATTTTAAATCATGAATTAGTATTTAGACTAATAATTATGCACTGCACAGCACCACCAACTATTTAGTAACCTTCGCATTTTATGAGGTGGTTGATTTTTTACTATTTTTATACATAATTAAATAATATAGTAACTAAAAGGATCAAAAATTAAATAAAGGATAAACAATTAGAAAAAGAATTACTATAAAACATATTAACTAAGAATAAATAAAAAAAATTATTTTTAAAAAATTATATATATATATAATTAATAGAATAATTTTATTAAGTTTTAATTAAACATATTTAAATTATCACAATCATAACTAGAGGTTGATTAAAATTATTAATCTAAAGTTTTGATTAAATCCTAAGTTCAAAAAAAAAACTAAGTTTGGGGACGAGCCCGGAAGCATCCTAGGTCCGACAACACGGGGCGCAACGTGTCCAAAGCCGAAGCGCTGACATTGAGAGTTAGGTTTTTGCGATGGTGGCGATAGCGGGCGACAGTTGTTCGAGGCGGAAGGAGGCAAACATTGATTTAACCATCGCCTAAACCACTATCTTTCACAAATGCAGTGTGGTTGAGGTCTGCCTCCTGCCTAGGCGGCCGCTTCGACCGCCATTTAGAACATTGATTTTAATGGATGACTTCACTATTTTCTAGAAGTATACCTGTATGTAAAATAATCATTTCACTATTATGACTTACAAATTAGCAACGATAAAACAGGATGATGCGGAGAGTGAGAGCTCCACATGGACAAGGGAGAGTTTTTAGGGTTTTTCCATAGCTTTCCCAAGGCACCCCTTTTAGAGGTTTTTCCTTTGCCAAAGAGGAGGGCAGAATATTCCTCCGCCACCACCTTCCACTGCCCCGCGTTCCTCTCTGTCGCACGCCATGGTGAAGCTAGCCATGGCTCACGAGACATGGATGTACAACCACTGCCCCTCCGCAATTGATGGGAGTACACAAATGCCGACCTCCACGTCTTCTCAACCTTGCTCTCTGTCGGCTTCTCTATGCAGCTCCTCTAACGGTCACGAGTCTGGCAATCATCCTCGTGGCACTAGTCAATGCGCACGACCTAGTCGCCCATTTGGCCGACATCAACTCCCTCCTCAGCCTCATCCACTGCGGCCTCGGACTAGTCCTCGTCGAGCTCGTCGTGCATCTGCTCCTCACAGTTGCTTCGCCTTCAAGCCCATCGCCTCATCAGCTGTTGTCGGGTTCATTTGGCTCCCTTTTGCTCTTCCGCACGCAGTCACCCACGTCATCATCTCCTCTTCCGCCGGCAGGACCATCTCAGTGGGCTCCCACACCCAACTCTTTATTTGGAACCACCACACCCTCATCGGCCCCCTCTGCATCTCCGCAGCCCTCGGCCGCCCTGTCACACTGTCAACTACAGCATCAGCCGTATCACCAAGTAGATCTCGCCGATTCAGCTCTCCATTAGGCCTCATCGACCACCCCGATCTAGAGCTCCATTCATCCCGGTCGACTCAAGACTCATCTCGGCTCCATCAACCCAGCGCTCCTCTCGACCCCGCCAATCCTACGCCCTGCTCATCCCCATCAACCCCTCCGACCCAACGCCTCTCCGGACCCAAATATTCGGTTGTTCAATAGCACGTGGATTGACATGGCACATGAAACAGTATGGTTAACATAGCGTAATCCCACAAGATCTCCCACAATATCATATATGGGTGGTATGACCTTTTGATATGGCGATGGGACGCCCTCCTTACTAGGATATAAAATCCTATCAGGAGCACAACATCCCCTCCCATGAGATATAAAAGAACGCTCTGCTCATCCCCGTTCGGCCCCTCCGACCTAACACATCTCCCAGGCCCAAATATCCAATTGTTCAATAGCATGTGGACTGACATGGCATGCGGAAGAGCATGGTTGACATAATGTGATCCCACGCAATCTCTCACCGTACTAGATATGGGTTATGTGACCCTTTGATATGACGATGGGATACCCTCCTTACTGGGGATATGACATCCTGTCAAGAGCACAACATCCACTCTGACAGCCACGACATATAAGAGAACACCCATTCCTGCGGGTCAGGGTACGTGCACACATGTTCACATACAGGCGCATACACCTCCCGCATTTCAACATTTTACTGTTCTTCTCCATTTTTTCCCCTGTCGAAGAGTGACTTGAGCATCAGGGTGGGTAAGTCTGGTACCTCAGCCTCCCTTCTAACCCCCTCCCTCGCTCTTCTACTCTTTGCAGGCTCTCCAGACGATTCGACCCTCCCTGCAACGCTAATAGAAGCTCTTCTCTTCAGCTTTGTAAGCATCTTAACAACCTAACCTTCCTCCTAGTCACCACAACTTCGTCAACATCAAGGTCACCTCATCGGTGGCTCATCCTCCGACAATCTAGCGTCGTCTGTAGGAACGTACACCTGAATTGAGACGTTGAGATAGATGACACCGGAAGACTCCCCGCCATCATCATGACCTTGGAGGATTTTGACAAACACGTCGTTGCTACAGTGCACAAGTAGGAAAACGAAGTGTCTTAGGCATCATTTTTGTTCAAACATTGCGCTAAAAGCCCACGGGTATTTGACCAGCGAGATTTTTACTCTCCAGATCCTTGGTCGGCACAGGAGATCCAGATTTCATCAAATTCCATACATCAAGCGTTTATATATCTCGGCTTACCGACCAAT
Source organism: Kaempferia rotunda (assembly GCA_037177415.1). Lineage (NCBI taxonomy): Eukaryota > Viridiplantae > Streptophyta > Magnoliopsida > Zingiberales > Zingiberaceae > Kaempferia > Kaempferia rotunda. Next base: position 3,618,391 of record JBAMIB010000018.1, read on the forward strand.
GCGATTTTTATGGATTAACTCGGTGTTGGCTTTCATTATCGAGCCTAGTTTCCTATTATATTCTTTCCCCGACTACGCGGCGCGAACGCTTGGGAGTCGAGGGATCGAGTTATTCTCTCCCGCAGCAGGATTAAATCTATTATCTATTCTCCCCGACTCCGCGAATGCTTGGGAGTCGCGAGATCGAGCTATTCTTTTCCTCAACGGGATTAAGCTTATCATATTCTCTCCTCGACTCCACGGACGGTTAGAAGTCGAGAGATCGAGTTATTTCTTCAACAGGATCAGTATCATTCACCCCAACTCCGCAGACGTTTGAGAGTCGCTGGATCAAGCTATTCTCTCCCTCGGCAGTATCGAGCATATTATTCTCTCTCCTCAATTCCGATAACACTTGGGACTCGAGGGATCAAGCTCATCATATACTTCGCAGACGCTTGGAGTCGAGGGTCGAGCTATTCCTTCAGCGAGATCAGTACCATGCTTCCCCAACTCCGCGAACACTTGGGAGTCGCGGGATCGAGTTATTCTCTCCCTCAGCAGGATTGAGCATATTATCTCTCTGCCAGACTACGCTGACGTTTGGGAGCCGAGAGATTGAGTTATTCTCTCCCTCAGTAGAATCGAGCATATTATTCTCTCTCCCTGACTCCACGGACGCTTTGGAGTCGAGGCATTGAGCTCATCATATTCTCTCTGAGACTCCACCGATGTTTGGGAGTCGAGGGATCGAGCTATTCTATCATTCTCTCTCCTCAACTCTGCGGACGTTTGGGAATCGAGGGATTGAGCTATTCACTCCCTCAACAGGAACGAGCATATTATTCTCTCTCCCCGACTCCGTGGACGTCTTGGAGTCAAGGGATGGAGCTATTCCTTCAGCAGGTCGGTACCATGCTCTCCCAGACTCAACGGACACTTAGAAGTCGAAGGATCGAGTTTTTCTCTCACTCAGTGGGATCAAGTCTATTATCTATTCTCCCTGAATCTACGAATACTTGGGAGTCATGGGATCGAACTATTCTGTTGACAGGGCCGAGTATTCTCTCCCTCAGCGAGATCGAGTCTTATTATATTCTCTCCCCGACTTCGTAGACACTTAGGAGTCAAGGGATTGAGCTATTCTCTCGGCAAGGTCAAGCCATTCTCTCCATGACTTCATGGACACTTGAGAGTCGCGAGATCAAGCCTACTATTCTCTCCCGGACTCCGTGGACTTTCAGGAGTCAAGGGACCGAGTTATTCCTTCGGCCAGATCAAATTATTCTCCCTCGACAGGATCGAGTTATTTTCTCCCACAGCGGATCGATCCATTCTCTCCCTCAACAGGATTGAGTTATTTTCTCACTCAGCGGATCGATCCATTCTCTCCCTCAATGGGGTCAATATTATATTCTCTCTCCAACTATGCGAACGTTTAGGATTCTCGAATCGAGCTCCTATATTCATCTGGTCATGGACTAGCTCCATCAGCAAGTCCACTCTCTTCCGACTCGGACATAGTCGAGCCTTTATATATCTTAGTATCAGACCAGCGATCGCCATCAGCAAAGGTCCTTTGTAGGGCTCAACTACCTCCGACTCGTACATAGTTCGTGTCGAGCCTTTATATATCCTTGTCTCGAACCAACGATCGCCATTAGCAAATATCCTTTTCAAGGCTCAACCTCCCTCGACTAGGACATAGTCGGGGTTGAGCCTTTATATATCTCGATCTCAGACCAGCGATCGCCATCAGCAAAGAAGGTCCTTTTCAGGATTCAACCTCCCTTAACTTGGACATAGTCCGAGTGGAGCCTTTATATAACCTTGTCTCAGACCAACGATCCTCATCAACAAATGTCATTTTCAAGCTCAATCTCCTCCAACTCAGACATAGTCGGAGACAAGACTTTATATATCCTAGTCCCGAACTAGTGATCGTCATCAGCAAAAGTCCTTTTCAGTGCTCAACCTCGCTCAATTTGGACATAGTCAGGGTAGAGCCTTTATATATCCGGGTCACAAACCAGTAATTTCCACTAGCAAAGGTCCTTTTCAGATCGAACTTCTGTATTCATTTGGTCATGGACCAACTACATCAGCAATTTCCCTTATCAGGGTCCAATCTCTCCCGACTCTGACACAGTCATGGATCGAACATGATGTTATGCCGGTAAGCCTCCTATGAGCACGATAGTGATAAGCTTCTCCTCACCTCCGTGGACGCTTGGCAATCGCGAATCAAGCATGATAAGATGTCGGCTCTACTCTCTCCTAACTCCGTCTTATGACAAGCCTGAATTGTCTTATGACAGACTCAGATTAGCCTTATGACAGGCACGGATATATCCTAGCCCTGAGTTAGAGTTACAACCTTACAACAAGCTCAGATCAACCTACAACAGGCTCGAATTGCCTTACAACAAACACAAATATCCTAGCCCTGAGCTAGCAATACAATCTACAGATCCGAAAATTCTTTCCCGACTCCTTAATCTGAAACGATTAAGCCTTACGATAGGCCCGGCAACTCCTTCCCCAACTCCTTAGTCGGAAGCAAATCTGCCTTACGACAGGCTTAGAAATCCTTCCCCAACTTCCTTAGTCGAACGCAACTCAGCCTTATGACAAGCTCAGTGACTCCTTCCCCAACTCCTTAGTCGGAAGCAATTCTGCCTTACGACAGGCTTAGAAATCCTTCCCCGACTTCCTTAGTCGAAAGCAACTCAGCCTTATGACAGGCTCAGTAACTCCTTCCTCGACTCCTTAGTCGGAAGCTATTCCACCTTACGACGGACCTGGAAACTCTATCACCGACTCCTCAATTGGAAATTTCTCAATCAAAAACCCTTCACTCCCTCACATAGAGGTTCAACACTCGGTACAATGTATGCTGATGTGACAAACTCATCCTGCTATACCACAACCCCTTCAACTAGACTTGAGGGGAAGGCTTATGATGTGAAAAGTGTGAGAGCTCCACGTGGACAAGGGAGAGTTTTTAGGGTTTTTTATGCTTCCAAAGGCTCCCTTTTGAGAGTTTTTTCCTTCACCAAAGAGGAGGGCAAAACATTCCTCCACCGCCCGTGCTCCTCTCTGCCGCACACCATTGTGAAGCTTGCCATGGGTTGCGAGGCAGGGACGTACGACCCCCCACCCCCTCCACAACATGTGGGAGTACACCAACGTCGACCTCCACATCTTCTCCTTCGCCCTGCTCTATGCCGCCTTCTAGCTCATCAGTGCCTGCAAGGCGGGCTTGGCAGTTGTCCTCGTGGCGTTGGTAAATGCGCATGACCTAGTCGCCCACCTCGCAGGCGTCGACTCCCGTCTCGGCCTCATCTGCTATGACCTCCAACTAGCCCTCGTCAAGATCGTCGTGCCTCTGCTCCTCACAGCAACCTCGCCTTCAAGCCCATCGCCTCATCAGCTCCTGCCAGGTTCTTTTAGCCCCCTTTCGCTCTTCCACTCGTAGTCACCCACGCTGTCATCTCCTCTTCCTCTGGTGGGACCATCTCACTAGCTCTGCGCACGACTATTTATTTGCAATCACCACACCCTCATTGACCCCCTCTACATCTCTGCCACCCTCGGCTATCGCATAACCGCCGTCACCTACAGCATCAACCACGTCACCAAGTGGATCTCCTCGATCCAGCACTCCATTCAGCCTCGCCAGCACCCCAATTCAACACTCCATTAGGCCTCGTCGATCCTGATCCAGCACTCCATTCGCCCCGCCAACCCAACACTCTTCTCAGTCCCACTAATCCAATGCCCTACTCATCCGCGTTCGACCCTTCCGATCCTATGGCTCTCCTAGTCCCAAATATATGATTGTTTAATAGCAAGTGGAACAACATAGTTGATATAGCGTGATCCCACGCGATCTCCCACAGTACCAAATATGTCTGATAAGACCCTTTGATACGGTAATGGATACCCTCTTTACTGGGATATGACATTAGGAGCACATCATCCCCTCAAATAGCCGTGAGATATAAAAAACACCCTGCTCATCCCCGTTCGACCCCTCTAACCTGACGCCTCTTAGGCCCAAATATCCAACTGTTCAATAGCACGTAGACTAACATGGCACATGGAAAAACATGGTTGGCATAACATGATCCCACACAATCACTCACAGTATTAGATATGGGCAATGTAACCATCTGATATGGTGATGGGACACCCTCCTTATTAGGATATGACATCCTATCAAGATCACAGCATCCCCTCTGAGAGCCATGAGATATAAAAGAACACCCACTCCTACCGGCCAAGGTTCGCGTCCACATGCTCACATACAGGTGCATATGTCTCTTCCCGCATTTCAGCATTTTACTGTTCTCCATTTCTCCCGTCAAGGACTAACTGGAGCGGATGAGCTAAGCTACCTCGACCTCCATTCTAACCCCCTCCCTCACTTTTCTACTCCCGCAAGCTGCTCTCCAGATGATTTAACCCTCCCAGCGATGCTCGTCGAAGCTCTTCTCTTCAGCTTTGTAGGCATCTTGACAGCCTCACCTTCCTCCTATTCACCACGACTTAGTCAACATAAGGACACCCCACCAGTGGCTCATCCATCGACGATCTCAAGCAGGAACACAAGATAAAAAAATAATTAAATATAGAAAATGATATAGTAAGGGATAGAGTCTAATGGTGCAGAAGGATCCATACAGTCGACCTACCTAGTGGGATAAAACTTGGTTGTTGTTGTTGTTAACTATTATGACTTCTTAAAATCGATCAATAATTATATGTAAGGTGTAGCAAAAACCAAAGTTATACAACGCCTTTTGTTTGTTTCTCACATCCACACTTCGAATCTACACCTCTGTATTCTGCATATGCTCTCCCTATGTGTTAGCATCACATATCCAAAGTGTACTTTAGTGCTATAGTTTTATTTCTATTTCTCTTAACTTTATCCTGAAACTATATTGAATTTGAAACATATGCCAACTATTTATCTAGTCTTTCCATTGATTCATTTTGTTCCAGAAAGCATAATATGTTTATTCTTCTAACGTCTACCTATTCTAATCACTTACTTGAAAATGTGTTTTTATAGTTGGAGTTGTTAACCTAATCCTATAAGTTCGGGCAACCTTCTTTACCTAGTTATGGTCTACAAGAATATGAAACTATTTTGCTAATTTTCATTACATATAGATGGTTTCTATCATTATCTTTTGTTGGCTGCTAAGCCCTAAACCTTCTACTTCATTTGAGTGTCGCAATGACATTGGAGATCTTCCTAGTTTATATCTCATCAGGGGCAACACCAACACTAAAAAGAAGATTAGGTAGAGTGACAAATGTTAATCTGTCCCAAGTTCAAACATAGCCCTCTTTCACGACTTCAATTTTAATCTTTTAAACCCAATCTCAGCCTTTGAACCTAACTATCAGCATGGAAAAGAGTGAAAATCCAACACCTGACTAGAGAAAGGGCCAGAATCTACCACACTTTGGATGTAATTGACAAGGAAGAGTTTAACGATGAAGGGACACCCTTGCATTCCAACAGTTAAATTCATATCGAGGTCCAACATGACTTGAATGATGTAACATCCACTGACCCAACTGCACATAAAGGAAAATGACAAGCTTACAAAGGCCAAGTTAAACTCTAGCCGTTACTAGTCACAATTGAACCACCAGTATAGCTACGGATCCAGTGCATTAACAAGGATTCACACATTTTATAAAGATTAATTTTAGTTAATTTGATTGTTGTTTTTAACATGACAAACTTTTGCGGTGCAGCTGCACAATTGAACCACAAAATAGGTCATCAGGTGCAGATGATTATCCAGAATTCACAGCTTGAAGATAAAGCAATATATCACTCTTAGATAACCAACTTCCAATTCTCTCTAATTTATACTAGTTATCATATCACTTACTTTCTTTGAGCAAAGGTCATTAGCCAACTCGAAAGGGACCCTTTCTTTTGTTTTTTGGAAATGAAAATCTTGACAGGTTTTGAGGCAGTTGAGGTCTACTCTTACAGCAAATAAAGAGACACCGCAGGACAAAGTACATCACACCAGCCCATTTCCCTTACCATGCCAAAGCTCATGAGGTATGAATGACCAGGTGAAATAATGGAGGCTTACCACTCCTTAACATGGTCTGAGGGTTCACTCAGATTTTATATTTCTTTATTCTATGACCTGACAGTGTCAGTGTCTCAAGTGTCAATAGTATCTAGAAGTATTCCCCATCTTAGGTGAATCTTCTCCAGACGGGCCCTTGACCATGTTCCTCTTGGTGGTATAACGCTTCTCCTTTCCCATATAACCCACTAATGTCTTTCACCACTATAGAGACCAACTCATCTAATGTTCCACCATGTAGCATTCCTTTGCGAACATGAGACAGAAGCTTTGAACTTATCAGTCAATCAGACATCATATACTCTAGGTCTAATGAGCTCAACGTGTCCTACAGGACATCCAGTGAAGCTCAATCTCTTACACTAATGTGCATGACGGCATTCATCAAGTTCCCACTACTTGAGTCAGCCATATAAATTGTATTCTTGATATTAATGTATATGCAAATCTATCACACTGGTAATACAATAGTTTTCATTGGTTTCCTCTACCACTAATAGTTTCAATGTTAATTGATTTACCATGTCTATCTATTTAGTATTATTACCAACTTATTTTCTCTCATTTTATTATCAACTGAAACTACAGATAAGTGATTCTAGATAGTACAATGTTCATTCTATCTTCTCTAGTAACCCCACGTATTCATCTTAGCATTTTCATTTACTTTGTCGCAACTTTTTGTACCTATTGCCATAGTCTAAAGTAGTTATAAGTGTGATCCTAAACATCATAATAATTATTGTAATGAGCACCCTCGGCAACATACAATCTTTTTTAAAGCCAACTAAAATTATAAGTAAAATTGAATGAAAGTTTGGCCTTCAAAATTAATATAGAAACCATTAATATCGGCCAAGCCAAAGATGCTTTCCAAAGGTATGAAAGTGGAGAATAAATAGATATGATATTTCCATTTCCACTTAGACTGGACACTTCAATTCATGATTTGACTCTTTAGCCAACTTCTTCAAATTCAGCTCCCATTGAGATTCAAGATTTATAGAAAAATATGGATTAGCAAGGTGTCGAACCTACCATTCCATTAACTTTTCCTCAAAGAAGAGTAAAGTCAAGGAAGAATGTGGAAGAAGGGAAGGCTAAAGAATTTCAAGATCTTGTGAATCTGTTTAGCAAGGTGGAAGTGAATGTGTCGTTGTTGACCATGATTAAGCAAATTTCAAAATATGCCAAAATTCTCAAGGGTCTATATGTGCATAAAAAGAAATTAAATGGGAATGAATTGATGAGCATGGGAATGAATATTTTGGCACTAATTCAACCAGTACCTTAGAAGTGTAAAGATCCTGGAGTTTTTACAGTGCCTTGTGCTTTGGGGGATTATGTGTTTGAAGATGCCATGTTGGATTTGGGAGCTTCTATTAATGTTATGCCTAAATCAGTATTTCAATCACTTAAAATTGATCCACTACAACTAACAGCAGTTGTTATTCTTCTAGCCAACCGTAGCCAAGCCCACCCAGCTAGAGTGATAGAGGATGCGTTGGTGAAGGTGAGGGAGCTTAT
>JBAMIB010000018.1:3644647-3670416 GCA_037177415.1 Kaempferia rotunda
ATTAACATATAAACATATGTAGGAATATGATACAATGAGTCCATACAACAATCATCACATGATTGGCTCTAGGGCTCTAACTAACATCCAGACGCCTCGAACGTGAACAAGTCAACAACATGTTAACTTTTTCTCGGGTTGATTCTGGTCGCCTCCGGTCACTTCCGGTCGCCTGAGTGATGTTGGACATTTGGAATAGGGCTCACCCGAATCCATCTTCCGTCCTTCTCCTTGAGCGAACTTCCTCCCCGGCTTCTCGTCCCTCGGAATGTCACGCGTCCTTCTCGTCCGCCGATGTACTCTTCCGCAGCTCCACGTCCCTCGGATTCGCCGAGTCCGTCGACTCTCTCCCTGTGCCACCCTTCTCGTTCGCTACGTCTTTTGCTCGACTTCTTGTGTTGTTAAGCTCTTGCACACTTAGACACAAGGTTAACAAATATAGAATCTAACCTAATTTGGTTGGTCACATTAAAACTAGTCTGGAAACCAACAATCTCCCTTTTTTGATGTGAGCTCAATCCTAGTTAAGTTAGAGTAAATAAAAATAGAAATTAAAACAGATACTTAATAATTCTCCTCCTTTGATCACATAAAAAAAGGGGTTAAAGGACATAATTAAGTCATAAATTAAGTATACACATATCGACTTTTAAATTTCTAAGAAAAATTCAAACTCTTAAATATAAAATTATTCATAATTAAATAATTTGATAAAATTATTTTTTTTTTCAAAAAAACATTTTAAAAAAATTCTAAGTATTGGAAAGCTTAATTCCAGAGCAGAAAATTTATTTTTTAAAAATTTATTTTCTAGATATTTTTAATATTAAAAATGACTATTTTAGTAGAAAAATCATAGAAAATCTATTTTTTTGTTGAAAAATTTTGAAATTTTTTACTAAGTGTAACTTTGCATTTTCTAAGATATATAAAAAATTTGAATAGAAATGCAATTAAAAATTTTTAAATGAAAAATTGACATTTTAAAATAATATTTCTAGAAAAAAAATGTAATTTGATTTCCAAAAAATATTATAATTCTTTTGCACGTGTAAAATATAGGAACATATTTATGAGAAATTTTCCTAATTTGACCGTTATGATATCAAAAACACCAATTTAGATTACTATATGTATGTGCAACATTATTTCCTTTTAGTTTTTCTAATTATTTTATTTTTTTAATTCTTTATTTTTTGATTTTAGTTTGTTAAAATTGGCTGATTTATTTTTTCAAAATTGACTAGCAAGTATGATTTTCCTAAAGTTCGTTTTATTTCTAAATTTTTTTTTCTAATATTGTCATCTTCTCTGTTAATATCTTAATAAAACTAAAAGACTGATTGACAGTAAGAGCGCGTACACGACTTACTTTTTTTTTTACTTTATATATAGAATATATATATTTTTTTAAAAAAATCTCCTATCTATTTTTGTTAACGAAGTAGGCTATATATGCATTTAATTTATTTTTTAATTATATATTCTTTTTTTTTAATATGATGTTAATTCTGATATGCTTTTATTGAATGATGATAGTAAGATGAAAAGAAAAAAAAATATTAGCATAAAAGATGTCCAATTCTTTAATGATTATATATATATATACCCGATAAGTATAAATATGAAGAATATAAAATCCAATCCAAATTTAAACCATTATCATCTCGACTCGTAGCTTATCCTTGTTATCTTATAATGAATTACTTAATAAATTGGTCATATTTATTTACAATTTGCTTAAGTTATCTTAAAATATTCAAATAGAATCAAGAATTTAATTTTAAAATATTTTATCTCGATTTTAGAAAATGCATTTCAATTGCAACAAAACTAGTCAATTATTTAGCTTAAGCGGGAGTGTTTGGTAGAAAATGCAGTAAACATTTTCAATGCAACAAAACTTGTATTTTGTAGTCAATTATTTAGCATAAACGGAAGTGTTTGGTCGGATGATTAGATATGATACATTGAAACTTAAATTGTATATTATATCAAAAAGTTTAGTATAAAAATAATTTCATATTTATACAATATTAAAATTTTAATATACTAAATTTTTGATAAGATTATATGGTTTTAATATATATATATATATATATATATATATATATATATTAAATTTTATCTAATCAGGTTATAATATTTGAACTTTTTCAGTAGTTTATTAAAATATTTGAAATTCTATCCAAAAAAATTAAATTAAATTAAATTATTATTAAATAAAGCCGCCGCAGCACGTTATTCATAAACATGATTGGTTAAAAATAAATAGACGTTATTTGTTATTTATTTTATTGGGTAAGAAAGTAACGGGAAAAAAAACGAAGGAAAATTGCCGAAATCCAGTCTGGGTTCATTTCATTTCGTAGCGGAAGAAGACGGCCTCAATTTCTCTCCCCTTTTACTCTTCGTCTGCCTTCTTCTTCCCCTCTCATCTCCCCTCCCCTCCCTCCCTCCCTCCCTCCCTCCCTCCATCCAATCGCCATCTTTGCTGTCGCCGTAGGCTGACCGGAACCCTAGCCCTCTCGTCGACTCCCCTTACACCGTTTTTCTACCGATCTCTTCGTTGCCGGTGCCCTTTGCCGCCTCGATGCGGCACCGAAATTGAGGGATGATCCCGGATTCATCCGCCATGCTCGCCGCCTTGTGGACTCTTGATTAATTCGGGAACTGCTGACGTGGCCCGGATCTCGTTGCTCCGCCAGCTTCTTAGGTTCGAGCCGTTGGCTCGCGGGTGATGGTGGTCCGGTGGGGCTGATCGGTTTGGGGTTCTATGGAAGAGGATGGTTCCGGTAAGGTCGGGGCGGATGGATCTTGCGATACATCGTTCGAGGCTTATTTGCCGTGGAATCCTCATTCTACGGCTTTCCGTCCGTATGTTTCTCCTCCCCAATCGTCCGGGGAGAATTCGTTGGAATCCACCGGAAGGGACACCAGCAAATTTCGTGGGTTCTTCAAGAAATCCGTGCGTTTCCCCCCTTCCCTCTGTACTGTAGCTCCTTTTTAGCTTTCGTGCTACCAATGAAACTGGTGTAGTTTATATGTTTTCACTTTTTAGATTTTTAGATTTCCGAGTCAAAGGGCTTTTATCTCAAAGATTGATGATTGGAGTTTCAGTGACTAAGTTTTCCATTATATTAAAAATGGTTAATTCTCAATCAAACGCACTTTGGCTTAATGCAAGTTCCATTCTGTGAACTAATGCTAGAAAAAAATGATTCAATTTGATGTCGTGTTCTTTAATGAGTTCATGCAATATTGTAGTCCAATCTAGGTTGGCTAGATGAATCCGAGCTGAGGTATCAGAGTCCAACTTAGGTGGGCTAGATGAATCTGAGCTGAGGTATATTTATCTTTGAGGTTGGCTACAACTAGAGACTGCCTAATGTACTAATGCAGTAGAATCATGAAATGTTGCACTTGTTAGTCAATCCTTGAGAAGCTATACTGACTCAAATACATTATTTCTGTATTTATGTCATCATATATGCCTGACAATCAAGTAAAATGTTATGATTTCTCTAACTAAAGATGTCCTCACTGGAGCATGAAATCAGTCTGCACCATGTTAGTACTAATGACATTGACCTCATGTCATTTTGAGATGAGTGTCATCATTTAATCGCAGAGCTTGTGAATGATGAGAACATCTGGTTGGTGGTCACCCATTGACTCTAGTCCTTAAGTAAATTTGCTATGCAAAGACCAGCTTTATTGCACTCCCCTCTATATGTAACCAATCTGAGGTAATCTATTGACATTGAAGCTAGGCTAAGTAGACGAAGGGTCCTAGTATAAGTGGTTATGCATATTTTTTTTTTTCCTTTTGTGTCAATGCCAGACATGGCCTCACATGCCTATTTGAGTCCATCAGAGTGTACCTTAGTGCATGCTAATTTTTTTCCAAACAAGTTACTATATATGTGGGTTATTTGTAACTTGTATTGATTCTAGTCAAATATAGGTAACTTGATTTTGTAAAGACTCCTTAATAGTTATTTATATTTCTGAGTTACTAGTGATTCATAATATGCACCACCCAAACATTTTTTTTGCTAGCATATTTATCTGTTTGAACATTTTCTTCAAAATCAATAGTAGCAAACGTTTTCTTTTTATTAGCATATTTATTAGGTAATCAAACATTAACTTATTAGGCTCATCCATTGACCTAAAATGCATAACCCTAATAGAAGCTCCTCTATTAAGCCATAGCTCACCATGTGAGATTAAATTAGGCTATTACAAAATTTTCCCCATTTAAGGCGATGCCCCCATCGAGATCCAAACTCTCAACACATAGATTAGAATCCACCTCAATCGGCAATATGTGAGGCACAATGGTGGCTCTTCCTTCATGCAGAGAACCCTATCTAATAACTTACCATGCCTAAAATTAGGTTCATTTTGATACCAATCATTAGAAATCGGTTAGGTTAAATCAACCCATTAACTTATTAGGCCAACCACTAGCCCAAATGCTTAAACCGGTAGTTAACTCATCTAAGCTGCATAGCTCCTCTATTAGATCACTAGTCATCATGTGTGAGTAAATTAAGGTGTTAGAGTAATAGATAGAGCAAGTTGATGCTTATTTATAACAAAAATATATGTTCGTATTAGGGGACCTTTGATAGCAAAAAAAAAAAAAGACAACCCGATGCATGAAACTTCCGCCATGCAGGGTCCTGGGAAGGACCTTTGATAGCAATCTACAAATTATTGTTTATTTCATTTCATTAGAAATTGTTGTGAAATGAGCAATAGGAAACTTCCTTGTCAAATACTTTTGACATATAAAAATTATTGCCAAATGGAATATAAGTTCTAAGTTACAATTAATTTTGCTTTTATTGTCATTCTAGGTATCTATGTGACGAGATTTACTCCTCTCAATCATTGTTAGGGTGTTGAGTTCACGTTAGTATCATTTATTGTATCTTCATTTGATAAGATTTTTTTCTTTCATGATATTATTTACTTCAAAATTACCTTGACTATTATATTTCTACTTTATAATATAAAATTTATTTATTTATAATAAATACGGTTAATTTTTTGGATATTTGAGTTAATTTAATTTCTCAATGCGTTGAATTTACTTTTGTTTTGCAAGATTTAACTTTCAATTTGTTCACTTTCTTATTTTAGAATCATATAAAGTAAGATTTGTAATTCATCGTATTGAATCACATTGAATCCAACTAAATCATCAGGTTCATGTCACTTCCAATTCATATATAATAATGTGAATCATATTATGTGATATGAATTGTATGATTGTGATAATTATATCTAAATCCTAAATTGGTAAACATTTGTTTTTTTTGAAAATTTTAGACAATATTATCCAATTTTTCATGGGGAAAAAAATTAAATAGGTGCTCCTTATTTTCATTATCATCAAATGAGCATCTTATTTTTCATCTTGAAAATACCTTTATTTTAGTGTTATTGTAGTAACTTCGGCCAATACTGCTATAACATGCTCAAACTGCTCAAATATTTGTTAAAACATCTCCAATTTGATTAAAATTGTTCCAACCAACTTTAAATACTATTGGAGCAATTTTGACCGAAGCTACTACAACATGGAGCAGTTTTGGCCGAAACTGTTATTACAATGTGTGTGTTGGAATAAGACTATTTTCAAAATGAAAAATAGAATAGAACATCCTTTTGATAATTTTTCAAAATGGGTGCCCTTTTGATGATAATGAAAATAAGGAGCGCCTTTTTTATTTTTATAAAATATAAAATTATAGAGAAATCTCTCTTTTCAATTTTAACATTCTCTAAATTTAATTTTAAAATTAAACCATGCTACATTTTTTTTTTTTGAAAAAGTACAATACTACTGTTTTAATTTATATAATTACTGTGCTTGACATAGGAGAAAAAATAGTTTTAAACTAAATCCAAAAATTGACTATTGAAGGGATGAAGTGCATATCACTGCTTACATGTCTTACTGTTAGAATGGGCTTTTATGCACGTAGTTGTTTATAGTGATTGAGTAGGTACCTTGTTTCAACCTATAATTTGGCATTGATTGTATACCACTACGTTATTATTTTTTTTTCTAAAGCCTTACAGCCTTGCATGATGCTTATTGGTAAGAAACTATTGACATGGCCAAACACAAATAAATGCAACTTGGGAGTTTATTGAATTTTTATTTCCTTATATATCTCACCTTTCTGCTGTCTAGAGTCTGGATCCTATACTGAGTGACCAATATTATTGAAATGGGTGTTTAAAACCTTATTGCATGTCAAGGTATCCAACTTGGATCTATGCTGCATTATGGTATGAATTCTGTGTGTGATTGACTTTTGACATTGATGACTGCAACATACTGTTTAGTATGTACTACATGCTTGTTCATTGCCTGAATGAATCACATTTTAACCAGGGTAGATTATTTCTTTGTATGCATTAAGCGAAGTGAGCTTGCATGTTTTGAATTGTTTGTTTGACATATTTAATCATTTAGGTTGTGTGTCTTGTGAGAGAAGGAAAACAAGGATGCAAATTAGGTTACAAAAAATTTTTCAATGACATTTTCTCCTCTTTCTTTGGCAGAAGAATAGAGCAATCTTTTCCCAATTTTATTCTATATTGCTTCCATCTGATTTGGATGAAAAACTCACTTCCATGCAATGGAGCTAAAAAAAGGCAAAAAAAACTCAAAAATATTTTTTCACATCTATTTTTGATTTATGATTTTTGTAAATATTTTTAATAGATAAAGTTTGGAAATTTAAATTTCCCTGAATCCTTCCTTTCATCCAAGCGACAAAGGACTAAAAACTCTACATTTTTCCCTTAAAGAAATAAAAATTAAAATAGATAGTCCGGTGCTCCTGCCAATGCGGGTCTTGGGGAAGGGTCGGACCACATTGGGTATATTGTACACATTCTTACTTTGCATTTTACTAGAGGCAGATTTCGCGACTTTAACCGTGACCTCATGGTCACATGAAAACAACTTTACTATTGCGCCAAAGCTCCCCTTCCCTTCAAGGAAACCAAAAAAAGAAAAACATTTTTCAATTGTTTTTTCCTATGAGTTTTTTTCTCCTATTCTTTTTTTCTCCTAGTTATTTCCTTTCTTTATGGGAAACATAGCCTTAATTTCTAACTGATACCTTTCTGGGTTGCTTTACAGTTTCCTGTTGTTTTTTGTAATATAATGCCATCTGATGCATTAAGCTGTTTCATGAGCAAATGAATTGTTTTGCACTTAACTGTACATCCTATGATGAACTTGTACTATTGATCTTGTTCCATTAAGAGTTTCATAGACATGTTGATCTGTTCCATTCACTTGAAATCCTTTACAGTATGAAACCAAATATTTGGTTCTGATGAAATTTGTTCATGCAGCTTGTAGCAAAACTGACCAAGGGTATAGTTGAAACTTTCCAAACATGCAACCCTGCCTTCCGATATTCAGAGTCACTGAATCCAAAACGATTCCTAACCAATCCATCCACTGGGGTACTGAATGATGGTTTCGACAATGCAAATTCAGATCTCATCTTGTATGTGAATTTTGAGCTGGTCAACTCAGAAACAAAAGGAAGGTTAGGCTTCTCATATTAATTAAAAAGCGATTAGTTTTATTAGTTTCTTTCTACATAATGCCTTTTCTATTCATTATAATTTATCTTTTGTTGTATTAAGATGCTAATTAACAGTCTTTTTTTATAGTAAAGTTTGAATTTATTGTTGTCTTATATAGCTTCATCACTGATAATTTTGATACTTCGTTTTGGATGTTCTTTGTTTCCTTCATCAATTGATTTGTCTTACATTTTGTTGTTAATTTTAGAGCTATGTTTCTCCCTATTCCAATTGATGTCAATTCTTTGTTAATCTTTGTAAATTACATCAATCAGTTGAAACTGTTATTGACAGTTGGACAGTGCCAGAAAATATCTTAAATCAATATGACTGATATACCATGTTTTAGTGTTGATGGGACTGTATGTACCAAGAGTACATTATAATCGGACATTTAAAACCATAATTGAGGCCTTAAATTTTGTGACTACACAATTAGAAGAGAGAATAGGCAGTGTTCATGTTATTGGCTATGAGAACATATTGTATACTTTATGCTAAAAAATTTGAAGCATTAATTTACCTATAACATTTTTCATACTAATATCCCTTTTGTATTTTAGGTACATTGTCAAAGATGCCCTTGGCCAAGGGACCTTTGGACAGGTTGCCAAATGCTGGGATCTGGAATCTAACAAATATGTTGCTGTGAAGGTTATTAAGAACCAACCTGCTTACTATCGGCAGGCATTGGTTGAGGTTTCTATCCTGGACATGGTAAATGGTGCAAATAAAAGTTATTTATATTTGTATCAAACCTTTTATAGATATGGCAACTATTTTCAGTGTTTTTTTTTTTAAATTTCAGTTAAATAAGAAGTATGATCCCGATGATAAACATCACATAGTCCGGATGCTTGATTATTTTGTATTTCATCGGCACTTGTGCATATCGTTTGAAATTCTTGGCTCAAACCTGTAAGCCGTCTTTGATATATATGAACATTTAACATAATTTTTTGTGTTGTATTGAATGATTTCTCTATGTGTATAGTTATATGACACTGATGTATGCTGAGTGTTGTAGGTATGAATTGATCAAAATGAACCACCTTAAAGGTTTGCCCCTGAGCATTGTGCAGGCGTTCTCAAAACAGGTAGGAGATGTCATATTCAAGTTTTAGCTTAGACACCGTTTTGGTTGATAGAAGCTCCTTTTATATGATTGCTTCATGCATTTTTTTGTCAACTTTCTTAGATCTTGCATGCATTGGTTGTCATGAAAGATGCTGGTATAATTCATTGTGATATGAAGCCAGAGAACATACTCATGTCAACAAGGTGAGGTGGTAATAGTAAGAGCAGGCGAGATCTGCTTTTTTACTCATTCACTGAACGTGGATATATTTTTTCACCAAATCTAGTGTGAAGCCTCCACAAATAAAAGTTATTGATTTTGGATCAGCCTGTATGGAAGGTCGAACAGTCTACTCTTACATACAGGTTCCTATCATGTCTCACTATTAGTTTTACATATTGCAAAATTAAGAATAGTGCTTATAGAATGTTAATACACAGTAATCATGCTATACCTGTTTATATGTGTTGCAGAGCCGCTACTATAGGTCTCCAGAAGTTCTTCTTGGTTATCCGTATCCATATTTTCACACTTTGTCTTGCCATTCTCGAACTTTCAGGAAAAAAACATTTCTCTTTTTATAATCAGCATTGTCGAAAATTCTCTTTTTTCTCATTTGAGTGCTGATTTCAAATCAAGAATGCTTCTTATTTCTTTTGCAGATATCAATTATATTTGGTTGAAAGCTTATAATTGTTGTGTAGAAGTGTTTTGTGCTTAATATTTCTGCTAGATATACCACTTCAATTGATATGTGGTCATTTGGATGCATTGTTGCTGAGTTATTTCTTGGTTTGCCTTTGTTTCCTGGAGCCTCTGAATATGATCTCCTGAAGCGGATGATAGAGATACTTGGGTAGGTTTTTTTTTTCCTTCTCTCGCTCTCTTTTTCTTTTTTGCATTTTTTTTGTTCCAGTATGCTACAGCTAAGCAGTTGAGTACTTTGTAGTTGGAGATATTTTGTAGTCTTAGAACTGTTTCTTTTTTAAAGTGAAAAGGGTTTTTGGTTGTGATTATAAAGGTGGTTAATTATATTGCTACCCATATACGCTGAGATAGATCAAAGTTGGTTAGTCTAACTTTGGACTTACATCCACATTTCAAATCTATTTAGATTTATTTCAGGTTATCTACTAGAAATCATTGACTGTTGGGGAAATTTTATTAGTAATAAGAATTGACATATTTTTTCTCTTTCCAAACTAGTATGCTTAGTTTTGATTACCGAGGCCATACACTAGTTTGACACCGATACCAACTGGAAGATAAGAATTAAGATTCTTTGAGGTAGTGGAATTGTGTCATTTTTTCTCCTTGAGAACTATTCTTTCCTCATTCTCTTTTGTTCTATTGGCACCACTATTGAAACAAATAGCATGGTATGAAATAGTTTCATATCGGCTGGGGATTGATAGGAATGAAATTTCAAAGTTTCATACCTTGATATGTAGTTAAAATTTTCATGTGGTAAAACTATTTTTACTTATACACTGATGACAATAACATCATACAGGGTAACAAAGGAAGCTAGTTGATAGCTGATCAACTAGCATATTGGATTGTTCGCGGATTAGTAGATCTATCAATGTTAAGTGTGTAGACTTGTCAATTGTGCTCATATATCTAATAATATCTCCATTTCTTTCTCAATTAGTTCAATTAATGTACTATTACACTATATAGTTCCGTTGTCCAATTCTAGAATTGTCTTTTCATTTAGGTTTCAACCTTATTCTCTCTCTTTCTATTTCACATTTCTATCTTTTTTCCTTTTTATTTGACTCTTGATAGAAGAAAAATCTGATCTCCTAGTGCCCTGGGCCATGTTTACTATGCTTGGGAAGGGAATACACACGGAAACAAGGTAGTGGGAATATTTCCCCAGCTGGCATTTTGCTTTGTTTCCTTTGACAGAAAGGGAGGAAGGGACAGAAAAGCCTAGGGAAACCTTTCCGCAGTTTGACTAAACTTTACTTTTGTCCCATTTAGTCGGAGAAGACATTTTTCTTATGCAATGGAACTTAAATTTGACAAATAAAAGTCCAGTTTTTAAATTTATTTTTGATTATGTTTATTTTTTAAATTTATGTTTTCCTCCTTCTTTCCTTTCCTAAGTGTTCTAAATGGCGGTCGAGGCAGCTGCCTAGGCACCGCCTAGGCGGGAGGCGGGCATCAACCGCACCGCCTCAGGCTTAGGCAGTGCTTTAGGCGGTAACTCACTTTCTTTCACCACCGTATGACCTAGAGGCATTGTCTGGGCAGCGATGGGCTTGGAGGTGTCGCCTGACACAGCAACGAGCTCGAAGACGTCACCCAGGAGGCGGCTACGCGTCCGAACTTATTGCGCAGTCCTGACAATGCGTTGAACTCATCGCTCAGCCGAAATAG
The DNA here is from genome assembly GCA_037177415.1 of Kaempferia rotunda. Lineage (NCBI taxonomy): Eukaryota > Viridiplantae > Streptophyta > Magnoliopsida > Zingiberales > Zingiberaceae > Kaempferia > Kaempferia rotunda. The sequence goes on from JBAMIB010000018.1 coordinate 3,655,746, forward strand.
GGTACGTGAGTAAGTTGTAAGTTAGAGTTTAATTCAATTACTTTAGGTTAATAATTTTAATTAACTCCTAGCTTATGATTGTTTAAATAGATTTAATTAAAACCTAATAAAATTATCCCATTAATATAGTATATATATAATTATATTTTTTATTTTTAAATATTTAGATTAAATTTTAAAATTTTAATTAATATATTTTATTAAAAGTATAAGCCAACCCCACCCAGTGGGATAAGGCTGGGTTGTTTTTGTATGTTTTATTAAAAGTAAATATTATAAAAAATAATGATTATTTATAACACTATTTATAAAACATAGTAAAATAACTTCAACTGCCTAGGCACTGCCTAAGTAGGCGGTCACTAACCGTCCCACCACCGTCTACTACCATTTACAACACTGACTTTCTTTCAAGGAAATGACTGAATGGGAAACTCCACTTTGGCCTTAAGGCTTCTGTTTCCTCTGGCCTGCCACCTAGGTCGATTAGTGAAGGGATGGTTGGATTGATCACTTAAATTTTTTATACCTCTTGCTGTTTACTTTGATAAATGGAATATAAAGGATGGAAAAGTGGGAAAATAAATATGAGCTTTCATTCCTCATTTTGAATCAATCCAAAACAGGCAGTTCAAAGAGTGATTGTATGCTGGTTTTTATCCATCTAACCAAGTAAGCAACACGATGGAAACACTTATAACTCATTCATCCATCTAATCATCTATTCATCCAACTTAATGCTTCCTCTGTTTTTCTCTTTTATACATTTGACTATTTGTTTCCCCCCAATATTTACATATGATTTCTTTAGTCTTCTCATGGCTGTTCTGTCATCTCTGACTTTACTACTTTCATATATTGTTTTAGAACTTATCATACTTTTGTTGTATGTCTCTCTTTTCAACCTGCGAATCTTCCTTTGGATTAGCCCCAACAATTCCATGTAAATATGCTAGTCATGCTTTGAACTTTAGAATATGTTACTTGTATTGTAGTTCCATGGCCGTTATTAATATCATTGCAAATTTGACTTGCAATTTCATCTCAATTTACTATGGTAAACTTGTAGAACCAAGCAACACTTGCACATTCCTATCTTTTTCAATGACACTTCTTTTTCATACTCCTATTCATTTTGACCTTATGGAGGTTTTCTTGTTTCCAAAATTTAAAATAGGAAGGGATTATTTTATTTCTTTAAACTGCATTGCGTAGTAGAGACTCTAAATGGATTGGGTTTTGAAAATTTAGCAGAGAAAAATGGGGGTATGATTCTATTGATTTAGTGGTTTTATGAGTTAACTTTGTTGGTTGATTTTTGAAGCTGTCCCAGGTTTGCTAATGGTGATTCTGGTATGCTATTTTACGCAGTGGACAACCACCTGATAACTTGCTTAGGGATGCTAAAAATACTAGCAAGTTCTTTAAGCATGTTGGGAGTATTCATAGTTCAGAGCATGATGGGACCTCCAAGGGAGGCATTAGTGCTTACCGTATTCTGACCATGGAGGAATATGAATCAGTGAGTTTTGACAATTTTGTAATGGATGATTGTTCCATATCTTATCCATTCTAAGACATATTTTTCTTATGATATTTCTAAAGAGAGAGTCAAATAAACCAGACATTGGGAAGCACTACTTTAATTTTGTAAACTTGGATGATATCATTGACAACTACCCATACAGAAAAAATTTGTCAGACAAAGAGAAGTTAAAAGGTTAGAAGACAAGGTTGTATATCACGAAGTGGATAACTATTTGATTTTGCAGATGCTGAGTAGACAATTTGCTTATTTACTTTTTAAGTAAGATTATAAGCATTTTGCAGAAAGCTTAACCCGCTTAGCATTGGTTGATTTCTTGAGGGGTCTTGTTGAATTTGACCCGGTAAAACGATGGTCACCTTTGCAGGTCACTGGTCTAACTTAATTTGTCAGTAGTTTATGGAGTTTCAATTGAATTTTAATCAATTACATATGTTTTCATTTTCAGGCTTCCGGTCATCCATTTGTCACTGGAGAACCATTTGACTGTCCCTATAAACCACCCCTCGAGTCTCCAAGAATTGTAAGTTAACTCTGATAACCTAACCTTCTGGTTTCTACTTTAGTTGTGATCCTTCTGGTTTCTACATTAGTTGTGATCTCTCCAAATTGGCTGATCTGTTGTTTGTCATTTGCTTGAGATCCCTCAATTTGGAATTTGACTTATCACTTATCTAATACTTTATGTTTTAGATTTAATATTTAAATGTTAATTGTTTTTGATAGTCTTACATTTCTTCTTCACTTCATGATAATGAATTTATGTCAATTAATGATGATCGTGCTTGCTTCTAGATTCTGAAGGCTACTGTTGCATGTTGGTTCTTACTCTGGATTGTTATTATTAGATATACTGAACTAAAAATTTTTATTTTAATTTTGGGATTGTTTAGCCAGTCATGCATACTGTAACAGTGGATCACAATCCAGGAGGTGGTCATTGGCTAGCTGCTGGTCTTTCTCCTCAGGTCATTGTCAAACCTCATTGTCATTTCTGAAGCCCTTTTTTTTACTGTAATATGTTAACTGTTTGATTTGACCATTACATCACAACTTTTAGTTATGAGTTTATGTCATTTGATGTTATTCCATGTTAAGCAATCTTTTCATCGTTCAGGTTTCAAGTGTTAACAAATATTCATCACAAAGTCCTCACGTTCACAAGGTGCCTATGTCTTATGGCAGTAGTTATGGCAGCTTTGGGAGCCATGGTAGCTATAATGATAATACAGGATTAGGAAGCAGTTACGGAAGCTATGGCGACATTAATAATATTCATGCCTATAACTCACCACTAGCTCCATCTGGGTTCAATGTGCATGTACAAGTTGGAGGACCATTTCTTGGAGCTAGTCCAGATGCAAGGCATAGGTCGCAGTTGTCTCATGGACATGGGTACAGTGTTAGCCCTTATGGAGGTTTGGGACCAATGTCCCTAGGAGTAAGCCCTTCTCAGTTTACTCCTCCAAGTTCCCAGATGCAGATTTCATCAGCTTCGCCTGGAAAATATGGTCCAACATCACCAGTTGGAGGTGGTTCTCGCGGTATCTCATTGAGTAAAGCAGCTGTTGTTGGCCAATATAATAAGAGAGGTGTGGGCTACTCGACCATGTCTGTGCAGCCTTATGGAAGTGCATCTGAACATGGACAAGGATTTTGTAGTGATGGCATGACCTCTAATCATCCCGAGACTCAGTCTCTTGGACATGGTGGTCCTCATGCTGCATTTTTAGTTTCTAGTCATACTAACTGGAGGCAACAGCTGGGAGGAGCAAGTGGCTTTTGCAGTTCAACTTCTGCCAATATGAAAGGTTATCCTGCACCTTATATGCATAACTCCATGACTTCTTCTCAAAGATCAGAAGTTCCATTCGATATAACAGAAGGAAGTTCATCTGTGCCTCATCCTGGAGAATGGGACCCTGGTTACAGGTAAAAACTGAATCATGGATCCTGCAAAACTATTGTTTATTCTAGAACTTGGCCATTTCTTTTCTACCTTATTTACTTGTTTTGCTTTTGATGCATACCTGAAAGTTGGGTCAATTTCACTCAAATACATTAGCATTTTAGTGAGACTGTAGGGATCGACTCTTATAACAAGATGGCCATTAGCGGATAGAGTATAGAGATATTGTTCAGTTGATTGTGCATCAAGTTTTTATCTATGGAAATCACAAAAGTTTCCATCTAATCTTGTCTAGAAAATAATCTTTTTTATTAAAAAAATTTATATATTTATTTTATTATAATTTACTATTATTATTTTAAAATTGTTCAAATGTTACTAGATGATTCCTTTACCAACATGATTCAACCAATGTTAAGATTCTTTTTCTTAGTTTTGACAGTATAGATTCAACCAATGTTAAGATTTTTTTTTCTTAGTTTTTACAGTATTTGTGTTGGACATTTCCAATTCATTAAGTCTTTCTAAGCATTTTTCATCTGGTTTTACCACCAAGGTGTAGTGCACATGAAATTTGATGGATTTTATTTGTCATGCTAACAATCCTACATATACTGCGCTTGGCAGTTTGTCTTCTTATGAAAGATTGTCAAGGATCATAGATGTCTTAGTTCATTTAATCACTGGTGTATTGAAGTTTTCATATCTACTTTTATTACTAGAAAAAGTAAAGATATATGGGTGTTTAAGAATATTATGATTCCTGAGATCGTCATATTTCTTTAGTACTTAGAATATCTCGGTTGTTTTTTGCAGCATAGTTATTTAGGTTATAGCTCATCTAAATGTTTTACTTGTTTTATCCCTTTCCCAGTGATGAATCTCTTTTGCAAGAGGATGGTGATATCAGCTCACTAAACACTGAATTTGTGAATTGTGTGCACCTTGATGACCCATCAGATGTTATTAGCCTTGCAAGTGGAAATAACAGATATAGCCATGGTCATAATCAAGCTCGCCTAAGTTCAAAATTCTTGTCATCAAATCAAAGGTATTGAAAGCATCTGTTGCTCTTTGTTATCACTGATAGATAGCTGATTTATGCACTTTAGTGCTGATAGCAGATGTGATGCTGAATGTCATACATGTGTGCCTGACACTGTTTTTTTACTCTGACTCGCTGTTATATAATATAACGTAGGGATGGGCAGTTGCAATCTTCCCTAGCACCTATGCTTGTACCTGATTAATTAATCAGGTATCTGGCCTGCTAAATACTCATATAAAATCAAGAAATTAAAACTCATACCCACTCATTTAACTAAGTGGATTCCCTCCAGGTACCCTAACCCTCCACAAAATGGGAGGGTAGTTTACAACTACTACTCAAATAAATGGGAACTTGACAACGACTGCACTTGAGAAAAACTATTCATCAATGATATTAACTATCCACGCCAATAAAAAATTGTATAAGCCTCCAAACTTAGAACTATTGCGCTCATTCAAGATGTATCCACATCTTTTTTTTCATTTACTTGAACACAAATGGCTTCAAAAATGGAAGAAGAAAACAACAACAATGAAAAATATGAGCATGTATCAATGGACCTTGCACTCATTCAATAAAAAATGCAACTCTTTAAATTTGTTGATTCCTGAATATAAATTGCACTTGTTCCTCACATAATTGTACTTGTTCTTCTTGTTTGGTTAGATGTTTAAGATGCGGAAAGTTTTTAATTAATTGAGTTCTAACTTTTATGGTTATAGAAAATTTAGTATGATTTTAAGTAAATAATAAAAAGGAGTGGAGCTAGGGTGTAGGTAAATTACAACTACTGCCGACGGACACGTTGCAGAGGGCGCCTCTCTCGGTTCAATTTTAACGGCAAACCTGACAGTAGTATAGCGGCTGAAGCTCTCCGCTTCGCAAGTTGCTTACATAATATGGAGTTAACAGGGTCAAAATCATATATTGTATTATTTCAGAGACACCACTTTTAAAATGTGAAAATCATACATATATAGAGTTAGCAAGATCAAAATCATACATTGAGATCTTGTGGCACACATGATTTTAGTAGGGAATGTTGCACAAGGCAACATGACACTATTCTTCCCCCCTAGAGTTCAATAACTTCAGTAGATTTCTACACTGGGAAGAGAGGCATGATGTGACATGTACCTTGAATTCAGTGTGGCCTCAAGACTAGACCCAAAAATTGTGAAGGTGGAGCATGAATAGCAGTGAGCACCCTTCTTTCTCCATTAATGCATGGTAAATTGGGTGAACAACAACACTTGGCATTTTATAGAAGACAAAGATTGATTTCCCTTCACAAGTTGGCAGTAAATCCAGCAATACAAACTTGTTATGGCTTTCTTTTGTTGCTCATCATTTATGAAACTAACATAATTTTTTACCGTGATAAGGACATTAATCATTAGGGTTTGTGATTAGTGGAAGACTGACTAATGATGTCACTGAACGAATGGACTTGTAAACAAAGATTAAGGATGATTGAAAAGGACCTATTCAATGTCTTATTTAATACTCGACAGTGTCTCTCTCACTTCCATGAACATGCGTGTTTATGATAAGTTTTTTAAAGCAAAGGAGCTCAAGTTTCCTCGACCTCCATTAATGAGAGCTTGACATCTGCCTCGAGAGCCTAATGGGGAAGAAGCTAGGCTTGGGCTCGCTCTTCTTCAAGCTTAGGGACTTGTCAAGGCCCTCTGCCCGCCTCTCTCCTCCCTTGCCTGGGTATTTTTTCAAACACCCAAAGATTGTATTATTTTGTGTATAGTATTTATTTTAGGTTTGGGCCGGCCTAGGCTAGCTCCGCCCCTGATAATAAGTAGGGTAGTATTATGGTGGATAAGTTATTTATCACAATAATATTACTATTACTTTGGTTACATATTTATTATAATTTTTTAATTTACAGGGACCCATAGATACTTGAACCCACTTGAATACCTAGTATATATCCGCAAATACCCAACTTATGGATACCTATTGGCCCATCACAATATCTAAACCCAACAATTTAAGTCATCTATCTAGTTAACAGGTACCCATTGTCGTCTCTAATCTAACATCATCATTACTAGATTTGGTTGACTCTATATTTTTCTATCAAATCTTATATTGTCAATGAAATTGGTTAGACATAACTTTTAGTTTATTTTTATCCCACAAGATTTGAATGTACATGTTTGTGCCTATTTTTATTGTGCGTCATGCCTCAAGTGAGCTCTTCTCAGTCATGCCCAATTTCATTCGAATGCCATGCATCGGCTATTGGAATATGTTACAAAGATGATAGGTAAGACTCGTGAGATATCGTTACACAACATCATTAACAGGCAGACCAGCACAAGCATAATTTTCACAATATGATTCTCAGATAAAATGTACAAGGTATTACTCACAAATGTTGTAATTCAAGGTCATAAATGGGAAATAAATTAAAGAAACTGAAAACGCAGTGCAAAACTTTAATCTCACCAGTATTGGTTATCTTAGAGTAGTACACTAAAAAATCATCTTATACTAAGCTGGCGGATGAGTCAGTATAAGAGTTATTATAAACACTGATAAGAGAGCCTCCTAAAAGAATAATAACAAATAATACAAGAGAAAGACAATGCAAATTGTGCAATCTCTATCATGCAACATAATGAAAACTTCAATCACTATCATCAATCAAAGGATGGTGCTCACTCAATTGAATAGGGTCACCTCAATTATAAGACCTAAAAATCTCTATTGACTATAACAGTTACTTCGATTGTTTGATCTAGAAAACTCTCTTGACCCTAAGAACTTGCATCGATACACAGTCGTCACTTTGGAAGTTTAACTTTTCAGTTGAGTGTTGATGTTATCCAACTGTCACAAGTCAGAATCATCACGAGATGTCATGTGATACTTAAGACAACCTTAGAGCTGCAAGGCCATACAAGCTATGATTCATTACACTTGTTAAAATAATATTATCATATCTGAAAGTGTATTCTCTATCATTTTTTGCTCACATGTCATTATGTTTTTCCATATATATAACAAGCAAATTCATCATTAATATCAACAACAAAAATGAGTATGATATAAAACATATATTTCTAGGTATGTTTCAATAAATAAATACTTTAAGCAGATAAAGGCGCAAATTCATTTATGTATAAGGAATCCAAGGTAACCCCAAAACAACAACAAGAGCTGAAAAGGTCAAAAGAGTTTCCTTAAAGTTGGGGTTTCAAATAGAGTCTACAAATATTGGGTTGACATAGACCTACCATCTCGTTAAGATTAACCTTAGGGGAGTCATAATTACCATTGAACACCTGACAATCCAATCCACACACTAGGTCCAACAACTCTTCACATTGAATCATCTACTTGATAACTGAAGTCTCATGATACAAACTTTATCCAAATGCATTCTCAAGATTGCACCAATAAAAGCTTTCATGCCCCACTGGATGAACAAAGCTTTTATAGCTATACTAAGGTCCACCCTGATGTCATAATCATATAGTGGATCATACCGATTCCATACTAAAGGCAACTTAGACTGAATGTGTATGCCACCTCTGTCATGGAGACTTAGCATAAGTCTCAGCTCTTCAACTCATCAATCTTTGCAATGCACATTATTTGTCGAGGAGAGGAGTGTGGTTACTTCTATAATATGTACCGCATAATTCCACTACCTAAAACTTACCCTAAAGGATGAATGTAACATCACTTATGTCACATCTTTAGGATCCAATACTATTGGTGAACATAATGATGTATATCATTAACACCAACTCCCTTGCCTTGTGTTTATCACACAACTCATTTGGCAGCTAAGGCTCCATCAACATTTGTGACAATATGAATATTGACATGATAACTCAATCTAACACATACTTGCTCATACCAAACTTGAGTGCGACTCCTAATCTATAGTGATAGAATTCACTCTATCCTCATGCCTAAAGGAAGGTTCATAATTCAACTACTCTCCACGAGTTTTGAAGCAAAACTTCCCTCTTTTAGAAGGATTAATCCTCATAATTGGTACAAGATTCACAAATACAAATACTAATGGGTACATGATTCACAAATACAAATATTAACACCCATATAGACACTGGACATTTCCCAAATAGAACGAGGTTGACCATCTTCACACAACACCACATGATTACTACTTATAATAGGATGATCACATTATTAATCAATCTGGCTTGTTGATGATGATTGTTGATTGGAACTCCCTAACTTTCGAGAAACACTTTCCAAGCAGAAGAGACGCGCTTGCCTTGAATAGGATATGTGCTCTTGTTGAGAATATAGTCCAAGGTCATCATTCTATGCCTAACTTGTGGAGTCGCTGCCAAGATGTGAAATGATAAAGTGTGCAGCGAAGATATTAGAAACACTTTAAAAAGGAAGCCATGAACCTTACCTACGAAACTCCACTAGAAAATGATTTTCATTGTCAAAATAAAAAAAGGGGTAGAGGATGTTGTTTGCTGGAATACAAACAAGAACAACTCCTACATAGGAGCCTAAATTGCTAGTAATACAAGATGACTTTCTATGAAACTTCACTTGAAGGCTGCAGAAGAGGATTATTTTCTTCTTCGGATCCAAGACTCGAATAGGTAGCAATGAAGGAGGGCTTGCTAATCTGAAGGAATAAGGGCGGAGAGGAAACTCTGCATGCCATCTTGACAGAGGGAAAGTAAAGATGTGTGCTTGTCTGTGCACTGTGAAGATAACGAGAACTCCTTTGCTTGACGGGGAGGGACTTCAAAGGTTCTTACCAGCACAGTGAGGACTGAGGCCTCATCGATAAACACAAAGGGGTTTGCCAATGAGGGTCAAGGAGCTTTGCCTGTAGTTGGTTTTAGTTGACAATATTATGACAAGGCTCTCATATTTTTGTTGCAATTGGGCTTCCTGGCCCTTTGTTCTATTTATTGCTTGTGCTCTAGATTTACTTTTTTGTCCTTTTTTTTATTGAATAAGGGAAAACCGTTTTACAACATGTCTTGCATGCAATTGGAAAATGACTTGGAAAATAATATATTGGGAAGAAGAGATTTGTGAATGCACTCTAGTAATTTGGGATAATTTTCCATGATTTGTGTGGGTTTTAATTTTATATGCTATAAAATTTGACCCATGAATATGGTATATATAGACAACATTACATATAATAATGATATAATCCATGAATAGGGTATATAGATAAATAATAAAACTCTAAACCTAGTAGTACTGATGTTAGAATAAACCCACTAGACAAATAGCTATACCTCTAACATATATGTGAGACTAAAGTAGAATACAATTCCTTGTAAAATATGTGCTTTAAGATGGGAAATGTGTTCTTGTTGAGATTTTGTTGATATATATATATATATATATATATATATATATCTGCTATCTCATGAGTGTTACAACACTGTTTTTTACAATTTGTCACTTGTACCTTTAATGCTGCTCAGAATTTTGTTCATCCTAGTTGTCCATTCTCTTGCGTTTCAATCCCATACAACTCATTGTTTTCCTACTTGTTTTATTTCAGAACAGATGGACTTCGTCAGACATATTCACATGTTGAAGGCCCTTCTACCTGTCATGATGTACGCGGTGGAAATGGCCGTCTACCCCAATTTTCACAAAACTTTCCAAGTCGTTTTGGACAACAATCTATTCATCGGCATGGCCAGCCAGCTAATTATATGAACCCGCCCATTATGCATGGTGAAAGAAACCATCAATATGGTCAACCAGCTTATTTAAATTACAACATAACAGATTCTCATTCTTCTACCAATGCTATGTTCAGCAATAGCATGTCATGGGGTAAAATCATACAGCATCCTTTCTTTATTGTACCTTATCAAATTTACATATTTTAACAGTTCCTCTTATTTTCTGGCTTTGCATAGTGATCTTTAAATGGTTGATATCACAAAATATCTTGCTTATAATTTGACATGGTTTTGCTGATTCACATTGACATTGCAACTGTGTTTTTGTTTTTTGTGTTAATTTTTTTGGCACATTGGGGAGAGTAATCATCTGACAGTGCTGAATGCTGTTGTAGGGAGGAGGGGTGGACATCCAATGACAACAACCCTACCAGCGGCTCATTCAAGAAAGGATTATGGAAAGATTTAGCCCTTCCAAATGGGATAATTATTAGTTGCTAGCACTGAAAGATTGCTTGCAGTTGCTTTGCTTGTGTTGTTTCTATGCGTCCTTTAATTGGGTTGTTGATACATTGTGCTTCATCTTTATATCATCTTTGGCCTTATCATCTTTGATGGATTTCACAAACATCAACAGTGTGCTGCACTCTTATCATTCAAAGCCATTTTTTAATTTCTTTTTGCTAGATTCAAAAGCAATCCTATGGTATCGGTTGGTTATATATATATATATATAGCAGCTACAGGTAGACGAAAAGGAGTGTCATAATATAGATTAGCAGATGCTTATCTTGAAAAGCTAATCTACTGTTGTAGCCCTTCAAACTGGGAAGGTCCAGAGTGCAATATATGTTCTTGCATCAGTAAAGAATGGTTACAAGCTTATCTTGTGTGGATATGGTAGTTGTATGGTTGCCATTATTTGTTTGAACTCAATCTGGTGTATTAGACTATCCTGACTCATGAAGGAATTACTGAGCATAGAGGACTGTAGGTGGATGATTGTTGTTGAACAACCGGATGTCCATGCCTGGTTCCTGTTGCAAGACAATTGCTAGTGTCATTGTTAACGATGGATTGATTTCAGTATGTCAATGTACTATTCTGTCAAGTTAGTTATATAGTAATTGAATTAAGATGTATGATCATCATACACGATGTGTCATGTTTTTGCTGAAGTATGTTCTAAAGTACATTTTTGTTTTGTGCTTTTGCAAAGGAAAACTGGATCTTAGTGGGGGAATTGAAGGTGGAGGTTTTTGTATATGACTTGAAGAGGGGTCTTAGATGAAAGAACACCCTGATAGATGAAGGCATTTATTGCAATCAAAATGTGGTGTTGGTGGAGACATGAATAATGGGAGGTATAAGGATATGCCTTTTGATTGCTGCTAATATTTTGTTAGTAACGTGGCCTGAGATTTTATGAAATTCAAATCAACAACAGAGTTTCAAAGGGTTCCAAGAGGGCTCGCTACATTACATTTGAAAATACTAGCAGTAATGGTAAGATAGTCTTATGTTGTATGAAAGGTTGACAATGAATATGCAGCAATTGCAATGGTGGTTGTTCAACTTATTTAGGAAGTTCTTAATGTGAAGGGCTCAGTTGGAGCTTATTCTACTCTGTAGTGAACTAAGAGCTATCAAGGAAGGTTTTCTTTGATAAGGATGACTATTGTTTCTGAGACTATCATGGATCCTTGCAGGTCATATACGCAGACTTGGGAGGGGTTGTAGGGGGCATATTACAGAACTTGATGCAGTTGCTATGCTTGTTTTAAGGAGGATGAGTTTTTTTTTTTTTTAATCTGCTGTTTGAAATTGTTGTATCTCTATTGATGATTTAACAAATTAATTTCTAGGTTTCCTTTTATAAAGTTGGAGTCTGCTTCAAAGATTTTTCACATGCTATTTTTTGCAAATTAGCAAGAGGAAATTAGGGCACCAGGAACAAATGCAGACAATAAGAGCTGGAACTTTGATACACCAGGTTGAGCCACAACTTTGGTCCACAAGTGACCTCTTAGGAAATGAGGATTTGAGGGAGCAACAATACTATAAATGTAGACAAGTTTTACTGAAAAACTAGTCAAGTTGATAAATCAATGAATCTCTTGGTCTTTCTTCTACAAAATACATGATTTACAAAGTGAGTTTTATATTTTATTTTTTTCCTTTTGTTTCGGTGGCACTTGCACTGACGTGCAATCAGCAAGAGCTTCTGGAGATATTAAAAGAACCATGGAGAATCAAACAGCTTTTGATTCTTATTCTTCCTGCTATATGCCTGAGAGATTGATTCGTTAACAAGGATCTTGTTGCTTCTCCAGCCAAGCTTTTGCTTGATGAATCTGATAACAATTTCAACACAAACTAAAATATGATGTGCAGAAGTATTTATGAAGCTTTGAACTAGCAAGTTGCTAGTGACATTTGTTAATCTCAGATTAAGAAGAATTATCTTCTGCTTCGAATCTTCTTGATAGGCGAATCAGGAGAAGCCGTCTATAATGCCTGTACTTGCCACAGAGAAAGATGCATCATCATAAAATGTTAAAGAATAGAGTGGTTTAGTCAGGGTTAAATGGTTAACTAAAGAATCATACCTGAACTAGATAGGTCATATGCGACAATTTTATGCAAAAACTTTTTACTGTTAATATTTCCTTGATTAATTGAGAGTTCTTGAATAATTTAGCTTTGCTAATTGATTCTTGCAGAACCTCATTACTTGAGTATAGCTGTGGGTAGGGAAATAATTAAATGATAGATGGTTAATAATCTAAGGAGAATGTTCGATATATGCCAACTGTATTGTTTCATTTTAATGAGTATGAATCAAAGAAAAAAAAAAAAATCTTTTATCCTCTTTTTCAAGTTCTATTTCCAGTCAGAGTTGCAAGCTTATGTCAAGAACATCTATCAGCTAAGTTATAAGCTAGTGGTAGGTATCTATTATAGAATTAGAGGGACTTTAACAAGCAACTTTAGCACCCTCACATACTCTTTCTAATGTACCTAGATTAAATGTCTCCTTCACATGATTAAGCCTTTACACCATTACTATCCAATTCGACCTTCCACCTTAGTGGCAAATTTTTGTCGCATTATTTTGGCATCGATTGTCGGATTTAATTAAATAGATTATGCAAAGACGTTGAGAGATGGACTACAAGGAGAATTAACCTTGAAGTCCCTGAGTCTTGAATTGGCCAGTGTAAACAACCTCCACCTAATAACGTCGAAACACCAAGATGACTCCTCACTGGAGAGTAGCTAGGGATTCTCTAGTTCATAATTTATAGATCACTATCAATCTCATCGTTGGATCAGTCAGGAGGGATCAATATATAAATCCTTATTTGATCCAACGGTGTGAATCAGAAGGGACTAGGATTAGTTCACAAATTGTGGACCTGAGGATCTCGACTGGGGGCGGGCAGGTTCAAATTTAGGGTTACATATTTATTATAATTGGGCAGATATCAATTTTCAATAAGTATATAATTTTAAAAAAAAATTCTTTCCATCCCTAGCCACTTAGTAGTTATAAACTGACCTTATGATTTACCTCTTATTAGATAATATAAAGATGGATTGTTAAAGATACTTAATGAGTGTAATTGTCTTTTAGTACAAAGGTCTTTTAACTAGCGGAGTCGAAGTATTGGGTTTTCTTGACAAGTTTGGCTAGCTTTGCTCAATAGTGGTTCAACATACTAAAGTCGAACACCATTTAGTCCTTCGAAGATTTTAGACCGATATTCTTGTTTGACTTCGGCAGTAGCAAGAGGTACCCGAAGACCTCTCTGAAGTTGGTAAACCTAAATCAACAAGGCAGGAGTTGCTATGAGAGTACATCCAACACTTCATCAAGGCAACTCTAGAGCTTCCTTCTGCCACACAAGGGTCGATCACCCCAAGTACTTTGCCGCTTACATGCTCTTGAAGGTGTCCATGGAAAGAGCACTACAAATTTGTGAGAATCAAGTGCTGCCTTGATTCCTTGGTTTTGAGAAAGGGCCTAAGAAGCACAAATCTGACCTCTTTTGCTTATTCCGTTGCGACTATGGGCACAACACAAGACTGTAAAAATCCAAGAAAGGAAACTAGCATGTTGTTAACTCTGATGCACATATGATATCCCTCCTAGTCTCAGAAGGGGGTCCATAGGAGAGAGAATAGGTGATACATTACTCGAGATCACTCGAGGTGCAAGTGTAGAGGAGACGAGATTAAGCTCACATGTGAATGTTGAGATTCCCATTCTCGGGAAGAAAAGGAATCCTCCAGGTGAAGGTTGGATGACGACAACAATCATACTTACTCGAGGACCATCAACATGATGATCTCGAGAGGGGTCGTAGACTTACATTGCTAAGAGTCCGTAGTGATGTGTACAATTCATGCATAGTTTTGAGCATCCAATTTACATGTGTTTTATCTCGTTTCATCTCATTTTAAGAATATTTTGATAGATTTCTACTTGG
>JBAMIB010000018.1:3675064-3687619 GCA_037177415.1 Kaempferia rotunda
CGGAATCCCACTCATTCGCCAACGCGCTGCACGCAAATGGGGTGTGCAGGGTTTAGGGCTATTGGGCTAATATTTTTATCTCTCTCTCTCTCTCTCTCTCTCTCTAACATCTCGCGCAAATGGGGTGATCCTCGCTTATGCCTTTTGCATTTCTTCTGAATTGTATAATTTCATTATGCTTCATTTGTGGTTCACAGTATATTATCAAGTTATCTTCATTGGTGACACTTCGAGAATGTTTACCTGAATATACTGAGTTGATTCATGCCAATAAACTTTAGTATGATTTGTTTGCTTTCTTTCAGACACAAGGTCGTGAATCTATTGCTGCAAAGCTTGTAGCTAACTTGATCACAGAAGCAGGCGCAAACCGCGTAATTGCATGTGATTTGCACTCAGGCCAGTCCATGGGATACTTTGATATCCCAGTTGATCAAGTGTATGGCCAGGTAACTTTTTTTACAAGAGCTTTTAGTTCAAATGTTGATTTTGGCTTCTTCTGGAGGTAAAATGTGAGATTACACCGATGCACCCACTTTTGATTTGATGCATTGGTTTTCTAGTGTAATTTAATTGAGTGTGTTTTCTCTTACCGTTTGTAGCCTGTGATACTTGATTACCTGGCTAGCAAGACAATTTGTTCAAATGATTTGGTGGTGGTATCACCCGACGTTGGAGGAGTGGCTAGAGCGCGTGCATTTGCAAAAAAGTTATCTGATGCACCTCTTGCCATCGTTGATAAACGGCGTCATGGGCATAATGTAGCTGAGGTGATTTTAGATATTGTTATTGATTAATGCTTATCTAGTTATTACATTTTTTGTTTCATATAAATTGGTTTTTCCTGTCTTTTTATGTTGACATTATAACCTATTCAATTTGAACGTGGGAGATCAGAAAGCTGATTGTTATTCTGTGACTGGCAACACTTATTTGGGGGAAAAAAAAATGAAACCATAATAAGATTGTAGATGAGTTTATTTATAAATCCGTAAGACTTTCCTTTAGAGTTTTGGTATTCAATTGGAATGAAAACTGTACATTAGGATTTTGAGTTTTGTTTTCATGTGAACAACAATAGCTCATGACAAAATTGAAATAACATAGATATATGTTCAAAAAAGTCCAATGTGCATTGATTCTAGTAGCCAGCAAACTTGTGCTTGTTACATCCATGGTTGGTTCTGACTGACATGGTAAGAATTTCTTGCCCTACATTTGTATTACATATTACACATGCTATTATTATTTTTCTCAATGGTATTCATCCTGTATTTTCTTATCTGTTGCTGAAATTTTCTTATAAATATTTTTCTCTTTACCTGTTAGATTTTTAAGTTGTCATATCTTCACAAACAGGCACATAAAAGTTCAGTAAATTTTTAAACTGCAGTATTGCTTGTGGTTTATACTTCTATAATTTAATATATCACCAAGTCTCAGAACCTTTTTTATGTATTGCATGAATAAAGAGTTAAAGGACAACTTTATATTTGTATTATGAATGTGGTTGACTGATTGTTGCCGTTGTGAAGGTGATGAATCTGATCGGTGATGTTAAAGGAAAAGTTGCTGTGATGGTGGATGACATGATAGATACTGCTGGTAAGTGAGATCATGCGCATTGAAAATGAATACAATGGTTTCAACTTGAATATTGGACTTAATGTATCTGATGTTAATGATGACACATATCTGTCTGTTAATGGTTTCAAATATCATTCCATGTTAGTTGACACTGATGAAACATCTCGTTACACTTTCTGATCAAGTGCAACAGGTTGAGACAAGTGGAAACCTCTTGGTTCCACTTGTGAGTAGAACAGACATGCAATCTGATTGCATCAATTTGTACTTATTTTATCTTAACTTGATAGACATCTCTGTTTGGTTTCATCTAAGTAACTGTTGGTAGTTGGCTCCAAGGTTTAAAACCGTGCTTGGTTACTGGTCCTGTACATTATTGAATCAGTACAATTTGGAGATGTTCCTGGAACAAAATATTAAAAAGAATGGCATTGACCCATTATGGAACAGGTTTGCTCCGGTAAAATACATGTGGTCAATGTTATTCAGAGTTTGTATTGACAATCAAGAAATCATGTGAGCATTACAGATTTGATTTTGTTGGTTGGTACTCAGATTAGCATTTTACTAAGCCTAGGTACGATTGCGAAGGGTGCAGCACTATTACATCAAGAAGGGGCAAGGGAGGTTTATGCTTGCAGCACACATGCTGTCTTTAGGTATGTTTCTTTTTCTAACTGTAATATAATTATATTTAATTTACAGAATAACTGGTTAAATTTTAATGTTTACACTGAATAGTAGGAGACTTCTTTTCACATCATCAACGATTGTTCTTCACTGATGTAATTGTCAAAGTCAGTGAGATACTATAGAATTTTCTCAGATTAATTTGTGCATAAAATAATAAGCGTTATTAAATTCCTTTTAACAAATTTAGCAGTCGCCCCACAAAGTATGAAACTTTACTATTTTTTTCAGATTTGTAAGGTCTCAATATGTATCTCACACTTATGATTTGTATTATATAAGTTTGTTTAAATATATTAGAATTATTATACAACATTGTTGGATATGATGTATGTTTTTTTCTTTGGACTTCAATTGTATTTTTTAGCTTTTTAAAATTTTTTGTTATATATCATCAAACCCGTGTAGTACAACCAATTAAATAGGATAAAATCTGGTCATAGTAATCAAGATAAGAAATGGTCATAGTTGTCTTTTCAGGGCGTGTTACTTTTTTACATCTGTATGGCTGTTTGGTAATCGTTTCCATATGTTGCAGCCCTCCAGCAACTGAGAGATTGTCTAGTGGCTTGTTCCAGGAAGTTATCGTCACCAACACTATTCCTGTGTTGGAACAACAAAATTTTCCCCAGTTGACTGTTCTTTCTGTCGCAAACCTGTTAGGCGAGACAATATGGCGGGTTCATGATGATTGCTCAGTAAGTGAAATTTCCAAAGTTTCATTCTCTACTATACCAAAATTGTCAATGCGTATTTTGCCCTCTCCGTTAATTCACAAGCTTCTTCTAGGTTGGTTATGCACCCTATTCGAGTTTGGACATCGACTGATGGTTCTTTTCAATTCAGTGTTGCTGATTATCATGCATTACTTGTACGTTTGGCATCTCTCTTTTCAATATCTGATGAAGACGTTAACTATCTCTGCCCAACCTATCAAATTGGTCCACTGTTAATTCAGTATTGGCTGGACTTAGCCACCTAAAATCTAGCTTTGGGTAGGTTTGGTGACTGAAGAAACGTTCAACAGAATAGCTGGAAAATCGCTCAAAAAATAAAAATTACAGACAAAGGAACATGCAATTTCTATGGGATATGACTTGGTAAGCAGAAGTACAGACTATTTTTAATGATTTGATTCTCTACCTGTACTCACCAATTTACTACTGTAATACTGAGGGAGATATCACGTAGTTTTCTTGGAGATTAGAAATTTAATACTATTGCTTAAAACATGAGCCTGTAAACGTAGCTGAAGCACTGGAAATTATAGCAGTGTCACATCAAAGCCAGTGGACCACCTTTAGGTGAACAGTAAAGTTGGACCAGTTTTTTTTGTTCTTCTAAACGTTGCAGTTTGAGGAATGCTAGTAAGCGGGATCTTCTATAGAGTGACGTGTAGGCCATAAGGATCTTGGTGTGTAGACACTTCTACTATCGGTACAGTTTGATAGCAAATTGATCCACAGCAAACAAACGAAACCGATCAAAGTGTGGCTCTTGGCTAGTTTAGAAAGCAAGAAAGACAAAATGTGTCTTTCAGTCTCCCCTGCTTGACAGGCCAAGCTAAGTAAGTACTTTGGTCAATTTATGCCCACCTCTAATAAGCTCACCCTAAGGCATCCTTAATGCTTCCACTCCGAAGACCCACATCCATCTCACGCCCATACCTGTATTATTGGCTGAATTTGGCCTATTAATCTATTATTTTCAATCTAATAAAACGACCACAACACAATATAAATTTATGTCATTAATTTAGTTATTTTAGGGAATATGGTTTTACTTAACCACCCAATCAATATTTTTTTTAAAAAAAATGGGTGTGTAATCTGGCCAAGTTGGTGGTTGGTCTAAGCTTTAGGGAGGACTGAGCATATATTAATGGTTTGAACCAATCAGATGGCAAGTAATAGGGATGCAAGGCGTCACTTAGTTCTTAAACAAGATTATTCCTGTCATTTTGTAAATGTTTCCAGTTTGACTTTCTTTGCTTTGGATAACTACTGTTGTAGAGGGGAGACTGCACTGCGCCGGTTTAATTTGCCGGAATAGTTTAGTTAAGGAGGTGTCAGAAAATTGAATTTGGTGCATTATGAGACACTAATTAATGCTGTGACCAACTTGCAACAGCCAATTCTTTAAAGAACATCGCATTAATTTCAAAGGAAAATGATATTCAGGACAAACAGTCAAATTTAGAAAATTACAGCTGTTATTGTATATGAACTAATCACGATCTTAAAATTACTACTAATCAACCACTTCACGTCTTCATATACCATTTTATCAAATCATTTTGTAGTTCTATTTTTGATTCCCAAATTATCATTAGAAAATTGCTTAGAAAACAATATATTAAGTGATTCGTTTCCTTGTACATAAATTTGTGGCGGAAACACCTGAAATTTAGGTTATGGTATAAACACTGTAAAAGTAGAAATCCAAAGGTAAATTTGGAAACAAAAACACCATACTTCAAATCACAATCGGCGTGGGAATGTTTTATTAGTAAAGTTTAAGAGTGGGGAGAGAGGTCAGGATTAGGGGGAAAAAACAAAAGGAAAGAAGGTTAACTATTAGTTGAATTTTATTTTATATAAAATTTTATTCAGCACCTTGCTTTTTGTCAAACTTAATTGGTGCATTTTATTGTTTCCCTTATTTAAAAATTGCAATTAATTTAATTTAAATATGAAGGCAAATTGTTAATTACTCCGATCTACATGGCGGAGGACGGACACGGGCAACGACAGAGACCGTCGTTCCCACCAAGAAAATTAATTGGCTCCTGTTTTTTTATTTATCTGTTTGCCTTGCTTATTGACCGTGCGATTCGTATCAGATGGTCATCGTTTAACAGTAGATTCCCGATCTGATATGAATTATGATCCATACGAGGTAAGAAACCGGGTACTGAAGCAGGGTAGTCTGGAAACACTTTTGGGTCGTTTAGGTAATCATGCTCCGGCGGCGTGTCTCTTTCTCGTAAATCGATTTCGTGCGATCCTTGCCAAAATGTGCACTGCTTAAGATGCATCCGGAAGCTCACCGTAACATCGTTTACAAATATAAAAACTCTCATTTATTGGCTGTTGAAAACGGGCATTGTCTCTCCCTCCTCTCTGCCTCTCTCCCTCTCCCACTGCCACCGGTGGATGGCCGTGACGAGGAGTGGCGGCGGCCGAATACAGTGAAAATCGACTTCGAGGCGGCGTCATCGAAGGCTGCGCGATGAAGTGCAGGATCCATCCCTATGAGTACGGCGACGGCGTCTGCGCCTCCTGTCTCCGGGAGCGTCTTCACACCCTGATTTCAGCCCAAAATGAGCTCTCCGCCACCAACTCTGCCTGCGGGAGGTTCGACCTTCCTGCTTCCGGACCGGATCCGCCGCCGCCGCCTCATCGAGCCCCTTCTCCTCACACTTTTCACCGCCGATCCGTCGGATTCGAAGCCTCCCCCGCCCACTCCCGCGACTTCCGTCGCTTCTTCAGCACCCCGCAGGCCGGCCCCGCCTTTAGGGCGGCGAACTGTGGCGGATCGTTAGGAGATCTCGATGGCGGTTGCATCCGGAAGCAAAGACTCTGGACTTTGAAATCCCTCTTTAGGCGCCGCAGATCGGAGAAGGTGGAGCCCGATTTGGGGCCTTGTGAGGGACCGTCCTCGAGGTTTTGGCTCTCATCGCTGATTCGTGGCCGGCGAAACAATAACCCTAAGAAGAAGCCACAGCTCTCTGGCGAGGAGGAGTCGTCGCAGCCATCGTGGCGACCGCGGAGGTCTAGCCGCTGTTCGGACAGGGGAATGTCGCCGGTGATTGACGAAGATGATAACTTCGATTTAGAATCCCCAACTGACTCCTCGTGGAGGAGAGCGACCCCCTCACCGATGCGAAAGTTCCCGGCGAACCCTCGTCCTCCTCGTAGCGTCAGCGCGGTCTCGGGGATCTCCGTATGCCTCAGCCCACTTGTTAGTTTCGGGCAAGCGGCGAGACGAAGTCATCCTACGGATTTGGGGATGTCCGGCGAGCTTCGAAGCCCCGTAAGTTCCATCCACCGCCGGAGTCCGGCTGTCGGGATCTCCACTCTCGCGCCAAACCGGTCGAGGAAGCTGGCTGACATTGGTAGGTTCAAATGACGCTTTCACCCCTCAACTTTCCTTGTTTTACCTCTTCATCGCCATCGTTTTAAATTGTTTATCTTCAAAATTACGTAGCGTTGTATAAAAAATATATGAATTAAAAAAAGAAGAAGAAATTACTTGATCGGGGTATTAAATGACCTGCATTAGTAAAGCCTCCTAAATTGACAGGATATTTTTTTGCAACGCTTTCACTCAGTCAAATGCTGTAATTGTTCTAATGGATCTTAATTTTTTTATATATTTTTTAAAATGTAAATGATGATGCAAGTAACTCTACCATGTCTTTTTCATTTTGTGTGTGTGTGTGTTGGAAGTGGGAAGTTCAGATTAATTGCCAAGATGGGCTTCCTACATCAGACCCAATGCATTGGGCCCATGGAATTAAATTAGGAATATATCTAAATATATATGCTTCTCTAAGGCAAAATCAAGCATGCGAATCTAGTAAATGGTATATTACACTGCATATTCCCATAAATTATAATCAGGGTATTTTACCTACTGAATTTTAAGCGAGTTGATTCAGAACTTGTCATATTATTTTATATGGTTGAAGTCAATTTGTAATTGTAAAAATTGTAAATTTATCTGGTAAATGTTGGTAGCTTGATTTGTAAGTCAATTAAGAGGAGCCTTTTGGTGACATGTTTTTATGTGATTGTGATTCAGATATGAGAGGAGTGTTGTCTTTTGGGTGGGGTGGGGGACAGATTATAGTGATGAGTGGTGGTTGATGATGGGGTACTCGAGCCACTTACTTCAGTATTATTAATATGCAGGGGATTGGGTGTCACTTCACTAATGATTTTTTCCTCAGTGCAAGATATGATATGATTCTTCTAGTTGGATTGAGATACACACATAAAGTCAAACATGCCCAAACCTTTTATGCTTATGCTCGAACTGTGGTGCCACCGCTGGTCAGCTCAGAATAATTTTATTATATTAAAAGTTTGATAGAGCATTTTTACTATTTTTTTTTGTTAATCAAGTCATGTTCTAACATTGATTTTTATTTTAACCTAATCACGACTCAATCATAGTGTTTCCTCTTAGTATTTGAGTTGGACTTTTGACCTCTTGCATTAAATGATTTAGAAACCAACTTGCATAGTTAAAAGTATATAGAATATATACCACAAGTTGAGTTGTAGATAAGCTTATGATAAGATTTTCTAAATAGAAATTAAAGATTTAAGTTAAGATGGTCAATAAGGAAGCTTTCATATTTTAAATTTGACCATTGACTTTTCAAACTCATTTGCAAATTAATTTAGTAGTGTCAAACGAGAGAATAACCCACAAGTCGTGTGAATTGGTTTACTAGATGAATTGTTGACAAAAGAAATGATATCTGAATTCTTTGATGATGATGAAGGAAAAGATCAAAATAAGTGATGTAACTAACTTACAGTAATACCGTTTTGTGTGAAATCAATTGTAGTATATTTTGCTCAGAGAGTGTTTTTTCCATTATGATGGCATTTGCTCTTCTTCGTTTACTGAGACATCTCATTGATTAATTTATTTATTTATTGAAGTAGGATAGATTTAATATTTTAAACCATTTATCAGCCGAATATAGAATCTATTTGTTTATATTATTATCTTATCGTCACGCATTAGCCAGTATTTTCCCTCAACTCAGCTAAAGACTGAGCAGGCTAAAGTATAATTAAGCACGGGCACGGCCCAAAAATAATAATAAACCTTTGGAACTCTAGCAAACGATCGAACAGATGGTGTGCACGCTGAGCTGCTTCGGTCCTCCTCCTCCTCCTCCCTCTTCCCTAAACCCTAAATCCAATCCCTCCCCTCGCTTCTCCCCCCATCTCCTCTCCCACCCTTCCTACCTTCTGCTCCAACTCTGTTCCGACCGCCGCGAGCTCAGGCAGTTCCTCCCACAGGTCGTCAAGCGCGGCCTCCACCGCGAGCACGTCTTCCAGACCCGCCTCGTCGCCCTCTTCTCCCGCTTCGGCAGCCTCCGCGATGCTGCCCTCGTCTTCGACGCCGTCGAGCACAAACCCGAGGAGCTTTACCACTCCATGCTCAGAGGCCACGCTAAATACTCCTCCCTCGACCGCGCCCTCGCCTTCTACCTAGCCATTAGGCGCGCTGGCGTCCGCCCTGCCGTCTACAACTTCACTTATCTCCTCAAGGCCTGCAGCGACCGATCGGACTTTCGTACGGGAAGGGAGATACACGCCCAGTTGTTTTCCAATGGTTTCGGCTCCAATGTGTTCGCCATGACCGCAGTCGTCAACATGTACGCCAAATGTCGCAGGATTGATGATGCGAGGAGGATGTTCGATAGAATTCCTGAGAGGGACTTGGTGGCTTGGAATGCCATCGTCGCTGGGTACGCACAGAACGGGATATCAGAATTGGCTTTGCAGATGGTGATTCGAATGCAAGAGGATGGCCACAGGCCAGACTCAATTACCTTGGTTTCAGCTTTGCCTGCGTGTGCAAACATCAGATATTTGAGGATTGGTAAATCAATTCACGCATTTGCGATAAGAGCTGGATTCGATTCCATGGTAAATCTCTCAACTGCCATTGTGGATGTGTACTCAAAGTGCGGGGCTATCGAAACTGCTAGATTGGTGTTCGACAGTATGCGTCTAAAGAATGTTGTCTCATGGAATTCTATGATAGATGGATACGGGCAAAATGGAAATGCAGAGGAAGCTTTGAGCCTGTTCAAGAAGATGCTGGCCGAAGGAATTCAACCAACTGATGTAACTATGATGGGAGCTCTGTTTGCGTGCGGTGAATTGGGCGAACTCGAGGAGGGAAGGCGAATCCACACCATGCTCATAGGAATTGGGTTGGAGTCGGATACGTCCGTTGCAAATGCTCTCATCACTATGTACTCCAAATGCAAAAGAGTTCATCTTGCAGAAGAAGTGTTTCAGAATTTGAAGGCCAAGACTCTTGTTTCATGGAATGCTATGATCTTGGGTTACGCGCAGAATGATCGCGTGGAGGATGCATTGAGACTCTTTAACAAGATGCAGTGGGAGAATGTAAGGCCAGATTCCTTCACTATGGTTAGTGTAATCCCAGCGATTGCAGATCTATCAGTGTTGAGGCAGGCAAAATGGATACATGGTTTGGCTATTAGATTGTGTTTGGAAAAGAACGTATTCGTCATGACTTCTCTAGTAGACCTGTACGCCAAATGTGGCAGTGTTCGCCTTGCTCGGGAACTCTTCGATTCAATGGAAGAGAGACACGTGACTAGCTGGAACGCAATGATAGACGCTTATTGCACACACGGATTAGGGAAATCTGCAGTCGAACTATTTGAAGAGATGAAAAGGAGCTCCGTGAGGCCGAACGACATAACTTTCTTGAGTGTTCTTTCAGCTTGCGGCCACTCTGGTTTGGTCGATGAGGGGCACAAGTACTTCGATAGCATGAAGCATGACTACGGCTTGGAGCCTCGATCGGACCATTATGGTTGCATGGTGGACCTTCTGGGTCGCATTGGGAGACTCGACGAGGCCTGGGACTTCATTCAGAAAATGCCTATCGAACCCAGTATCAGTGTCTACGGTGCTATGCTGGGTGCTTGTAAGATTCACAAAAATGTCAAATTGGGAGAGCAAGCAGCAAAGAAACTGTTTGAGCTGGAGCCCGAAGAGGGAGGATATCATGTGTTGCTGGCTAACATATATGCAACGGCCTCAATGTGGGAGGACGTAGCGCGAGTGAGAACGACGATGGAGAAGGCCGGCCTGCAGAAGACTCCTGGTTACAGTTCCATGGATTGGAAGAACGAGTTACACACCTTCTATTCTGGCGGAACGAACCACCCACAATCGGAGAAGATATATGCAAGACTGAGGAAGCTAATAGATGAGATTAAAGCTGTTGGCTACGTGCCTGATACTGATTCTTCACACGATGTGGAAGAGGACGTCAAAGAGCAGCTGCTCAATACGCACAGTGAGAAACTTGCCATCGCGTTCGGACTCATCAATACGGCACCAGGAACGACAATTCAAATACGAAAGAACCTTCGCGTATGCAGAGACTGTCACAGTGCGACTAAGTTCATATCGCGAGTGACTGGTAGGGAGATCATTGTGAGGGATATGCAGCGGTTTCACCATTTCAAAGACGGGCAATGTTCGTGTGGAGATTACTGGTAGCCAATCTTTTGAATCACCAAAGAAGATGATTCTTTTTTTTATTTTTAATAAAAAATTGCATTTATTTCGTGCAATGGAATTGGTTTATAGAAGTTATGAAAGCAAATGAGCATGGAAAAAAAAGAGATAAAACGACGTTGGGCCGGTTGGACAACTGACATTTTGGATAAAAATAGGTCAAATAATTTGGGGTTTGGGTTCTGTTAAATACCGAAACTTCAGGGGTTTAAATGCAATTTTTACCTAAAACCCAATACCCCACTTAATAAACTCCCGATTCCTTCTCCCGACTCCTCTCCCTCTCGCGATATTCGCGATTCTCCTTTACACGCGCGACGTGAAGGCGGTTGTGGGCGACAGTTCCTTCTTTCTCGCCGCATGCACAAAACCGACACCGCCTTCTCGCTGTTCCTCATCTCGCGACTTTGCCCTAGTAGCACCGACGCTGCCTTCTCCTTTCCTCTTGCTCTGGTGTTTCTCTGCTTTCCGCCGAAGTCGGATCGCAGCCGGGAATCTCTATTCCCGGATTTTGTCCGCCGATCGCGCCGCCCATCTCCTCCTCTCTGTGCTGATCGCGCCGACGCCGCTGTTCACCTTCTTCTACTTGTGCCCGATTCTTCTACTAGCTGGCAACCTAAACTGAGATTTCCTTGTCGTCGATCTGAGGTAAGTAGATAACCCTAGCTTTGGGAGACGCTGACTGTTGGTTATCTTCCGATTCTGTTCCTTCTTGTGCTAATCAACGATCCTCTCTTCTCTGACCCGATAGACAAAGGTGATCACCAAGGTCACTGCTGCCGATCTTCACTGCTGCCGGCCTTCTCTATTTCCGGTAGAAATTCTCCAGCCACAAGTCAACAGAAAGCTTTCAGTTTTAGGTAAGTTTGATGTTGATTATACTTGGTGTATTTCATGGAATTGATGGAGTTGTAAAGAGATTTAGGGATTTGGGTTATGTAGGTCAGTTGGATTTTTCCCTCCTCGGGATACAATTCCGATCAGTAGGAATTCAACCGGCAACAAGTTAGGGCAACAGGAATATATGTAAGTAAACACCAAGCCTGTAAGTGTTAAATTTTGTTCATTTATGTCTTAATCTAATGAGGTGTAGTCTGATTATGATTATATGGAAAATTTAATCTAATCTAATGAACATGGTGAATTTAGTTTTGACTCAAGTTAAGATGGTGGGTTAATTCTTTAAAACCTAAATCCTAATTGGGAGTTAACTCAATATTAGGATTAGCTACACATTATTTATGTAATTAGTTTAATTACACATGGTTGCAGGATCCTGATTTGAGACGGGTTCTCATCGTGGGATTTTTGCGGATACGGTATTCTTTTCGAGGCGAGTATCTTGACTTGTCTACGGATAATGTCTATTGATATGCTTAGTATACCTGATCTAGTAGTAGCTTTCATGTTCTTATTTGTTTTGGTATGTCACTACTAAATGCCTGTTATTATGCCTTGCCATGTTAGCTTCTCATGCAGTTTTTATACTACTTGTATGATTGTCATATTTACTTATACCCATATAAGTAGTGACATACGATTTCATGGAACCATTGTTATCTATTCGGTATTCCTGACCTATATCCCAGACTCTGATTATTAGGTCAGTCATATGGACTTGTTTTATGTATGCTTATCATATGGATGTATATCGGATTTTTCGGTTTTACATGCTTAGTGTCATGCACCATCTTGCATGATTGCATGCTGGTGACCATCGTGCTCCTTTGTAGTTGAGCCAGTCGCCAGTTACATGGTCTACACACACAACCACTCATGAGTTAGTGGTATATCAGGAGGGTGTGTGTAGTTGCTCTGTTTGGGCTCCGCAGGTCCCGCTCACGGGTAGCGCTGACGCTGCGTGGTAGCCGGCAGAGATCCCTCCTCTTGACTATGACACAGGGAGATGAGAGCCTTGCTCCCCCACTCTGTTTGGGGTAGGCGGATAGGTGTACGCCGACAG
>JBAMIB010000018.1:3691414-3701647 GCA_037177415.1 Kaempferia rotunda
GGCAACCGAGAGAGAGGGCTCCAGAGAAATCTGCCGGGGCGGGATTGAGGTGATGGCAACGTCGAGAGGCAGAGAGGAGGAGGTGGCAACGTCGAGAGGCAGAGAGGAGGAGGTGGCTGACTGTGCCTCCCTGGTCCGAGATGGTGGCCACTAGCGGTGGCGGCTGTGGAGTGCTGGCGGTGTCAGGGAGAGGAGGAGTTGGTGCTCGGCTTCGACAAGGAGACGCTGACGGAGGCCGAGGACGCCCACCTGATTCTACAGGCCGGTGAAGACAAGGAACAGGCCGAATAGAGAGAGGGCGAGGGCGTAAGGTGCGTGATCGGTAGAGAGAGAGGGGAAGGGATGGGTGGGGTTTAAAAAGGAAAATCAAGTTGATGCGAAAAAGAAGATTGACCTTGGGCCTCTGATACCATGTTAGATAACGATCTCATTATTTATATTGATTTTAGTTCTAAGAGCAATATAGTATATATGGTGTATGATACGTACTTTGTCAAGTAACAAAATAAAAAAAATTATTTTAACAGATTAGAATTATTAGAATTATTCTAATAGAATAACTTTAATTATTATTCGAATTATATTCGCTTTTAAATAGTACATACCATCAGAGATCAGACTTCGTGACGCGCCAATTCTTCCTCTTCAACGTTGTTGCCCATCCTCGTTCTCCCCACTACAAGAAAAAGCAGGAATACCGACGGAAATACCGACGGCAATTATTTTCTGTCGGTAGAAATATAAGTTTCCGATGGAATATATTTTTCCGTCGGAAATATAATGTGTCTTTGTTATGAATTAAAAGTTGCACAACAACACGCAAGTTGGAAATCGATTAGACTTTCTTGCACAAGACACATTATCTGCAACTTTTGATATTAAATAATAAAACGAAACAAGTCACCATCCCAAAACTCCTCAGTTCTTCACCTTGATCAATAAGGTTTTTTAGTGTAGAATAATTTTTTTCGATGTAGAATAATAATTTTAAACTAGTTCATATGTAATTGTATTGTTTACATACTGGGTAACTGTATACTATATTTGTTATTGATTACATTTGTTTTGATTTTTTTTTGTAGGATATAGTATTTGTTGCTCTTCTCCGACAGGACTACTCCTATTCAGGTATAATTTATTTAACAGTAAATATATTGTATTTTATATGTATAATTAATGGAATGTTACATTGATTGATTTATTGTATTTAATAATAGCAATGATATATGCTTATAGATTATATAAATTTATTGTTATCGAAAACATTATGTATGACCTGTGTTAAATGGAACTATCCATATTAAATTATGTTACATTGATTGATTTAGATTTTTTAAATTATATTCCAATTAGGTATCAATGTCTATGAACAAAGCTTGGATGTACAATCGATTAGAAAATGGATTTATTAGAGATGATTTTATTGCTGAAGTTGAAGAGTTTGTGAATTTTACAAAGAGTCACCCTGAATGTATGAATAGTGCCGAGTTACGGTGTCCGTGTAACCATTCAAAGTGTAGAAATAGAGCATTCCGTGATGAGGATACCGTGAAAGTACATATATGTAGAAATGGTTTTGTGCCAAATTACTACAATTTGTATTGTCACGGAGAGCCTTATTCGTATGAGCTGAGGAGGATTAGAGGAGAGCTGAGGAGGATCAGAGGAGAGCTGCACGTGACGCAGAGAATGAAACTCATTTTGCCCATATGCGAGCGGTTGTAGCTAATTTCACTCAGTCCCAGACACCCCCATGGTTTTGACTCACAGGAGATCGAAGATCCATTTCACCAGCCGTGATGATTATTTTTTTCGAGGTTTGTTTAATAACTACTTAATTTGTCATTATTAATATGTAACCCATGGAAATTATATTCATTTTTAATATTTTATTTGCTAATTTCTAAATATTATATTATTATATGTTACAGGATTTGATACTTCCATGTGCATCACAATCATCATCATCGTTTTTTTAGCTATCCAGGTATCTTTTTTATTAATGTAAAATTTGTTATATAGAGATATAAAATTTTGAATTATATATTAATCGGATCATAATCTATCATATTGATGTTGCAGAAATTTATATCATTACGATGGTGGTTTTTAGTTTTTGCACATTTGACATTGTGTCATGGATATTTTGTGTATGTTATGGATATTTGTACTATGTTTGATTATGTATATTTCGATGCATGTTTTATTTAACTTGTGTTTGTTATGGATATTTTTTCTATGTTTTAGAATTGCATGTGATGTATGATATGTTTTAGAATTGCTTGTGATGTATGATATGTTTTAGAATTGTGTTTGTATATATATTGATATGTAAATGGTAAATATGACTACATTACGAATACAAATTAATTAATTTTATTTGTTTTAATTTCTGACGTATTACCAACGAAATTGGTATTTCGTCGATACTACCTATCCAAAATATGATATCGTCAATGTTTATTTTTTTTTAAATTTCCATACTTACCGACGGAAAACGGAATTCCGTCGGTAATTCCCGGCGGATTTATTTTTTCCCGTCGGTATTTACCGGCGGAATACGTGTTCCGCCTGGAATTTATGCCGACGGAAACGTAATTCCGTCGGTAATTACCAGCGGAATTACGGTTTCTATCAGTAATTACCGGCGGAATTATGGTTTCCGTCGGTAATACCCTTAATCCCGGAACAGTATTTCCGGCGATATCACCAACGGAATTTTCAATACGTCGGTAAATATACCAACAGAAATTACAAACCGTTGGAATAATTAACGGCGGAATTTTTTATTCCGTAGGAAAAGTTGTTCCCGACGATTAATTTGTCGACAGCATATTTACCGCTGGTATTCCGTCGATAATGTCATTTACCTACGGAATAGAGACGGAAAATTCCGTCGGTAACACTAATTTTTCCCATAGTGTGTGCTTTTAATTGATTCATCAATTCTCGATGTACTTGATGTCTATTATATCGTTGTGATTGAGTAGTTGGTCTTTCAATACGAGATACCTGTCGAGTCATATATAGCATGCAATCTAAATAACCCGCATAAGTAACTATGACTATGATTGCATTTCTTTCAAATTACCTCATATTACCTACAATGTAATTGCAAATAAAATTCAAAATGCAAAACAATGATAAAATGAAAATAAAAGAGAAACCTCGTGAAATCTATCTATTTATTGCACCATAATTGAATGTAATGACAGAATTTGCATTAACAGAAGAGGTGGTGGAAACCTCGTAAAATCTATCTATTGCACCATAATTGAATGAAGTAATAGTGTGAGTTGTTGTTCTTTGTATCCATCTTTCATGCAACTATCCTTTTGATAGTAAAAGAGTTTAATAGGGAATCTAAGAGGGAGACATCTTTTCCATTCAATGTCTACCAAATGAAGTTTAGAAAAGACTTCGAATGGAAAATAGTATGTGCAAGTTAAGAAATCAAAGAGGGAATCTAATGGAATACAAGATGCTAGGATACATTGGTGAACATGTTTTGAATTTAAACATACTTAAGAAATATCTTACTTACCAATGACAAACTAAATAGAAATTTTACCTCTCAACTTTTCCCTCTCTACCTCCTTTTCATGTGTTTTTTAACATCCATCTCGCAAGTATTATCCCAAATTTTACTTTAGTTGTTGTATTATGGTACATATAGACACGAGGAACAACAAACACTTAGTTACCTCAATAAACCAAGAAGCCTTTCATATGAACCCATTGATTAATTTGAACGCTGTTATGTAAGAAGAGGAGAGAAAAAAACAGATAAGGAATTCTCCACAAGGAATGCTAGCTCAACTCCCTAACTTACCAATCTTATGTGCAAAACTAAAACCTCCTAAGTCATGGAATCCTTCCAAGCATGGATAAAAGTAACCCTCAACTCTTGTCCTTTCAGAAAAGGATAGGCATAGACCACTTTGTTTGCTTATAGTAAACCAAAAACAGAATAATGACTAGTGAAACCACTAGATTCAAAGTCTCACAAACTTCAAGTGGATAAAGGCCACATTTTTCCCATACCTAAGATATCCAAAGATCCACGCTCGATTTGTTTCTTGCGACAGAGCCCAAAGAATACCAATTTCCTCTCTGTTTCATGAAATTTCTCATACAAAACCATTCTAATCGCAAGAGAAAATAAACTAGAATGAACTGGAGAAATTTTCAGATACGGAAAATGTCTAGAACGATCATTCTCAGCATGAAAAGAACACAACTAGCACATACCAAACCAGTCGGAGAACAATGCCACAGCCACTATCTCAAAAGAAAAGAGGCAAATGGAAACCACAGACCAGATTCACTCCACTCCAGACAATCTCCTCCTCCTGGAGAGGAATCGGTGGAGGCGAATCAGCGAGAAACGCAAATTCTGGATAGGATTTAGGGGGAGAAAAGAATCAGTGAGAGGCGAAAGAGAACTATGCGTGCGCGAGAAAGAAACGACGTGTGAGAAAGAGAATGATAAAGTCGTCATTTTAACTGTTGAAGGGAATTGAATTCAAATTCTCTTCCCAATTCAAACATAAAGAGGTCTGAATTTGTTTAAGAAATTAGTATATAATTGAATTCCAATTCTCTTTCCAATTCAGACTTAAAGAGGTCTGAATTGGTTTGAGAAATTAGTATATAATTGAATTCCAATTCTCTTTCCAATTCAGACTTAAAGAGGTCTGAATTGGTTTGAGGGAGTAGTAGGAAATTGAATTTCAATTTCCTACTAATTTCTTATTGAAAAATTATACTAAACCATGAAATTAAATTCTAATTCTGGAAGGAATTTCATTCCATGGTTTCCAAACCAGTTGTACGAAAATATTAGAAATGAATCGTTTTCCACTGCCAAATGATATGACGTTGGACAAGCAATCACCTACAATCGGGCCTTAATAGGTACATTTAATGGTAGCACCCTCATCTTATAGCATACATCTATACACTTGATAGAACTCACAGGTTCTCGTATTCAACAATATAATCTAAAAGAAACAAGGAGACTAGAACAAAAAAAAAATATGAAGACACCAAATGCGATATTTACATGTATATTAGTTACTAACATAAGCAGCATTTGCACATCCCGAGCATCTAAATTTGTACAAGCATTTGCTCGATGCTGGACTGGAATCACTGGATCCCTTGTTTCGAATGTAATACTCAGACAACTAGTTTGGTGCCAAATATTCTATATCTCCTGCTCTTCCTAGGCTGACTTTTGTCGAGATAATAAGAAGCCAAACAACACCTGAACCACGGTGGATTTCTAGCACAATTTGTTGGTCCATCAGAAGAATCAGGTATACCAAGAAGCTTCTTCATTTTGCTCGCCAACACATCAGAGCTTGGATAGCCATCAAAAAAATTCACCTGATATGCATGTGTGAAATTAAAAAAAACGAAGGTTACAGTCAACTCGTGATCTTTATATGGATAATAGGGATGTTAAATGTCCAAATTATGATACTTAAATCAATCATATAACAATGACTACAAATCAAAGTGAATAACATGAAACACTTGGCCAGGCTATACTTGCCGCTTACAATAAGTTCATCACTTTTTTGGTTGATCAAAATTAGATACAAAGTGATATATTTTATGTAGAACTACATTGAGAAAGATAAAATATTTCTAGGTATGTCTGTGGTAAAAGTATACAATGATAATTGTATTTGCTTCTTGTTTATTTATCAGTGAAGAATATACTTATAATAAGGTTACAAATTTTCAACAGCAACTTATTAGAGCAGAAGGTGATAACGCTCACCCCAATTGGGCCAGTATTGTTAACCCCACGGACCCTGGTTAGATATAAACAGGTAAATTAAGGAAGCATTTTGTCATAGCTCAGCGGCTTTTTGCATAGGAGGTCAGGCACCCAAAGCAACCTAGATCACACTAGAGATTGTTTGCAGGCCATTATATCAGAGGGTCAGTTTTCATCCGGTGGTTAAATAGCTTAAAGTAGTTGCCAAGTAATCACGATTCCCCATTGTTTGATTGTTTTTAAATGCAACAATTCCAATTTTTTTTTCAATTTTTCTTTAGAATATCTTTTATTCGGCCCCTGTAATTTTAAATGTCTCGTATAGCTCTCTAAGTTATCAAATGTTCATCAATTTTGCACTTTGGCCCTCAACTAGCAACATCATGGGACACTCCAAATTCTCAAAGGAAAAAAGTCAGTTCTGTCTCACATGCCACAAGACTTAAATCGTTAGAGCAGATCTTCCCCCTCATTCACTCGATCAGCATGGAAACATAGAAAGAAGACTAGACTAGACTAGAGTTAAAATCATGCAAACCTCTCAATGGTCATTTATGTGGACATTCAAAGCTTCGACGTCGTGGATTCCAACATCATGCTACCTACCTGAATTCACAGGGATAAAAAGCACCCTAGCTACTGCCATGACCAACTCACCTCCCCATTTGCTTTACAGAAGATCAATCTCACAGGGATAAAAAGCACCCTAGCTACTGCCATGACCAACTCACCTCCCCATTTGCTTTACAGAAGATCAATCTCGATCACAGTTTATAAAATCGCGATCCTATACAGAATTGATTTGGGTCAGAATCGGATTGAATCAGTTGGGATTGTAGAATCGTACGATCCTATCAAAAGCCCTTAAAATTTCATGGTACATGATTAATAATTAGAAAAGTATTTAAAAAAAATTATTTACATACAAATAGATTACTAACTTTGCATATATATTCAATCATTTATCCTCAACATCTCAAATTACATTATTACATGTACAAATTTAAATTAATTAGTAATTTAACTACTATTCTCGCACAATAGTACTCAATAATATTTATATGAAAGAATATAAAATTTCTATTAACACAGTAATAATAATAATCACATTGAACCTCAAGAATGTTCCCTTGGTTTACAAGATGATTCAATTTAAAGGCCAACAAAGCACCTAACATACGTAGAAACTATTGAATCCTTTTATTCAAATATGGACGCCAGAAATAATATTATAAAAGACTTGTTGACTCTACAGTATATAAGATAACAGACATCCAAAAATTCATTAATTTTTGGAAAAGAAATGACAGAATATTATTGACCAAAACCTAACTCACAAATAATTAAACATATGTTTAAGTAATCTTAAAACTTTAGCCCTAAACTCTAGCCCTAATTCTGCAAAAGATGAAAAAAGGATAATAAAAAAGGATAAGATCTTTCGGGCCTTCGAAAAGGCTTTAAATGATATTTTTTGATTTGAAACCAGGTGATTAAGGGTAAATCTTGAAATTAATTATAGATCTTTAAACGAGCTTCAATTTGATATATTATAGGTCTCGTAGTTCAATCCGAGTCAAAAGTCATAACTTCTCAAAGTTTCCCCTGATTCTGCTTCGATTCTACTCCGATCCTATCGATCCTGCTGCGATCCTGCTTGCATAAATCGATTCTGCACGATACTGGATCAATTTTACTTCCGGATCGTATGATCCTACGATCTAGGATCGCGGTTTTGCAAACTATGATTTATACCACTATCTGTATTGTGATCAACGATGCACTCTCAGCCGTGATTGAAGTCCCCAATTTTAGCCTCTATCCTCGTTGTGCATGGTCAAGACAAGGGAACTTAAGCATGCTGAAATCAAGCATCTCCGCTCATAGCAATGGCAGGCCTGAGTGCAGATAGATTTCCGGCTATATATCAAAGCTTTCTGGTAGATAAAAAGACACCATAACTTTGCCTATAGCTGGATAACCCCTACCGGTATCTTCAACGTCATATAGTCCATTCTTATGTTCAAACAAGCATTGCAGAAAAGAAGAATCCGTGCCTATCATGGGTCCATAAGAAGCAGTTCGAGTTTTTCATTGATAATTTGTGCGATGATACAAGTTGAGGACGTTTCAGGATCAAATTCATGCATTTAACTTCAGGGATCAGATTGGACACATATTCCATAACTTCAGGAGTCAAATTCAGACTGCTAAAATTTTAGGAGTCAATTTGGGATCTTTTTCAAACTTCAGAATCAAAATAGATTTCACACTTTTATATCAACACCACCATTGCCTAAATTCAAATTAATAATCAAATTGAAAGCAAAAGGCATACCCCATCTGCTGCACAAAGGTATGCACGAATTCTTCCTGTGGGATCTTCCAAGGTAAATCTGACACGGTAGCGTCCTGTAACTGGAGAAATAAGATCCTCAGCCTTCCATGGATATGCTGCTACCAATCGAACAATGCACATACACTTGTGTGTCACCTGCATCACATTCACCATGTACATTTCATAATTCAAGTAGATCAGGTCCATATATTTATGTTCTAATATATAATAGAAAAAGTAATACAATATAAATTAGACAGCATTAGCA
This sequence comes from Kaempferia rotunda, assembly GCA_037177415.1. Classification (NCBI taxonomy): domain Eukaryota; kingdom Viridiplantae; phylum Streptophyta; class Magnoliopsida; order Zingiberales; family Zingiberaceae; genus Kaempferia; species Kaempferia rotunda. The sequence continues at coordinate 3,699,812 of JBAMIB010000018.1, forward strand.
AATTTATTTCGAATGAAACTTTTTTAAATATTCATAGAAGCATTAGCAGGCTGATTGTGAGACCATATTTTACTCTTAGTAACTATTGTAAATAAAACACTTCATCTAAACAAAATTATCTACAAATAAGGTTTATGTTGTGAAGATAGAAAGGAAGGACCAAAAAGATCCTGTCAGCCAAAAAAATGTTCACCTTTTTTTTATATACAGATAGGAAAAAAAAGGAGGTGCTCAAGAACAAGAGTTAAATTCTTGGAGTTAAGTAGTGCGCCTATGGCATTGTAGGGTTGCTTCTGGAAACACAGAAGTATGTATTTTGTGAATTTAGTTTAAGGGTTGATTTTAAGAAAACCAGTAAGATTATTAGGCTTTTGGGATGGATCTAGGCACTTTGGAGGATAATTTTTTCATTTCGGCTCCTCATCCGAATAGTTGCTCTCAGCTTTTATTGCCTTAGTCGGCACAAGATTTACAAGCCTAGAGAAAATGGACAGGTCCATCCTCTCCCATGGAAAATTACCTTTCTACAAGTAATATACTCAGATAAGGACTAAGGATTTTTTAAACAGAGTGAAGAGAAAATCAAAACCTTCCTGAGACCTAGATAAGTTTATTAAGTGTCATAAAGGCAAAATTATACATAAGTAAAAACAAACTTATTATAAACAAGGAAAATACAAGAAGGAAATTGCAAAAAACTGAAAGATTTACAAACTATTAGATTGCTTATAGACTTGCTTACAAGCTTGAAGTTTTCTTCAATGATCCGACTAGCAGGTTTTAAAGGGGTTTTATAGAGAGGAAGAGGGGAGAGGAAGGAGAGACATCTACCATCTTCTGGAAAAGCAAATGTTGGGTGAGTCACCAAGTACCTAGAAGCTTTGAGGGTGCTGAGTCGTATTGCTAGAAGCATCTTTAGGTGTATGCAGAGTCATATTCATCAGAAGAACCACTTGAAGAAGTGAATCTCATCAATATGATGAATTGTAAATAAAGCTACTTTTGGGGAGCACTAGCTCCTCAATTTTTGATACTTTCGGTTACCACCTAGCATGATGACTCAACAAGCAGTGACAAGCACTCAAAGATTCTTCTGATCAATATGATTCAACATACACCTAAAGATGTTTCTAGCAATACAACTCAGCACCCTCAAAGTTTCTCGGTGCTTGGTGACTCACCCAACATTTACTTTTCCAGCAGAAAGTAGAAGTCTCTCCTTCCTCTCCCCTCCTTCTCTTCCTCTCTATAAAACCCCTTTAAAACCTACTAGTTGGAACATCAAAGAAAACCTCAAGCTTGTAAGCAAGTCTATAAGCAATCCAATAGTTTGTAAATCTTTCAGCTGACTGCAATTTCCTTCTTGTACTTTCCTTATTTATAATAAGTTTGTTTATATTTCTGTATAATTTTGCCTTTACGACAATTTAATAAACTTATCTAAAGCCTAAGGAAGGCTCTGATTTTCTCTTCACTCTGTTTCAAGAATCATGAGTATGTATCCATGTATACACTTGTAGAAAGGTAACTATCTATGGGAGAGGATGAACCTGTTTTTTTTCCTAGACTTGTAAATCATGTGCTGGCTAAGTAAGGCAATAAAAGCTGAGAGTAGCTATTGTGAGACCTTAAGACACCGGGGTAAGGCTTGTGAGGACTACTATAGATCTTGTTGCTCCCTAATAGGTGAGGCTCACTTGTGAGAAGTAGAAGTGAGAAAATTACCCTCCAAAGTGACTAGACCCATCCCAAAGCCTAATCTTCCTAAAGCAGAGATTGGTTTTCTTAAAACCAACCCTTAAACTAAATTCACAAAATGCATACTTCTGTGTTTCT
>JBAMIB010000018.1:3748468-3761188 GCA_037177415.1 Kaempferia rotunda
ACGAATTACATTCCTTATAAAAAATAATGGACACCAAGCAAAAAAATGTAATCATCCTTGTAATCTGGATTACATGCAACTTTTTCACCAAACATAGTAATGTAATCTTAATTACATTACATTACATTACAAATTTGATTACATTACAAGCTTGATTACATTACAGTCTACCAAACACAGCCTAAGAGTCGTTGAAACTCATCAGTCGACTGATGTGTCCACCAGTCAACCGATATCGGGAAAGATATAAAAGTTATTCTTGAAGGTTGAAGACACTCACTTGTCATTCTTATATTTTCAAATACTTTAAGTGATCTCCAAACCTAAATACTCTCAATCTCTTCCTCCCAAACTTATTCTCAAATCTTATAAGAGGAAGAGATCTTCTTGTAAAGGTTTCTCCACCTTCGTGCTTGACTCGAGAAGAATAAGATCATATTGTAGCTTGATTGTGTGTGTGTGGCCTTGGATTAGTCACCTCAAGGAGGTGGAAACCAAGTAAACAAAAGAAGTTAGCATTGCTTTCACTTTATTTCATTCTAGCTCTCTTTTGTTTTTACTTCCGCTAACAATTTGTTGGTACAATTCGAAAAAAGACTATTCAACCCCCTCTAGCCTAACACAAAGATCCTAACAGATTAGGCACGAAGTCCTAGTCGAGGGGATTGAGAACAAAAACGTGGTCAAGATGATTGGGTGAGAAGGCCTAGTTGGATGGACTGGGAAAAAGACTTAGCGGATTGAGAATATCGGGCAGAAGTCTAAATGGATCGAAGATCAGACATCTAGCGAAAATCCCAGAGGTCAAGATCGAAGCTAAACAAAAGTCCAAACAGATGTTTGGCAAAGGTAATCTCTCCGAGTGGAGTAGATGAGGATGCATTCCCCGTCAAAAGAACAGTAGATGTCGATTTGACCTAAGATTTCATGGGAAACCTAAAAGACATGACCGGACAGTAGGAAACAGTCAAATAATATTTAATTTCTTATTATATATTTTCTCTGCTAACCATGTTTTACAGACAAAGATAAGTTTGAAAATGTTGATCCAAGCGCCTGGATGGATCTTGGCGCCTCTATCACCTCAACAAAAGTAGAATGATGTGGTTGCTTCTGCTTATTCTACGCACGTTAAATCTAGGCACCTCAAAGGGATTGAGACGTTTAGGATAAGATAGAGGCAACTAAGGAGGGCTTCGCTCAACACTCGCCACATCAGCAATCAAGATGCCTCAAAGGGACAGAGGTTCCTGGACGTGGATAATGCTCAATGAGTGTGGATTAGATAAGCTTTGATTAAGGCACCTCTAAAGCATAAAGGCGCTTGGATACTCCTTTATAAGTAGGGTCCAAGCAGAGCATAAAGAACAACTCTACTAACGAAAGCATTCAACGAGCATAAGCCTTGGGTAGGAGTCGTCATACGCTCTGAACCAAGTCAAAGAAAAATGTTAGTATTGTTTTCCTTCTTCGTTTTAATTCTACTGCTTACCCTCAAGTTTATATGAAAAATGTAAAAAGACCACGAGCACTATTCACACCCCATGTTTCTCGATCCTACAAGTTAGACCGGATACTAGGTATAATACTTGACAAATCAAGTACACTAGGGAGGAAACACTAGATGGGTCTAGAGGGTCATGTTAGGGTTGTAAGGTTGCAAACAAAGCCTCACATTAAAAACACATAGGAAAGATTATTGACTTTTAAGGGAAAGAAATCTATATTGGTACAAAACCTTTTTGGTAAAGCCTATAAACACTATGAGGACTTACGCTCAAAGTGAATAATATTATACTTTTATGAAGATATTTAAATTCCTTTGACCCTAACAAGTGGTATCAAAACAAGATTGTTCTTCTTTAAACTAATGGTCGGAAAGAGCAACGAGCTCGAGAAAGAAGAAGTTTGATGTATGAAGCGAACAAGTTATAGGACTTATCATCAAACAAGCTCAATTTCAAAATAGATTTCTGAAATGGGTTTAGATGACATCTGGACACCTTCATCATTCCAAATGAGAAGCTTTGACATTTGAAAATCAAGAATAGAAAATTTCTTAATGATGGTAATAGAACAATTATTTACTCTAATTGAGGGTTTTAAAACTCCAAGAGATTCAAAGGGAAAACCTCTTCAAACGAGCAAATGGAATGAGAAACAAATATGAAAATCTCAAGCAAAAACTAAGATAATCAAAATCTTAATTAATTTATTGCCTAAAACCATCTTATATAAAATTAGAGAATATCAAGATGCTAAGGTGTTATGAAATAAGTTGGCAAAACTTTGTAAAAAACCAACCTCAAAGTAAAATCAAATCAAATCAAATCCAAAGAGAGAAACTCATTGGATTAGAATAAAAGGTTTTAGAAGTCGAGAGATGCTCAATATCCGAGGATGAAGTTGAGGAGGCATCTACCTCAAAGATTGAGGGGAAATGTAACTCATTGACACCAGAACGAGAAGAAGCCTCAATGTCTGCATCAAATGTGGAAGAAGAGGATGCCACCTGTATAAATTGTGAAGGTATATCAAACAACACGATAGAAGAAGATAAAGTAGTTCCCATTCCCAGCTCGAACTGTATCCACTCGAGATTCTACTTTCCTCTCGATCGGCTATGCCAGTCGAACAACACAAGAGGACAAAGTAGTTCCCATTCCTGGCTCAGACCGGATTTACTTGGGATTCTACTTCCCTCCCGATTGCTAGGCCGATCGAACAGCATGGTAGAAAATAAAGTAGTTCCCCTTCCCGACATTGATCGGATTCCCTCAAGATTCTACTACCCTTTCTCTCGATCGGCCCTGCCAATTGGACAAGTCAATAAGAGGGCAAAATATGATTCAACCAAACCTAATCACATTAAGGTCGTACCAAGGCATGAGCTCTTTTAGATATCCATTTTTCTTCCACTTTACTACTTCATCACTGTTTCCTAACTTGATCGTCAGAGTAGTTGCACTAAAGGCCCCTTGACCTATCTCCTGATGATTCTCTTTGTGGTCTTCTTTGATCATTTGTAGGGATCATTCAACCTCATAGTGAGGTGTTCATTGAAATCCTTCGTGCTAGTCAACGTCAATGTCATCTCCTCAACCTTCCATCTCTCGAAGCTTCCAGACAGGAATAATAATCCAAAGTTGAATATTGATCTTTAGTGGCTTCTATGTCTTCAAACATTCCAAGAGCTTTAGATTTTACAATACTTCTTCCTCTTTAATGGCACCATTTACATGTATATCTAATAGTAATTTTTAATTTTAGTAGTTTATTTAATTTCTCTTTAAAAAGAAAATAAAGAACAATAGCTTCTTAATTTAACTTAAAATCAGGCTTCCAAAAATATAATAAATATATAGAATTTTATTAGCCTGCACGGTCGCCGATGCGCAACCGTGTGACCAACTGAGTGCGCAGAGGAGCCCTCCAGTGCATATATATATATATATATATCTGCACAATTCGCATGTGCAACATTTATGCATGACACGCTGCATGGAAAGCAAAGCACCTTCCCATGCATGAAAGACATCTTCCGCAGTGTCACATAATTATCACGCACACGAATTGTGCATACTATGTATATATATACACACCGAGCCATTGATGGATGGCCATGACATACATAAACAACTCTCCTCTTATTTATACCTACATATCTACTCATCAACTTCAACTTTTTTTTATCTACTTACATAACCAACTTTCCTGCAGTACAGTTAAGCAATTAAAATCTAACAAATATTGTATACGCTTCTCTAAATAAATTACATTTAACTGCCTGACACATACCTGATCCACTAAATAAAAAGGAATAGGATAACATAGTTCTATCCATTTCGATCCTCAAATTCTACATGAAATGGAGAAATATAAGGAAGATTATACTCCCAACAGATTATACAATAAATATCTGCATTCTAAGTGACTGGCTGAGCAAACTCTTCTATCTTGACAATTGACAGATTTCTATAACAGTGTTCAAAATTTGCTTGGATCAGAAATGTGTCTTACAACGAGCTGGCAAATGTTTACACCCACATTCTACATAGAACTAAGTCATATGTCAAAAGTCAGTAACCCAAGAACTATCACACAAGAACCGGAAAAAACTGGTATCATTGTGTCTTTATGATATTGAAATGTTTCATGACTATCCATACTGTGGTGTGAACATCCTGCACAAGTGACACAATGACATGTTTTCCAGATGTCAACATGAGATGTTAGCATGACTGAAACTGAGACAAATATAGCCACCGGGAATTGGAATAGAAGATCTATTCAATTTATAGAATTAACAAAGGGAATACGGATTATGCATCATCCTATGCTCACAATTAGAGTGGACAAAAAGCTGAATGATTCACACCAAAATTTTAAATCACTTGATGTCATGTAAAAGAGAATCAATTCCATTGGAATTAAAAAGTTTGGGGCTCATAGGCCATCGGAAATTAATGACAAAACATGGATGTTTAACCACTTTGTAACCCATATGGAAAGGATAAATACAAAGAGCAGTACGGCTTAATTCCAGCCAAATTAACCAAAGTGAAACAATCACCCCAAGCCAAATAGACAATCACATAAAGAACAGAGGAAAATGATAATGAAGTAATAGAAACTCATCCAATATCTTTTGCCAATGAAAAAGAGTCATTAGCAGACATAACATGTGTAGGTAAGTGATGTAAGATAGTAAGTAGCAGGCACCTCCAACTTGCCCAAGTTCTTCAGAGTGGGTACATTTGGTTATTTCTTATATAGTAATATTGCATGGATCTTGAAAGAGTTAAGGAAGCATTACATTGAACATCTGTAATTGCAGAGCTTATCTTTTTTTTTAGGCTATGGGAGTGCAGAGAATAGGCATTTATCTTAAACTTGAGATTGAGACCTAGATCCTATGAAACTTTCCTCACAGATGATGAGTGCTAGGCCGAAGTGTCATAGACAGGGATCGAGTAGTGATGCTACAACAATGCGTCCGGTGGACTCATAGGGCATTAAGGACCGTGGAGACTGATAGGGGGATAAAGTAAACAACGCCGGAGAGGCACTTGATTGAGTGAGCTTAACAGTGACACATTGCTAGAAACAACTCTAGTGAGGAGATTAATGATTGTTCTAGGGAGGAAGAATCCAAATAGGAGATCCGATATCATCCTACAGTTTGCTTGCAATCATGTGGTAGAATCATGGGTATGGAGAGCGATGACAAGTTGGGCATTCTGTCAAAGGAGAGAGATTACCAATCATTGGATTACTATGACTTCACGATTAGGGAAGAAACTTTCACTGAACTTGTTCCTATACCATGTCACAGAAGAGATTTAAGGTTTTTCTTCCTAAGTGGTTTCTTCTGCCCTATTATATAATATTCATTGTTGTAAAATTAAATTTAGGTCCTTGTGATACAAATTTGCAATTTACTCCCAAACAAGCATCACTATAGCTCCTAGACCAAACTGCCTTAAGAAAAAACACTTTTAGCAATCTAAATTTACCTCCTAAGCAGACAACAAATTAAGAAAAGAATGATAATAAAGGTCATGTTCTTAAACATCCAGAGCTCTCTAAAGCTTTTAAAGTTAATTTTTTTTACGCGTTTGGGTAGGAATAAATAAAACCTTATGTCAAAATATCTGATTGCATTTTTAGCAAAAAACTCAAGGGAAATTGACAATGATATTTGGCCTAGGATAAAATGGTTTTACAATATCCAAACCCAGACACTGGCCTTACTGCCTACTACCTAATGAATTCATCATGCATTCTCACAATAAGACATTTACATTCTATCCAATCCTAGAACAAGTGCCAATCCTGTTAGGTGGAATCTGTTGATACATTAAGTCATGCTATAGCTATATTGAATAGAACCAACATGATAGTGAAAGGATTATCATTTTAAAGATGAATATGCCCCTTGACTTCCGAACAATAAGATAGGACCAACACAATTTTGGTTAATTTTGAGATTAGAGATGTTGATTAGTTAAGGGTATGCTTTTATGTTGGGACTGAATGTGATGAATGGCTAACATGTTGCAAGGGGTGTGAATAGTGATTCTTACAATGATGCTAGCTTATGCTATTACCAATGGCTTAACAAGGTTCAATTTAATTAGTTAGCAAAGTGGAAATGAAACAACTAATATATATCAATGCTAACACCATCACGTGGGTTTCCATGGATTAGAATCATCGTTCATATTTCACAACAACATATAATCCTTCGACAGATCACTCCCAAAGCCCGACTAGCTTTTACCATTTTTCGAACTTCATCTAAAGATGAAGAAACCTCTTATAAGCTTTCACAAAGTATAACAATGAGCTTAGAATGAGGGGAGGAGTGTGTTACAATTAGATCTAAAGGTTACAAATGTGGGAAACATAATTTTACAATCACAAATATCCCTAAAAATTAGGCAGAATATTCCATAAATCATGGGATCATGATTACATAAATTACAGCCCTAGGGCTATGGTGCAATAGCAAGAAATGAGAAGGACTCTCTAGGAAATGAGGGTTCAAATCTCACCATATTGCATTGGGAAGTCTGAAACACTTATGTTAGGTCGTCCACAATGACTTATCTGCGTTCATGATTTACCCTAGTGACGGGTAAAAAACCTCTCTAAAATTAACAAGATCATAAGAGCAAGATACTGAATTACCAAAAAAAATAAAAAAATAATTCCATAAATTAAAGGATATAATAACATAGAATTTTTATTAACAAATCAACTATTTTATAAAAACTAAGTGGTTCTATCAATCTACACACACAAAAAAAAAAAGATTAAGATCTTATGTATTGAATAAGTTTTGAGTTAACCAGTGCTGCAAATTTCAGCCTAGGCAGCCCCTAGTTGGACTGAAAACCCAACTAGCACCTAACGTTTTCTGTAATATTGATTTCACTATATGTTTAACTTATTAGTTACTTATTGTAATGAGATATTTTGCTAAAAATTTAGAATAACATTCTTTTGTTTTTAATTTTAATAAGCCAAAACAATTTTTACAATGAAATTAATGTCTTCAGAACTTTTCGAGTGAATTTGAACTTCTTTTGTCTTCCAATCTAAAAAATACTAAAAAACATAAATATTAATATTGAAACACTAAAACTTGCTTCAAAATAATTTACAATTATAAACAATACCAATATAATTAATGCTAAAATTAATATATATATATACAAAATTTAAAAGTACTAGAGCGCCTAAACAGCACCTAGGCGTCGTCTAGGCGTTAAGCGCCAGTCGGGTGCCCGACTGGCACCTAGTGCTTTCTACAGCATTGAAGTTAATACAATTTTCAATGCTCATCAACAAGAATATAACGATAACATTTGCTCCAAAACACACACACTGCTCCACTTTTATAACCCTCAATCATCTTTAGTTAAGCTCGATCATTCTGTTGGCTGATGCATGGACTGGTGCTGTGCAGTTTTTCATATAAATGGTTGACTAGATCTTGCCATGATTAATGGACTCTAAAGTTGATTCAATCACAAGCAAGAATATTTTGTTCACCAATTGATCAACTTGAGTTAACTATCTGTCAACTCAATCACCATTAGTCGACTAGACTATCCCACAGTCAACTAACACTAATCTCTGTCTCAAATAAAAACATTCTATTTGTGGCTGATGTACTTAGGTCAACTACTTAGTCGACTCAACCACAAATTAATTAACCACTATGACCATTCTAATGGTTGAGTCTTCACATAAGTTAAGAGCTATCCTCTCTTAGGTACAATCTATTAACTACCCACTCATGTAGAGTTTACTTTGCAACTCCTTTGCATGAGACCATCTCATGTTAGGCTTCTTTTCCCTTGGAAGCACTCAGCCCTCAGCTCGCTCCATGTGTTATACTTCATGCACCGACTATGCAGTTTGCCTCCTTCAGCACAATTATACCTCGTCGTACTTTATCCTATGATCCCTCGGATATCCCATTCTATCCTCCAATTTCTTCAACCCTGAAGCCATCAGGTCACCATCAACTTTGGTCATACCATGTCATCTCTACGTGTATATTCACCAAATCCTGCACAACTCAATTACATATCAAATTCTAACTTAAATTCTTTACCAAAACATTAAAGAATGATCGATCCTGATTACTTACAACCCAATTAAACTAACAATTTATTCATTTACAAGACTTCATTTCAAGACATTCACGCCTCCCCTCTCTTATATAGTAATTAATTTCCTCTATGTGATTAGCAAACAGAATGGATTGATAATAGATTATTCATGTCCTCAATAGTATTAAATGGAGATGCAATCATGTTTTGATGTGTGTGTCATAGTTTAAGTTAGACCTTCATATTACTTTGATATGTGTTTGAGTCATGCAGGACTTGATGAAACACATGAGCAAATTGGAAAGCTCATCCTAAGTGCTTGGCAGCTTGGGTCCTTGAGTCGATGAAGGATGGTGCATCCGAGGGACCACCGGACGAGCAGCAACGGAGTGGAGCCAAAGGAAGCGGACTTCAAGGTAACGCGAAGGATGGCACGGAGAGGAGCCGTAGGCTCAAGTGCATCTGAAGGAAGAAGGTCGAGGAAGAGGGCTTCAAAGGATGACTCCGGAGAGGATGAGAGTGAGAGATTGTAAGGTGTCAGTCGATTGGTACAAAGACAGTCGTCTGGTCCCGAATTCAGCAACTCACAGAATATTTATGTGCTCGACTGGGTTGAAGACTAGTCGACTAGTAATAACTTCAGTCGATTGGTAGCTAGCAGTTGGCGACCTGTTGGCAAAATCGCTGATTCTGTGGTAACTGTTGTGAATGTGCAACAACCACACCAATCAACTGGTGTATGGACTAGTCGAGTGGTGGCGAGGCTGAGTTGACTTTGTGTTCAACTCTCTCCTATTATTTAAGAGGAACTTGAGGCATGGAGAGGGATAGTGTTCCTTTGTGATCTCTCTTGTGCACTTGTCTTAAAGCTCTCAAGCATACTCTCTTCTCCTAACCCTAATTCTCATCTTGTAAAGGAGAAGAGCATCTTGTGAGAAGTTTACTCCACCGAGAAGGAGGTTGACATATTGAAGGCTTTGTGTATGCGCATAGACCCTTGGATTAGTCAACTCCTCTGGAGGTGGAGACCAAGTAAATCGTTGAGTTAGCATTACCTCAATCTTTCTTACTTTGTTTTAGTTTCTACTTGTTATTGTATATTTCGTTGCGTAAACTAACAATGTTATAAAAAGAATTTGATTAGGGGAGACCAAGTTATTCAACCCCCCTTCTAGCCAGTCATCGATCTCGAACAAGTGATATCAGAGTCACATTCACCCTTCGACGGACTAATCGCCAAGAAGAGCATCGCCATTAATGGTCGTTTAAGCATTCATCCACCCAAATTCAAAGGAGACTTCTCTTGATGGAAAAAGAGAATGAAGGTATTTTTTAAACCTAATTTTGATATCATGCTAATAATAGAGAATGGTTTTGAAGTGCCTAGGGATGAACACAACACGATTATCGACAAATCAAGATAGACAAAGAAGTAAAGGGAAGAACATCTAGCAAACTCAAGGGCAATGCACCATCTCCTCAATGTTCTCCCACAATAAGAAGTAACAAGGATTCGAGACTACTCAAGTGCCAAAGTTCTATGGAAAAAGCTAGTATAGCTTCATGAAGACACATCGGAAGCAAAGTTGGCAAGAAGAGACCTCCTCAGAACTCAACTCAATAACATAAAACTCAAAAAAGGAAAAAAGATATCTACACTTCACGCTAGAATTAAAGAGATTTTAAATGGACTAACAAGTATATGTGAGAAATTCTTCAATCAGGATATGATGATAAAAGCCATCAATGTCTTTCCAAGAACCTCCACATGGATATCAATTGTAGATTCATTCTACATCTCGAAGGATCTAGAGAAGAGCTCTCTAGATTAATTCTTCTCAACAATTAAGCTTCACGAAATCCGCATCGAAGGATTGGATAGAGAAGGCCATAGATAAAGGGAAGTAGCACTAGTGGCCAACAAAGAGAAGGGGAAGAAGAAGAAGTCTCCATCCTCATCATCCTCCGACTCCGAAGATTCACGTGCCTTAATAGATAGCGATCAAGAGGCATACATGGTAAGGAAAATGAGAAAGACATTTAACATTTTTCATCTAACAAGTCTCGTGTTAGGAAGAGTTCAAGGAGCAAGAGTAGGACAAGAAATATTATTTGCTACAATTGCCATGAAAAAGGACATGTGAGAGATCAATGTCCTCTTTTGAAGAAGAAAGAAGAGAATTCAAAAGAAAAGGAGAATAAGACTCACAACCTAAAAGCTATATGGGATGATCCACTATCATCATCGGGATTTATTTTGGCTAAAAAGAAAATAAAGTCTTGAAAAAGATATTGGCATACTTGAAAAGAAATTAGAATCCATGTCTATTAAGGAAAATGATTTGTATGCTTCCTCTAGTTCAAATGTTTCATATTTAGAAGAGGAAAAAAAGAATTTAAGGACAAAGGTAGATTACTTAACTAAAGCTCTAGAAAAATTTGAAATTGGCTCCAAGACCTTAAACATGATAATTTGGAGTCATAGGGCTAGCTTCAACAAGAAGGGACTAGGGTACAAGGAATCAAAAAAAAAAAGAAAAGTCTTATCATTGTCTAATTACTAGGGGCAATCAAAGACAAGGGCAGTAGATAGGAAATGAATCCCTAATAAGTACTTGGTTGACCCAATTAGAAAGAACTTCTATTGGGTACAAAAGTTAATCCTCAAGGGTTAGAGGATTTGGGGATAGTCAATCATAGAAGACTTATTTGAAATCTTTTATGAATGGTTGACTTGAGACTTAGAGGGGGATACTTAGCCTTGGTAGAAATGTATGATAAAAATGACTAAGTAGAGATTACCTTCATTTCATCTCACAACAACTATATACATGACTTGCTTGATAATTTTAGACAAAGATGTGAGATGATAGGATGATACTATTAATTTACTTTTGCTTATGACATATTATTGAATTATGAATGTATCAATATAGTGATAATAGCCCAACTATGGGGAAAGTAAATGTTTAATTAATGGACATCTTACTCATATATCATAGTTGGACATTTTAAATATTTTGAAAATAATTCTATATTTTATTTACTGTGTTATAAATTTTTAAAACATAAGAATTCAAAACTAGATCTTAAAGTTGATATATAATTAAGTACTTTTAAGGTTTTTGAGTTTTAGTTAAAATTTCAAAAATACTTTGACTTTTCATGAAAACATATTTTTTCTAGATAAAAGACTTTAAAATAAATATATTTTTAAAATTTCATGATTTTTTAAATTTTCTAAAATTTCTTAAGTATTTCTGAATTTCAAGTTAGAAATAAAAAAATGGCATGTTAGTTTGTGTCAGTCGACTGATACCAGTAACCATAACACATAGAATATTTTTGTTTGTTCGAATCAATGGAGATTAGTCGACTGATGTAGCGGTCAGTCGACTAGTACCCAAAATTTTAGTAATCAGAGTTTGATTTTAAAATTAAATTTTGGATAAAATTCAAGTTAAATTGATACCAATATGTGCATAAATGTTTGATGCAATCTTTTTGTTGGTGTCAAAGGGGGGAAAATGTGAAGTTTAAGTTAGGGACTTTAAATTCTCCATATTTGAAAATTAATTAGAGGATAAGTTGAGGGAGAGCATATGTAAAGGGGGAGGTTGTATTTATGATTCATACTTTACTGTTTAATTATCATGTACTATTTATGCTTAATTTAAACATATTACCACACATCAAAAAGGGTGAGATTGTAGATGCAATCATGGTTTTGATGTGTGTGTTAAATAGTTTAAGTTAGGCTTTCATATTTCTTTGATATGTGTTTGAGTTATACAGGACTTGGAGAAACACATAAGGAACTTGGTGTTGCCAAGTATGGAGAATCTCATCCAAAGACTCGGGTCCTTGAGTCGGTGAAGGATAGTGCATCCGAGGGGCTACCAGACGAAAAGCAATGGAGTGGAGATGAGGGAAGCGGACTTCAAGACAACGTGAAGGATGACACGGAGAGGAGCTACAAGCTCAAGTGCATATAAGGGATGAAGGCCAAGGAAGAGGACTTCAAAGGGCGACTCCAGTGAGGATGAGTGTGAGTGATAGTAAGGTGCTAGTGGATTGGTACCAAGACCAGTCAACTGATCCCGAATTTAGAAACTGACAGAATGTTTCTGTGCTCTACTGGTGTCGGGGCTGAGTTAACTTTGTGTTCAACTCTCTCCTCTTATTTAAGGGGAGCTTGAGGCATGGAGATGGGGTACTGATATATTGTGATTTCTCCTGAGTCTATGCCTCTAAGCTCGTAAGCCTACTCTCTTCTCCTTACCCTAATTCGCATCTTGTAAAGGAGAAGAGCATATTGTGAGAGGTTGACTCCACCAAGAAGGAGGTTCATATTGGAGGCTTTACTTGTGGACCCTTGGGTTAGTCACCTCTTTTTGAGGTGGTGACTAAATAAAAATCAAGGAGTTAGCATTTCCTTCTTTTCTCTTTACGTTGCTTTAATTTCTATTTACTTTTTATTTCTGCTACGCAACTAACAACCTTCTAGAAAGAATCGATTTGGGGGTGTTATCTATTCAACCCCCCTTCTAGTCGGCCACCGATCCCCAACATTAAGTAGGGTAAGTCATACATT
>JBAMIB010000018.1:3776100-3789060 GCA_037177415.1 Kaempferia rotunda
ATGCTTTCAAAGGATTTGACAAAATTAGAAAGAGAAAATCTATATTTAAAGAAAATTCTTGTTGTATCATGCCTGCTAACGGATTTTGAAAAGTTAAAATTAGAAAATGAGAAATTAAAAGAAAAATTAAAAGAGCTAGAAAATCCAGGCAAAACCAATACTTTTTCTTATCGAAACTTGAATTGGTATTTTCAGTTTCACAAAGGGCAAGTTAAGAAAATTTCAAGCAAATACATTCCCAAAAATTTTTTAGTTAACCTAGTAGGTAGAAATCTATATTGGGTTCCAAAATCATTTCTGACATGATTTATTTTAATAAAAAAAAATTGCACTCTCGAATTAACTTTCCAAAATTATTTTTTAAGTTGAGAACACATTGAATATTTTGTTTGGAAATTTTTACAAGTTTTTGTTACATTTTACAAAATTATCAGCTTGAAAACATTCATTTCCTTAATGATTTTTTTCTCGCACTTTGGAAATAACTGTGCTAACATTTGAAAATTTCTTTTCAAGTTAAGAAATTTTCTAACATTTCGAATTAAAATTTGAAACATTTGGAATTACTTAGCATATTTTTTGGAAGATATTTTCCATAAACTTAGAATTATCCTGTTTGTGGATTTAATTGCACATTTTTTTAGGTTAAAAAAATTATTTTTTTTAACAATGTACCCCCATTTTTAATGTGATTAAAGGGGGAGATGCGTTAAGTTTAGGGGGAGGTAGAATTTATTTTCCTCTCAGCACTTAAATTTTTTATTATTTTTTTACACTTACTATTGTGTTACTTTTCTTATATTAACCCTAACTTAACTAGGGTTGCTCACATCAAAAGGGAGAGATTGTAAGTACCCCAAGTTGGTTTGATGTGACCAACCTAGTTAGGTTAGGTCCTGTGTGGTTCTAACCTTGTGACTAAGTGTGCAGGAACTTAGGATCACAAGAAGTCGAGCAAAAGACGCAGCGGACGAGAAGGATGGCGTGGGAAAGAGAGCCGACGGGCTCGGCGCATCCGAGGGACGCGGGAGCTGCGGAAGAGTACACCGGCGGACGAGAAGGACATGCGTGGCGTTTCGAGGGACGAGAAGCCGGGAGGAAGCTTGCTCAATGAGAAGGACGGAAAATAGGTTCGGGTGAACCCTATTCCGGATGTCCGAGATCACCCAAGCGACCAGAAGCGATCCGGAAACTAACGGAACCAACCAGAGGAGAAAAAGGAGCTGCCAGCAAGGAAGAAGGCGCCTACAAGTGACTTGGAGGTGCTTTGAAGGTAGAAGAGGCGCCCTCGTGCCTCTTGCAAAGCGAAGGTGCCTTCAGCAAGCTGAAGGCGCCCTCGCGCCGGTCAGTAGTCGTTTGAATGGTTGGATAAAGTTTTATCTTCCGCGATAAAACTTTATCCCCTTGCAGGCGCTCTGGACAACCTGGAGGCCCCTTCAGCCTTTGGGATAAGACTTCTAAAGCCTATATAAAGGCCACTAGAGCTAGGAATCTAAACACAACTTCAACACAACCTTTGTAATCAATTTCCTAGTCTTTTTCTGAGCTTAAGTTCTGAAAGAAGTTTTTCCGCCTTCAACGAAGGAGATCTTAGTGAACTTACGTCTGCCTTGGATTAACAACCACCTAGGTTGTAACCAAGTAAAACTCTAGCCTCTTCTTTCCTTTTTATGTTGTGTTCATTATCTGTTTTATTATATTAACTCTAATCCATGCTTAGAATTAGCTCAAGATATTAGTTTTTCATTGCAGAATTATCGACTTCTGTCTAACTGGCCAAATTCAAAAAGGAGACCTACAGTCAGTTTGGACCATGGTTTAAGTTAGGTATTTATGGAGATTTAATCTAGTATATTAAGGGTGTAGGTAACTTGACATGTACATGGAAGTCCTAGCGGAAGGCCAAATGTTATGTTGGGCATGAAAGTCCAAGAGGGTCTTGGCAGGTGGAAGCCCTAGCAAGTCAAGGAGGCGGGATGCTAGGCATGGAAGCCCAAGAAGGCTTTGGTAAGGTGGAAGCCTCAGTAGTTTAGGGAGGCCAAATTCTAGGAGGTGAACACCCAAAGATGTGATTTCTCTAGGCATGGAAGTCCATAAGGCATGGAGGCCAGTTGACATGAGGTAACACTGGGAAACTGAGAGCTTTGTGTGATTGTAACTTTGGGACAGAAGCAGATCGGAAATTAGGTGGACTTGACTGCTAGATTGATTAAGTCATAGTGTATCAGTTGATTGATCAACTGCTACACATGGAGTGTGCAAATCTCAAATTCAGATGAACTTGGATTTGTTGTATGAGTTTAGCAGACATCTATGTAGTCAACTAATTGATACCATGAATGGCAGGATGAATTGTGATTTTGCATAAAGTCCACTAGTGGCTATATGCAGTTGATTGATGATAACCACAACACAGTAAGTTTGTTAGTTGACTTTTGAGGATAAATTGAGCAAACAAAATGTTTGTATGTCAATTGAGGTTGTCTAGGAACAAACAGAAAGATCCTCAGTTGTCTGTGGAAGTCGATTGAAGACCAAATGGCTCGAATAGAAAGCTTAGAAGTTCACTGAGGTATGATGGACATTCGATTGAAGGTAATTTCAGGAAATGATTAATGAGGATCTCAAAGATATGGAATACCTTTTCCTGTGATATTGACCATATCAAGTGTAGTAGTCAACTGAAGATGTACAGATAGTCAATAATAAAAGTTTAGAAGTTTCTCATTGTAGACAAATCTTGCACCTCTCCTAGAAATCCTTCAAACATGTGCTCCCTTAGTAGCCTAATTAGATCTAGTTCTCCAAAAGCTTTTTATCCTTCTCGCTCAATTGTGAATAAGGATTGTGCTAGGATCATATCAACAAGGAGATAGAGATTGCCCATCTGCTAAAAGGCTTTGGAAAATCTCTTCAATTTGTTATTACTGTGTTTTTGTGTTCTTCTTGTCTCTACAATTTTGCTCATATATTATTGTAAGACAAGAAGAAATTTGCTATCATAAGGGGTTTCTCCACTTTTGGTTGAGTCTGAAAAGAGAAAACTAGTGGTTTTCAGTGAAACTCTTAGGCCATGAATGTAGCAACCCTTGGGAGTTGTGAACCATGTAAAATCCTATGTTTACTAGTGACTTGTTCTCTGTGGTTTGGTGTGGTGGCTCATTTTCTGTTGCCTACAGTTTCCATATATATGTCCTACGCGATTAATCATATCCATTTGTGAGAGAAACGAGAGTGAGTATTACTCGCCCCCCTCAAGCATCACACCATCCTATAGTTTTTAATTAATTATCAAGGTGGGTGACTGCATGGTGTGAGCAAGCATATTCTTATGCAATAGTTAACTAAAAGGATTTAGTAGATTGATAGGATGAGTTGTTTGTAGAGGTTTTTGGGTCAACTGGAGATATAGTTGTCAAAGTCTAACACATTTGAACCTTTCAATTGACTAGGTAAGGTTTGTCGGTCAATTACAGGCATCTAACTCAGGTGAGTTAGTGAATTTTAGGTAAACAACTATATAAGATCTTAGAGAGCTTTTAAGTGTTGGTGCACTCATACCCTAAGTGGTCGAGTTTAATTATATGGTTCTAATATATTTGACAAAGATTAAAATTAGGTTTACATTGTAATTCTAAAATTTTGTGTCAAGCATGACAACTGTTGACAATGATGTGAATGAGGATGAGGAGGCAATACGTATGCCACCACCACGGTCACTCTATATTTCATATAGACTAGACTAGTTGGATTAAGGTTAGATCTCCAAAATGCCTGATTTGATAAATTCTGACAACTATAGGATTCTTTGAGGCAGAGGCAGAAGATGTATGAGATACTGAGAGAGTAGAATCTAGGACAATAACCCCTATCATAAGATTAGATTAGGGGGATCTTAGTGAGGTCATTATGTACTTTATAGGTTGATCTGGTTCGTGTTATAACTCAACTAATGTTGGAAGCTGACTTGATTTATATTTTATATATTTGTATGATCATTTGCTCTTATTTCATATGATATTAATGATGGTTTTTATATAAATTGCTAATCTAATATGATTTCATGCATATTTGATTAATCTAGCATATTTATTTGCTTTATTCCGATGCACTTTTACCTTCTGACAGTAGAAGAATACATAGTTTTGAGATATAGATATAATGTATCTATTAAGGTTATTTGTGTTGCAAAAAAGGTTTCAACTTTACAACATATAGAAAAACATTTTTAAAAAATATTTTTCCTTGATAAACTATGAAAAATTACAAATGTATGCAAAATTGTAGAAATGTTTTATTATTTAATAATTTTTAACGAATTTTTAAAGCACACTGTGAGTGTTTTGTTTTTTGAAATCAGTCAACTGAATCAGATAATTCAGTTGACTGCTAGTGTAGCGAATCCATTGTTAAGTTAAAATAATCGCCTACAATACTTCCTAACTGTGTGTAATTCAATTAGTTCTACTAATCTTTGGAGAAGGTAGTCTGTTGGGGGAGTAACACCCATTATTATTCATTTTTCTTGATGTGGAGCTACAAAGATTACAATATTTTTCTTGATAAAAAATTAGGTGTTTGGAGTTTAAAGTCTATATACTAGTCGATTGTGGGTTTTAATGAGTCTATTGATATGACTAATTGACTAGGGTGTTAGACTGAAGTTTAAAGAATCATCTACAAAAAGTTCTGTTTTTTTTATTATTCAAAAGGACCTGTCATATTTGAAGAAAAGAACCATATTAGAAGGGGCCCAAACCTGACCTAACACAGTTTACAAAGTCTCTACTAATTTACAAGAACATCTAACCTGGCTTAGAAGAATATCTAATATACGGTAAACCAATCCTATCCAATTTACAAATCCCAAAAAGTTCCCGATTAATATAATGTCTATATAAAATTCTATTCCCAACAAAGTTAAAAGTTCTATTTGCAAGATAATCCATTGCAGTATTAGCCTCTCTATAAGTATGTGAACATCGAACATATGCACGAATGAAATCCTTGATCTTAAGCACCAAATGGTGAAGCTCCCAACAAAAAGAAGCCTGAATGATTTGTAACACAGCCAAAGAATCTGATTCTAGCCAAATAGGGACAGTTATTCAATGCCTTTCCACATTGCAAAAAGCTCTACCTTAATATTAGAGCGCACACCAATTACACCATACATTGCCTGTGAATAACCTGTCCAGCATAATCTCTAATGACAACCCCATAAGAAGATATACCCGGATTGCCTTTCGAGCATCCATTCGTATGAAACTTGTGAGTTCCAAAAACCGGTTTTTGCCAACGGACCACAGTAATGGTGTATGCCAACCCAATGCAATAACTCCTGAAGAGTACCCTTTCCAATGGTAATCTTTAATAATTCTAGCAGTCCTCCCAAAGAAAACATATTGAGAGATATTTTGAATAACCTTCTACGCCAACATCTCAAGACCACGGTGTTTAGCATCATTACGAACAACCCACAAAAACCAGATGATCAAGAAAGGAATAACCTCTCTAATGTATCCCTGCCGAGGCCGCCCACTTTTAACCATCCACTTATCAAAGATAGTAAAATTGCTAACACGAAACAATTGCGCAAAATAATACCATACCTCACTAGCAACTTCACAATGAAAAAAAGATGTTCCCATGATTCCACAGCTCCGCAGCATTGACACTTGCATGCTAAACTCACCCCTCGTTGTTTTAGAATGTCATCAACAGGCAACCGGTGTTTCAAAAATCGCCACACAAAAATGGAGATTTTAGGAATGAGCAATCTACTCCAACAAGCCATCCAAACCAGAGGCAATTAGTGAACTTGTCTAATACAATCCTAAACAGATTTTAAAGAGAACTCACCATTCTGTGTTTGTTTCCACATCAGCCTATCTGGCTCCAGACTCAAGAGAAGAAAAAGGGACAGCAGCAATGTCCTCTGCAAACCCAGCTGGCACAACACTTTGAAGTTTATAGAAATGCCAGCCCAAAACACCCATAAAATCAGCAACTATGCTATCTGGATTTCCAGCCACCACACATGATTGATACAAAGGACCACTATCCAACCAAGAATCATACTAGAATTTGAGCTTACCCCTGCCAAGAATCGAGCCGATATGTCTCTCTACAATGCTGTGAATTTTAAGGAGCCGGTGCCAACAAGGAGAGACATTACACTTTAAAGATACTATACTCGGAGACACCACACCACAATACATTTTAGTGAAAACTGCTCAAGGAGTCTTTTGTTCTCTAAACCAAAACCAAAGCTTCATACCCACGGCAGTGGCCACATCCATTAGCCTCCTCACACCCTTCCAATTTCAGTTTACAAATCTCAGACCAAGCAATCCAGTGTGTCTTCATGTTTGAGCTCGAGGAACCCAAGAAGAAATTAGCAAAAATCTCTAATTGATGGAGGATTGACAAAGGAGGAAGCAGAACCTGTAATAGGTATATAGGTAAAGAGGTCAATACACTCTGAATGAGTAGTAGCCGACCACTATGTGAAAGTCTTGAAATATTCCACCCAAGCAGTTTTTTCCTCACTTTTTTTAGTCATGGCTGGAAATAAATTGATTTCTTATTACTAGAAAAAATTGGAACACCCAAATATATAATAGGGGCAACCCCTTCTGTAAAACCCATCACGCAAGCAATTTGATTCCCGCGAGAAGTGGATATTCCTTTAGAAGGAAAAAAGGAGCTCCTTGCAGCATTGATAGATTGTCCAGATCAAATCATATATGAATCCAGAAAATTTCTAACCCTTTTAACATAATTACTGGACCCATTCATCAAAATCATAATATCATCTCTATAGGCTAGTTGAGACATCTTAATAGCATTGCCAGAGTCAAAAAAAAAAAAAAAAATAATCCGAGGAAATTTATTAAATAGCTGATCCAACCCCTTCGATAAAAATTCAGGTTCAATAATAAACAATAATGGAGAAATGGGGTCACCTTGTCGAAGACCTCTCTTAGAATGGAAGAATTCAGATAAATGTCCATTAATACGAACAGAAAACCAACAATCCACAATACGACATCTGATGATATCAATGAATACATTAGAAAACCCAAAAGCAGCCATAATTTTGAACAAAAAACCCCATTGAACTCTATTATACGCCTTAGCCATATCAAGCTTCAAGATTAGATTCCTACTTTTAACATGATAATTTAACTTATGGTTAAACTCTTGAGCCAAGAGAATATTATCTGAGATCAATCTTCTTGCTACAAAACCATTTTGTGATGGAGATATAATTTTATCCATCATCAAACTCAACCTATCGGCTATCAATTTGGATATAATCTTATTAGAAACATAACACAAACTAATAAGTCTAAAATCTAACCATTGTTGCACATTATCAGTTTTAGGAATTAGAACAATAGTAGTTGTTGCCATACCTCTAGGAAAAGAAGCCCCTTGAAAGAAATCCAAAACAGCCTACACATCTTCCTTAATAATCTCCCAGCATGCAACATAGAAAGCCACATAAAACTCATCCGGACCAGCAACACTATCCTAACATATCTCCCAAACAACCTGCTTAACTTCTTCAACAGACGGTTCTGAATGTGTTTAAGTAAACTGAATGAGTAATTCGATTGATTGGATGAGGAATTCAGTGATGATTCAAAAAATCAATATTTAAACATGATACTGATCAATGAAGACAGTTGACTAATGATACAGTCAATAGAAAAACTGATCCAGATTCAGATGGACTGATCAGACTTAATCTGTTAATTGATTGTAAGAAACGATAAGCAAAAGATATGGTATATCAAGGTGATTTGGTTGTGATCCAGACAAAACCATCATTATTCAATTGACCCAAGATTGATCTAGAAGAGTCGAGTGAAGGCAGATTGAAGGAGCAATTTGGAGCAATCAATTGACTGACAAGCAAGAATCACATTATTTGTCGAACAATGGTCACTATGGGGGATTCATGAATAGTGTATTTGTCAACTATTGGATTTGATCCATTAAGAGTTGACTAGATTTTATCAGTTGATTGATGGTAACCATTTTGAGTCAATATATATAAAGCAAAGACACTTCAATCAGAAAATGAATTGCAACTATAAGTGCTTCATTTACAACAATAATCTTCCATGCTCGTTATTACAATATTTTCTCATTAGGTTTTTTAGTCTTTTGCCTAATTCTTAAGTAGCCTTTCATTTCGGTAATAAGGTCTTTATCTTCTCTATTCTTTATCTCTACTGTAAATGATTTTTGAGCAGAAAAGTAATGGATATTTGAGGGATGGCTCACATTTGGGTCCAAAGGCTGTGGGCTGTATTTTTCTTTTATTGCAAATATTCAATACTAAAGGGGATTATTTCAAATTGTTACATTGTTTTGCAATCTTAACCATATTTACCATTCTTACTATTTCCGTTCTGCTCATTTTTTTACATTTCATATATGCATATTTGTCTGTTGTACTCACTACCTATTTGATCCTCCACTTTAATTTCATACTTTGATAACTTGATTTAAAATTTTATTCTGCTATTCACCCCTTGTAGGGAGTATGTATGATCCAACATTGGACACTTAGAGCTAAACATTATTCGTCTTTATCTGTGGACTTTATTCTACAAATGTCTAAATAGAATGACAGCTAGACTTACTGTGTTATGTAAGTTGAATGTTGGGCTATGACTCTAACATTCGTGCAAAAGAGGAGAATCGTAGAGATGAGTTAAAGTGAATGAGGAAGAACCTAATAAGAAATAAGAATATTAAAGAAAAAATTTAAATAAATACTCCAGTTAGATGATAATTAGGGAATACTTTGAGAGATACGTTTAAGATAGTATATGCATGTACTTAGACGATCAATAAATGCTCTAGTTAGATGATGTGAAATTATAACAAATATACTCATTAAACGAGAAAGAGGAGGACCAAAGACTTAGTTAACAACAATAAAATAAATATATTTAAATATAGATGATGATATAATAGGGGATAGAGCCTAATGATGAGGATACATAGCATTATGATGGGGATACAAAGCCTAATGATATATAGATGATCCATATAGCCGACCCCACATAGTGGGATAAGACTTGATTGTTGGTTGTACTACAAATGCCCAAACAAAAATCCAAGAGCTTAGACAAAGATTAGAAGACTTCAACTTCTTGTGCTTTTGGTAATTTATCTTCTTTCTTGGCGTTCATATCTATCATTGGGAAGAGGCTAAGACAATTTATTAAGATAAATTGTGGTTAAAGTTAAACTTTTAAGAGCTTGTTGAAATCCCATTGGTGTGAGTTAAGTTTGGTGCCTTAAAGGCGTTATTCTCAAATTTTAATTGCCACTGGTGAAAAGGTGGTTTAATGAATTTGTGCAAAGAGTGACATGCCTTACCTATCTTAGGCCATGGAGAGGCGTCTCTGAATCACGTTAAGTTCTTGGTGTTAGTGTTGTGTATTTTATGTTTTATTATTTATTTTTGCAACAAGTTAACACTATGATACACATGAACTCACTACTAACTTTATATTGTGGTTGTTGTATAAGGAATATATGATAATTCAGGTACCATATGTTCACCTCCTTTATCTGAGCCTACTCGGTCCTATAGATAGCAAGGTTAGAAGTGTCGTTCCGTGCTGCCCGACACGGACGGTTTTTACCGTTCCGCCGGCGGGCGAAACCGGCACGGACTCGGAATGCCTCGGGCGGCGCCGGAGGAGTCACGGGACGAAGGCGCTGTCGCGAGACGCTGTCGCGAGACGCTTGGAAGCGGCGTCTCGTGACGCCTGGAAGCGGCGTCTCACGACGCCTCCGGTGTCATGCCCCGAGAGGGTCCCTGCCGGATAAAAATCCGGCAGCATCTCCCCTGTATAGGTGACAATATGAATCCAAAGTACATACATCTCACTCCTCGGCCAACATGGCCAGAACTTAAACAAATAAAGAAACATTCACAACCACGCAGTTATATATACGTAACAGAAATTTAAACACAACCACGCAGTTTATTAACGTAAGTCTTACTACACTACTGACAAAAAGAAAACATAGCCAATATATAAAGAAAACCTATCTACTACACACGGAAAACATCGCCGATGTATTAAGAAGACCTATCCACTACAAACAGAAGACATCACAGCGGAAAACATAAGGCGTGGGTAACATACCCAAAACTCGAATAAATCGAAACGATCTACAAGTACTAAATAAACCAAAACAAAACCAAAACAACCAACCGATAAATAAACCTCCAGCGACAAGGGGGGACTGACAACTGGACCCTCCTGACAGCATCAACCTGAAAATATATCAACGGTGTGAGTTCAATGAACCCCGCGGGTATCAGCAGATATGCAAAGTAAACTAAACTGTCAGTAATAATCATGAGTACAGTATCTTGAGGTAACAATAGGGAAATGCAACTGAGTAAACAGAATAGGAATACTGTACATACCGGAATCTCCTATCCTGGCACAAGAGTGCAATACATGTTCTCTATATATGATTTTTAAAATTTTGCATAATGTTTAATAGACTTTTGAAATTTAATTCATGTTTGTTTCAGAAATATTGTCAACTAGATCAATCTACTAGTCAACTAAAGCTATTCTCAGTTGACTGTAAGCTACTTCATTTGATTGGAATTGTAGCGCTGGTAATGAGCATTTTCATGCCTTTTATGATTGATAACATTGTACTGAATCATATTAATACGATTGAACATCATTTTAACATATATGGGATGCAAAATTTAATTATTGGGGTATAGTTGACACTTAGTGACATACTTTTGAAACTTTAAGTGTTGGTAGAAATGTTATGCTTGATCCTTGGTTATTTACCATACATTTGTATGATTTTCCATTCTTTGGTTAAAATATTTTATATCTTTCATGATTATATCTTATAAATAAGAAAATATGCTAAATTTTCATGTGAAAATGAAATGCATAAATATTTGTTTAAGTGAATGCTTAATGCTTACTTATTTAAGAATTTCATACTATGATCATGGTTGTATGATTTTCTTTATTATATCTTTAATAATTTTTGATGTCTAACAAAGGATAACTTCTAAGATATAAGTTATTAATCCCTAATTAGAAAATAAAGCCATCACCACTGCAAAATTACAGACCATATGTTACAGTGAAAAGTGTCATAGTTGATAAAATTCTCATCACAAAGCTTATTTGTCACTGCAAAAAGAGTCATAAACTCTGTCGCACATATTTTATCACAAATATATTTTCTATAAAATTCTTGCATCCATAATGTTGTGACAAAAATTGTCATAACGCCATCGTAGATACTTGTTGCAATACATCAATTTCGGTGAGAATGCTATTGCAAATCTATCAAATTCTATTGAAAAGTATGGTTGTATATAATAAAGATCATTTTTGCCATCACAGAAAGCTCTTACAATACATTACTATCTAAAATCTTAAAAAAATGAAAAAAATAAATTTAAATTTTTCCCTCGCCAATGCGGGTCCTGAGAAATGACATTTTGTGCACAATCTTATTAACAAACTATTTCCGCGACTTGAACGTGCAACTACCAAGTCACACGACAATAACTCTACCATTACACCAAACATGGTTTAAAATTTCAAGCTGTATTAGAGTTTCGGTTTATGACTAGTATGATACGATTTCGTATCGTGCCGTGTCAATATGGTTTAAGTACTTTTAAAATATAAAATGTATTAATTAAAAAAATATTATTATAATATTTGATTAATATAAATACTTATGACTAGGTTAAACTAATATTTTAAAAATTAGAATTGAGTAAAAATTAATTTAGGATTAACTAAAGTTTAAACATATTGATTAGGATCAATTAGGTTTAAATAAAATTTAATTTAATTTATTTTAATCAGTTTAATGAGAAAACTTTTGCTTATGTATTTAAGGAGGAAAAGAATAAGATTTTTTTTTTCATGTTGTTTAAGGTGAAAGAAATAAAAAAAGAAATTAAAATATGGGAAAGATGGAAAAATAATTAACCGTTAAAAAAATAAATAGTTAAAACTATTTTAAAGCGGTCTAAAAAAAGTTAACTGTTAAAAAACATAAAGAATTTTTTTTTTAATTAAAAAAAACTTAGCATCATGAGAGGCTGCGGGGGTTCTTGTGAAGCGTCTCACGTGGGACGTGCTGGTGTCAGTGTCGTGCCGGTTGGCAGGCAGAATGCTAATTGATTCAACCATTGCTAATTGATTGGGTGAATTGAGTAAGGAGTTGTTTGTCATGAAAAGATGGAATCGATTAAGACTTCGTAATCGATTAAGGTTTTTCGTGAGCAAACTGTGGGCTTCAGAATTGATCGTACAATTGATTAAGGCCTTCTGAATCTATTAGGATGACTGATTAGGGTTGGAAAAAGAGCCATTTGCAAGTGCTCGAACGGTCGGATGACATGGCAATTAATTAGGAAAAAGATGAATCGATTGGGAGGCATCGAGTGAACCATAGAAAAGGGTTTTCGTGGGTATTTCGAAGTCTGCTGCATTTCCAACTGATCAAGAGGTATTTACAAGCAACAAGAGATTAGGCAAGCAAGATTTTCATTGTATTGTGTATTTACTTGTTTTCATTGTATTCTTTTTGTAAGCTTGTACGAGGCTTCTCTGCGTTTGGAGTATTTCCGAGGAGGGATTTCATAGTGGATGAGATTGTGCTAGTGTGGACCCTTGGAATAATTATCTCAAAGAGGCGGAGACTAAGTAAATTCAAATGTTAGTGATTGCTTCGAGTTATCTGCTGCAACATCAACAAGACGAAGCGAAAGAAGCTATTCACCCCCTCTAGCTCTCAAGGTGTCCTAACAAAAGCAACACAGTTGACCTCCAAACCATACCTCTTGGCCGTTAGATGTCCGTACACAACTTAGTTTAGTAAAGATTTCAATTTAAATTATATTTACCTTTAAAC
>JBAMIB010000018.1:3799814-3811262 GCA_037177415.1 Kaempferia rotunda
TAATTGAATAATGTAATCTTCTGTTTTCCCCAAACAGTTGTTGATGTGGACTCGCCGACATCGGGGAGCACTCGGCGTAGGTCGGACGAGA
The DNA here is from genome assembly GCA_037177415.1 of Kaempferia rotunda. Classification (NCBI taxonomy): domain Eukaryota; kingdom Viridiplantae; phylum Streptophyta; class Magnoliopsida; order Zingiberales; family Zingiberaceae; genus Kaempferia; species Kaempferia rotunda. Next base: position 3,799,906 of record JBAMIB010000018.1, read on the forward strand.
AGATGCTGATGTGGACTCGGCGACACCCGACGAGGACGATGGGTCGTATTCTCCCGCTCGGCGATTCTGGTACTCGGAAGATTGTTGAGGGGCACTCGGCTGCACTCGTTTCTGCAAGCACACAGCTGATCAGACAAACGTCAGCAAACCAAATAGGAGTCGCCGCTCCGTATTTGGTCCTCCAACGCTCAAGTTAGTCCGAGTGTTTAGTGGAGAGAGAAGCAGAGTTTTGGCGTAATAGACAGCTTAAAAAAGTGTACCTTTGGCCCTCTTCCCAAGGGCTATTTATAGGGGAGAATACCCCTGACAGCTGGGGACACGTGGCGATTTCTTTCCATGCCGGGCTTGTCCATATATGGGCCGCGCATTATTGTTCCTGCCACGTGTCTTTGTCTGATAGGTGTACCAACTGTCTGGGAATATTTTCTGACATTCAGTACGTTACGCTAGGCGACAGAAGACTTTTGTCTTTATTCGCCGATCGGATGATAACGTTATGGTTGCTCAGCCATGCAATCCGATCGGTCATGGACCTTAGCGTTTGAGCTTCCGCCGACCGGTCATTATAATCGGAGCGGGTCTTCCTGTGTTGAACCGATCGGAGTGCAAGCTCCTTGTAGGCTATCTTCTTTCAATCGAACAACGACCTTGGCGATCTAACTCGCCAACCGGCTGTTTGCTAACTGAGCTATTGACTCTGATCTTCACTAAGCACTAGGAACTGCTAAGTCGGATGCGCCCGATCGGTCACCCTATCAGGCCGGGTGTGGCGTCCGATCGGCCATAATACTCGGTCGGATTCAAGGGAGGCTTACCTGATTTTCCTGTTGGCCATAATAATGGTTCAATCTGGATGATCATGTGCGGATGAGTTTTAGGTGTGTCTTCTTAATTCCACACTAATGAATTCGGGATAGGAACTCAAGAAATTAAATCGAATTGTATAGGTAAGTAGGGCATCTATAATAGTTAGAGCATGAGTTTTTTTAAGCCGTAAATGTAGATTCTAGTCCGTCAGAAATATATTTTTTTAATTAAAAAATTAATTAAAATTACTATGTATTGCACTAATAAAATTTATTTAATATTACCTATAGCCCTTAATAACGATCCTAAAAATTAGGATAATATCATTCTGAATGATTATCATTCTGACCATAGCACCATCCATTTTTAATATTAATATGTCACCTTAATGATACAACAAAAGAATAAAAATCTATAATTTTTCCTTCACTAAAATTTTTTTTCTATATCTTTTTTATGGATCCTTTATCATTATTATTTTTTATGGATCATTAATTATTGATCTCACTCATATTGTTAATTTTAAAATAAAAATAGATTTAAAATTTTTCTAACAATTTTAAACTATAACTTTCAAATCGTTAATCATACATCCATAATACCTAGAGTTTACGTCCCTTCGGAGCGGTGCGATGGTTAAAACATGGAAGATTGCAACACATGATGTTTAGAGTTTTTTTTTTTTCAACTTTTGTAGTTCATAAATCTTGTTAAAAACCTATTAAATTCAAGATACAAAGTTATATGGTAAAGTTAGGAGACCGAATTGAATGAAGACTTGGAGAGAGTGTAGTTGAACAGTGAAATGAGAAGCATGTGTTGGCGTTGATTTCCTGGCCATTCCAGGGTTTCATTAATGACAAAATTAATTCCATTTTTTATATTATTTTTTTCTATATTATTATCCACAAATTGGGTTACTTGCCCCAATTGGTATACGTTGCCACTTACATGTCACTTATGCACGACTAAAACGAACGGAAACAAACTGACGTCGGGAAGATAGCAGGGGTCACGTGGTAGGTCCCAGACTCAGTTAACTGATCAACAAACTCGGATTAAGTTAGTTGATTCATGATTGAGCTTGATTTGAGTCAGTCCGAGTCACTTTCGAGTTAAGTCCAACCAGCCGGACCTAAGACCGAGTTTGAATGTAACACACCAGCACGTACAATATCGCTAGTTACAAAAAAGATCGTGGACTTAAATAACGAGGAAAGAGGTATGTCCTTTGGGAATTTTATTCACCTCTTTGCTCTATATATAAGGTAGTGGTGACACTATTAAGGTATAAAATTGGTTCTTTTTAAATAGATCCAGGGTGAAATTATAAATTATGACTACTATTTTTTTTTATAAAAAAACTTTTTTATATCATCCATCATAAAATATATACATCTAAAAAGACACATTTAACTCATTTAAAGTGTCTTTGTGATGCTATTTTAAAAATAAAATAATCAATAATAGTAAATATTCAATGTTTTCTAAAATTTTTTCTTTAATGTATAAAATTACTAATCCATTTAGAAATTGCTAATCTAGTTAGCCTAGCTTGAGTCATTGTGGTCCATAAATTAGATTTTACATTGGTGCTAAACTATTATATATTGATGGATTAACAAAAAAGATGTACACTGTGTTATCTAAATATTTATCCAAAAAAATATGTATATCATGTTCTCTAACAGAGCATTTATCCATATAGACACCATATACATGCATTGACATAGGTTTAAAATCCACCGTGTTCTCTAACAAAAAGATGAGATAATATAATTGATTATATTTTCTTGTAAGAGCTTTTCCATCTAAACCTTCAATATGAGTTTCATGAAACTTCATTGTTGAGAAGAATTCATCTAGGGAGCTCTTATCTAGATCCTTCGAGATGTAGAATGAATCTACAATGATGTCCAAGTGGAGGTTCTTGGTAAAACATTGATCGCTTTCATCATGATGTCCCGGTTGAAGAGTTTCTCACCTACACTTGTTTGTCTATTTAAAATTTTCTTAATTTTAGCATAAAATGTAGATACATTTTCTCCTTTTTTTGATGTTGTTGAGTTGAGTTCGGAGCAGACATCTTCTTACAAATTTTGTTTCCGATGTGCCTTCATGTAGCTCTACTAGCTTTTCCCATATGTCTTTGACACTTGAGTAGTTTCCAATCCTTGTTACTTCTTGTTATGAGAGAACATTGAGGAGATGATGTATTACAAGAAATATTACATTTTGCGACATATTTTAGCGTCGCCAAATGTATGTAAAATATAGAAAGTTGTACATTTTAATTATAGAAGTAATATATATATATATAGGTATATATTCTAATATAGAAGCTATATATATTCTAATATAGAAGCTATATATATTCAGGATATTTTAATTTAGGTAATCTAGAATATAGAATATACTGTAATAATGTTTCTTGCAAGACAAGAAACCCTCTTGTATATGTACCCCTTTTACGGATGAATTAAATTAAGTGAGTAGTATTCTTTTCTACAGCTTTAGCTTTGTAAGTTATTAATCAAAAGGTAATTTAATTACTAGCAAAGCGGAAATCTATGGTGAAGACGGTGTTGGGAAAGATGCGATAACCAATAATACCTATCACAAAATTTTGGGCTACATACATTATATTTGTGCAAAAATATAAGCGACAACTATATCGATTTGAATAGAAAATTTGTTGTCTAGAAGGAATAGAAGTAAGAACTCCCAATGACTATTTGGTGTAGATACATAACTTAGGAGGTGGATAGCAAATGGTAATGAATGAAATCCAAGCTAACAAATATATGAGCTTCATTGAGACAAACAACTATATAGTCAAGCATGGAGATATATTTTAATAAATTTTTAAAGAAAAAATAATTTTACTATTCTCTTTTGATAAGCAATAATTTAGTAGCAAAGCTGTAAGAGTAATATAGAAATAAAAAAGGATACTATGGTATATATATTTTTTACTTACAAGTCCATAAAAATGTGAGAGGTTATACAAAATAAAATAAAAGTACCATTAAGTGAAAGTGCGAGTACAGTAGTTTATATCTTTTTTCTAAAATATATTATAAATGTATTCAAAGACCATAGTTTTAGTAGGTGGAGACATTAAAGAAAATTCATCAGTAATCATCATTCCTATTCTCGTTGAAGTATTTTTGTTCAGAATATATAATAAAATATCAAAATGTTTAGCTTAGAAAGGAAAATGCTTTGGACATAAATGTGTATAATGAACAAAAGAACAAAAAGTGGTATTAGTTTACAAGGTGAATTAGTGGAAGCTAAAGAACAAACGTATCATTATTGCACCCATTATAATTAAGGATGCCTGTGCATGCTCATAATTAAAGCTATTTGTCTTTCTAAAAGCTAAAAGTTGAGTACATCATGCATCATCAGTTTATAATATATTTAAATAATCTTCTGAAACTCCATGCAATATTAAGATAATACTGACAATTTAAAGCATAACTGAAGAGAGAGAGAAGGTGAGCTAGCATTTGAGCTTGCCTGAGGGGGTCCGTTCTCTTCGGACTCGAGTCTGTACTCGTGCATTATCCAGTCAGTCTTCTGCCCGTTTGGTGCTCTCCCTTTGTAGAATACCAGCGTCTTCCTCATCCCGATCACTTTACTCTTGTCATGGACCGCCTTGTCTCGCCCTGTCGCCTTCCAGAACCCGGCCATGGTTGCCCGGTTGGTCCTCGTCCCCGTGGGGTACTTCTTGTCCTTGTGGCTAAAGAAGTACCACTCGCTCTGCTCTTCGTACCCGATCCGGCATTGTTCTTAGCACAAACGCATTGCGGACATGCGATTGGTTAATCGTCTGCGTGTTTGACGAAATGTCTACCTGAAAGAGGACTGCTATATATCTACGCGTATTCACGTACCTTGGAGATCCCATGGCTCAATTCTGTAAAGATCGATGTCTCTGATGACATCCAGGTCTATCTTCTGCGAGGCCACCTTCTTCTTGAGGTAATACCCGACGAGCTCTTCGTCGGTGGGATGGAACCTAAAGCCTGGAGGAACGCAGGACTCCATGGCTTCCCTTGGCTAGCTGCACCAGAGCAGGAAGTACTCTTTCTTATATATAAGCGATGCATGCTTCATAGGAAGAGAGAAAAACAGAGAGAGAGAAGATTAAGGAAATGATTTTAAAATACTTGGCATGGCTCTGGTTTTGTACTGTCCTTTATGAAATCAAGGGAAATGGCCATGTGTTGGAAGCCGGGACAGGGCAGTCCCTGCCATGATGCTGTCCCTGGAATGTGAATGGTGGCAATCATTCGGCTACAACATGTGCTCTATTAGTCCACAATAATCATGGTTCAGACTTAAATGTAAGGGAGCAAAGACAAGTGCTTATGGTTTTTCATATGTTTTATTCTCCTTTCCTTTGCCTTGAGCAATCATGGCAGCTTCAGCTACTGCATTAATTACCATCTACTTGAACATTGAGGTATAATTACTGGCTAAGATGTGTGGTTTAATTTGTGATGATATTTAAGCTTAATTAATGGAGGATCCAGCCGGGGAGTGGATGTTGAATTGGCATGAGAATGCATGACGTTTGATAAAGGACACGGCATGCGCTTCTTCTGTGAGGGGGAATGGTATCTAAAGGTAACAAAGGAAGCTTTCTTAGAGTCAGGCCTGTCACAAGAGAGGGCTTAAAAGGAGAAAACTGAGCTCTTTGCACACTGACGCATTTGTCTCCTTGTCTTGGGATTGCATGTCAGGACACATCCCTCTCCCTCTCCCTCTACAGTACAGTACCTTTTGTCTTACTAATTAACTAAGTCGTCTTCCCAACTTTAGCTTGAATTCAACAAGGTGGAGGGATCCAGAGCAAGGTTCGACCTCTTCATGGCAATGTATAATAGGTTCGACCTTTTGGCTTGCTAGTTAGTCTTGTGGATCTTGATGGGAAAGAGAAGTTTTATGTCAAGCGAGTTAAGATGTGTAAAAGGATAGTAAAAAAGTAGAAGAAAAATGGGAAAGTGAACATCTATACTTATGATTAAGGTTTGAATAGAAGGGGGAAAACATTCTTGAAAGCCTGTATAATTTTGAATAGTAGGGGGAAAACATTCTTGAAAGCCTGTATAATTTCTCGTAGATCTATTCAGAAACAGTTGCTTCTTTGTTTCTCTCTCTCTCGTATGGATACTAGTGTAAAGGTAATTATGATCAAATATCTCTAAAATATTTCCCTTTTATACTTTTGCGTTGTAATTTATCAAAAATGAATCCTATATATACTTCATTCATAATTTGCTTGCTGGGCCGGGATCAATTCCCGGCGGTAGACGTATATTCTCGAGAAAAAAATTCTTCTCACCCCTAACCATTTGATATCATGATTTACCTCCTTTTATATAACCTAAGGGTGGACGGTAGGTAAGCGTAATCACCTAGCCTTTTGCTACAATGCTATAGTTCATAATTTACTTGCAGAAAATATTAACTGATTGCTGTTTCTGATATTTCATGGCTTCGATCTTCTGTCTCCAGACCAGCTAAAAGATCATTATCATGAAAAGAATGAGCGAAGGTAGATTATATACCCAGAATATTGAATAATCATCACAAAAAAATTAAAGATGCATATACCAGCTTCAGGATCTGAGATCTCATATGGTAACTATAAGAAGCTTACAATCTTCGTTCTTAAACCAAGAGATATAAAACTCCCAGATCTGTATAATTTGTACTTTCTCTATCAGAAACTAATTAATATTTATGTACATAGACAGAACCCTAAAATTAAGCAGCTCTCTCTTGCTTCCGTTCAATTATACTGGGAAAAAGGGAAGAAAGAAAAACAAGTGGATTTTAATCAAGAGATCGATTCAGTAATGTGAGAAAGGGAACGTATCAGTCACCCCCATGCATCATATATATATATATATATTCGTATTAAATATATGTTACACTTGATAAAATTAAACTAACCATATGATATAGGAAAAAGTTGTATGAAGGTAACAGCCAGCTAGCGTCGGCGTCTACGATTCCAAATTGAGGAGGAGAGGGAGTAGCAGGCAAGAGCAGAGCAGCTAGAAATTAAGGGGCAGTGTTCTAAGAAAGGAGAGAAGGTGGCCTGAGGGTATATATAAATTAAGTTTAAAAAGGAGATGAGCCTGAGAGGAGGCAGACCCACCCCCTCTGCCTCTGCCTCTTCCTCTTCCTCTGGTTTCGATTGCGCGTGGGTTGATGGAATGAAGGTCGTTTGACGTCACACACCCACTCTCCCTTGGCTTTCCACCTTTTTCCTATCTATCTTATCACAAAAGGGTCTTCATTCGCTTCGGCTTCGGCTTTTGCCTTTGGCTTGTAGATCAGTACAGATTAGACTGAGAGGGTGCATGGTGGGTTGTGGGGCGGGGTGTAGAAGGGAAAACCGTACAGCAGGGATGAGGAGAGGAATGAGAGCATGGAAGATTTAAATTGTTGTAAAGCGTTGTGATATATCGATCTCGTATCGATTGGCAATGGGGAATTGATCTGCGTGAAGTGCAGTGCAGTGTTAGTGGCAATTTTGTTGGCTTTTTCTCGTGCCAGGTGGTAAAAGGTGAAATCGCTCGCCTCGGCGCCCCCGCCAACCCGTCCCAGGCTTTTTCCCGTGCCATGATTTGCTGGGTGGAGTGGAAGGCCAAATGAATGCTTGGTTGGGGCCATTTATAGATCATAATTGAGGATTTGGAGAGAAAAAGAGAGGTTGCCAGTGGCGCGCACTGCGGATTAATGAAATAGATAGATGGTTATAATTATTACTCATGAGTAATTCAATTTAGTTAGATTTTATTTTAGTTAATTGGCCATTTTGGCACGTGAGACGACTCCTACCTAATAAGGAGAAAATTTAACATGCACAAAACCAATAAAAAGGTTAACAAACAACTGGACGGAACAGTGCAAAAGAAAAAACATGCACCATTGAAAATTTATTCCAATCTCCATGAGGAATATCTAGTTCATCACTACAAATATGATGGTAGCTGTAAACACCATGAAAATTTATTCCAATCTCCATGAAAATATATTCCAAACACCATTAAAAACCATTATATAATGTTCTGAAAGTAGCTGTAAAAAAACATTCACAGCCCATTTGTATCCTCTTTCCAATTCATTTTGGAGCAACCCAAAATTCTTCAATTATCTTTGTTCTAACATCAGGTTTGACCTTAATGCAAAAATGATGATGGTTCGAGAGGTTGAGAGGAGGATTAAAGGAGAGAAGTGGAGAGGATTACTCAACTCTAGGGTTAGGTCGACAATCAAGTATGCATACATGGGAATTGAAAATTGACCCTAATTTGAACCATACTAATGCAAAATTCTTCAACTAAAGTTGACAGCACCCCAAAAATCTCCTACAAGGATGTTTTTTCACCAAGTTGAATTTTGGTTCGAGTTTAACAGTAACGATAATCCAATAAAATAATTATATAATTAATTAAAAAAATAGGAATATTAAATTATGTATGTTCATTGATAAGTAGCATAACTAATTAGGCCTATCTAATTATCCAACCCAAAGAGCATATCATGAAGAGCAATTAGGCTTGATTTGGCCCAATGATGATCCAACAAGTCAAATGACTAATTAAGCTTGATATGCAATTTCAACAAGCTAGATTTTTAATGCAGTTTGGAATGACTTCTTTATGGCTATAAGTTGTTGGTACAACAATGGTCTCAGGTCATATGCATCAATTGAGTTATTTTGATTTGTTTAGCAAATGTTTAAGTCAAATTTATCTATGTTTCTAATGTGTATATCAAATGTGCAAAGTTTTAGTAGAATACATATATAACTTATTGTTGAGTTGTGGTGGTTAACTTGACGCAATCAAGTTGATTTGGATCGATAGTGTGAGACACCCAATGGACTAAAAATTCTTATCAAGATAGAATCTAAGACAAGGAGCATGATGCTATTTTGCTTCAATGGTTTGATAATTTGTAATGAGGTGAGCTCATATGTGATTGGGCAGTTTGAGGGACCAAAAAATTTCTAATGATTTATACTCTAGGGTAGTTTGATAGGAAGTGGACTTTGTAGGTGAACAATTAATGAAGAATACAATATATATTAAAGCAAGTTTGGAAAACTTGATGCATTCAATATACTAAAGGTTGAGGTGAGATGAACTCAATGCAACATAAAACATTGACAAGATCAAAGACTTGAAGGTAAGAGAGTCTTGAGAGATTATGAGTGAAATGCAATCTTAGATTTGGGTCTTTGGTCAATATCATTAAGGGATAACTGAAAATTGAAGATCTAGAACCTAAGTGAGCTATTGAAGACTATAAGTGATTGTAATATTAGGCTTCCCACTTTTAGGCAACATCATCATGGGTGAAGTGTGTGACTAGGTAGGGTCCTAAACTACCTAGTGCCTTATATAAATCCTTCGACCTAAGGGCAATAAGTCTATGGTTGCAGTCAATGATTAAGCTTAATTCTGATATTTGCATGGGCTTATTAAGGTGTAAGCTGAGTGATCCATAACTAGAAAATTTAGTCAACTATAAGTAAGCCTTAGCAAACTTAAGTGTTCAATCTATTTGGGAGTCGAATGAATACAAGGATTTGGATATCATAATATTTCTATTTCAGCCTAGTTAATTAACTGGAACTAATCTAATTGACTGGATGCGTAAGCAAATGATTGGATATATAAGAACTAGCTCCAGTCAATTTTCCAATTGAAGGTGGGCAAAATAGAGTTGCTAAAGAAAGATAATATCCAAGGGCTTGCAATTCGAAGTGAAGGATTTCTCCTACAAAACCTTCATGATTCGTCTCTTATTTATTTATTTGATTGCTTTATTTCAAGAGAAGAAATACTTGTAAGAGATTTAATCCACCTTTAGTAAAGTAGATTTTATTAGTGGATTTGTGAGAGTGTTACAATTAACTATTCACACCAAGTGTCTAGTTCTTCGAACCAACTATTCTGGTGGTAAAGTAGTAGCAGAGATTTGACCATACGTTGTGTTAGTATGTTCATTATTGTTTTAATTCATATTAGTTGTATATACAATATTGACATGACCAACTGAATCCACACACAAGCATTATACGCTACTAACATTGATTTATTTGAATTACTACCAAAAAAATATATTTTTATGTCATCGCGTATTCACCCCTCTCCTCTAATCATATGAGTTATCATCACAACAATCCTATAATTAGCATCAAAGCAAAGACACTCTCATTCAAGGACAAATGTAGAATCATTGTAGATGTGTTGGAGAGCTAGATATATGGGAGGGGATGAATATCACTTAATTTACACATTAAAATATTTTCTCTTGCAGATACTTAGCAAGGCACACAAATAAGTTAAGTGTGGTAGAAATATCAAGCATGTAAACAAGTGCTAATTAAAATAGTTTTATATGGTTCAACAACCTCTATTTCTACTCTATGGTGTATGCCTTGTAAGGAGAATCACCTTGAAAAACTCACTATCTTTTCTGCTTCTTGGAGGTGTAGAAACCTTGTACAAAAGCTTGCAATGAAATTAAATCAACAAAGATTGTGTAAACAATGGAACTTCAAGGTAAAGAGCTTTAACTTATATAAGAACTACAAAATTAAATCAAGAGACAACAATAACACGGATGTTTAAGCACTTTTTACAAGCCATGACAAGCTCCCTTTGCCCCTTTATTTATAGCCTTTAAGTTGCCTTCAAATAAGCTACAATCAATTGTTCTGTAGGACTTCACTCAACCTTTTTTCAGTGGGTTGATTTTGTAATTGCATAAGCTTCTGCATGAAAATAGATATTTTAGTTTGCTCAACTTGATTCTAATGGACAAACCTAAAGATTTGCATAAGTCATCTGAACTATTACCTTTGCACAATTAAAAGTCTAATTCTAACTTCTATTAGAAATTCAATTGATCCCCTAGTTAACTAAACTACCTTCAGCTAACTTTTTAGTCAACTACCAAATAGAGAGCAACCAATCTACATAAGGAAGGTGTTGAGTGTCTCTATACGCGTTTTAAAAATTTGTTTCAAAAACAAACAACAAAAGTATAATAATTTCCTAAATTATTACAACATGTGCATCAAATACATACAGGATATACACAACGCAAATAGAATCGTAGAAATGACTTCAACTAGTAAACTTAACCAAGTTTGCCTCTATCGATATCCATGTCGGAATATCTTCAAGATGGCTTTGCTAAGCAACAAGTTTTCATCTCCGATTTGGTATTAGCCAAATGAAGAGACGACGCAATCCGAGAGAGAAAACCTTGGCTGAACTTTGTGCCTGACGGCGAGGGCAACCCGACGACAAAAAGAGAGAGAGGGAGCAATCAAATGGCTTTCTGTCCGGTGGCACTAGAAGGTGTCAGTGCCAAAATCAGCAGCAAAGGACGTCGATGTCGAAATCAGCAACAAGGGAGGAAGAGAAGGAGATAAAAGAATCCTAACCCTATTAGATTTTTCTCCAATGAATATATATATAACTTGGGGAGCAAGTCATCTCCAAAAC
>JBAMIB010000018.1:4019312-4031570 GCA_037177415.1 Kaempferia rotunda
TTAATCATACTAGCTCCGAAAAATTCCCAGAAAATATCTAAAATTCTCAAAAAAAAAATACCGTATGATTTTCTGTCCAATAAAAATTAATATTTTATTCTTATTTTTGGACGTATTTTACATAAATAATCTAACTAATCTAATTTAACTCATTAATTAAATGTAACTAATTTAATTAGTCTAATTATCTAAATTAAGCTAACTAATTTAATTTATTTAATCTAGATAGGTTGAAATAATACATTTATTTTAGTTAATTAGAATAATTGAATTAGATTAATTAGAATAGTTAGATTGAACTATCAATCTTATGATATGAACATCTTATAAATTATATTAAATAAATTAGATTAATTTGGTTAATTAGATTAGTTATGTTAAGTTGGTTAATTAGATTAATTAGGTTAGTTAAGGTAATTATGTGGATTAGATTAGTTAGTTTAATTCAATCAATTAGATTAAATAAATTGAATTAATTAAATTAGTTAGATTAATTATATTAGTTATATTAAATTAAAGAGTTAAATTAGATTAGTTAGATTATTTTAGATTAATTAAATTGAATTAATTAAAATAATTAGATTAATTAGGTTAGTTTGGTTAACTAGATTATTTAGATTAGTTATAATAGTTTATTAAATTAACTAAATTGAATTAACTTCTTAGTACCAAAATTTTATTAGTCCTCTTAACATAATAATATCCTAAATTCCCATGTATAGCATTATATGAATCATATCATGTCCATATTGGACCTAATATGAAATCATATCAAGTATACTTTAGGCCTAATATGATTTCATATCAGGCCCAACATGTAGGTTTTTGTCGATTCTTGATTATTGCATTTTAAAACTTTTGAGAAACTGAAATAAATATTGAATAGCATATTTGAACTTCTTACAACTTCAGAAATCCACAAGAACTGAAATGAGGGCAATCAGACATCTTTAGGTCAAAACTCACTAATGAATTTAGAGAGCTCCGATTGGTCTATTTCAGTTCCTATGGATTTATGAGGTTGCAAGGAGTTCAAATATATCATCCATTATTTATTTCAGTTTCCCGGGAGCTGTGAAAATGTAATAAAGATGAATCAACAAAAATTCCTATGTGTGAGCTTAATATGGAATCATATCAGGCTTGCATCGGGCCTAATATGGGATAATATCAGGCCCTTGTTGAGCATGATATGATCCAATATCATGCCCACGTTGGGCTTGATATGATCATATATCAGTCTCACGTTGATGTTTTATCGATTCTTTGTTAATATAATGCAACACCTCTGAAAAGTCAAAATAAACCATGGATAGCATATTTGAACTTCTTACCTCCTCAGAAATTTATAGAAACTGAAACGGATGTAATTGGAGCTTTCTAGTTATCAGTGAGTTTTGATCAAAACTCACTAATGGATCTAAAGAGCTTTGATGACACCCATTTCAGTTCCTGTAGATTTTCAATCTGGCAAAGAGGTTAAATATGTTATTTATTGTTTTTTTTCAGCTTCTCTACATGTATTAAAAAGTTATCAAAAAATTAACTAAATCATATATGTCGTGGGTCTAATATAATTTGCATATCATGTCCACTTTATGTCTGCATGCATGTAAATAAAAAAGAGAGAGGAAAGAGAATAGAGAAGAGGAAAAGTAAGAAAGAAAAAGAAAACAGTAGAGAAAATAAAAAAAAGTTATTAGGAGGATAAAATGAGAAATGCACTTAAAAATATGCATCATTTGATAAGTACGAAAGTAGAATGCACCCTTTGATAAATTCAAAATCTCACCTACGTCTTTTGGTAAAACCTGATATTATTTAACAGATGAGATTTACCCAACTTGGGTTACTTTCGTCAAGGGTTTTCCATGCCCCAAAGATCCTAACAGAAAAAAGTTCAAGGAAAGACAAGATGCTGCAAGAAAACATGTCGAGCGAGCATTTGGAGTTCTCCAAGCTCGTTGGACAATAGTCATAGGTCCAGGGTGGTATTGGTCCAAGGATATATTGAGGGATATAATGTATACGTGAATTATTTTGCATAATATGATTGTTGAGGATGAAGGGGAAGCAATATCTAATTGGATGGGAGATGAAGAAAATCATTCGACACGGGTAAGACAAGGCTCCACACCCGAATTCCAAGAATACCTCTGAAGAAACTGTAAGCTACGTGATAATCAAATACATCATCAACTTTGAGCTGACTTAGTTGCACATATATGTATACTTGACAAAAGTAATCAATGAAAGATGAAGTTAATTTTGTCAAACATGTAATTATAATATTTTATTTATGTGATCAAAGTTGTACTTCTTTATTTTAAAAATAATTATATTTCCTAAATTTTAAAAAATATACAAATAACTATAATTAAATTAAAATTTATAAGCTAATTAAATATTAAAAAAAAATCATAAATTTAATTTAATTAAAATTTATAATTAAATTAAATTAAAAATTATAATTAATTAAAATATTAAATGAAAAGTTAATAAAAATATTAAATAAATAATAATAAATAAAAAATATGTGATTTATAATGTAACATCCATAAATACAAAAGTTATATGAAGATTTTTTTTATTATGGAGAGAATAATAGATTTTTTAAATTTTGGTATGGTACATTGAGAAATATATATATATATATATATAAAACAGGTTTGATGTGGCATATTTTAAAAATTCAAACCTCCCTCTTGTAAATATTCAAATTTTTTTCGTTAGCTTAAAACTTACCGTGAAGACGCTCTCATCTCAAAAATCTTGGACTCATCTATCAACGTAGAATTGCACAATTATGAAACCTGATACAAAAATGGACCTTACAAGGACGACACTTATTATGAAATATGGAAGCACAATCAACCGTCACTTTCGTTTTCACCGAGCAGGGGCGGCATGAATGCGAAATTTAATAAATTGTACACAGATCACTGCAGATGTCCAGCTGTTGCTGAGTATGCTTCTAAGCACTGAGCTGGCATATAACACACTCCCAGAATGATTTGTTTTCTTCACACTTGTCGAAGCATTATTTATTTATTCATTCATTCATGGGCCCAATCTATGACAAATATATTATTGTCCAAACCAGCAAAGCTACTGTCGAAGTAATTACCATGAAGATAAAAACAGGTGCTGTCATAAAAACAAGCTTAACGTGCTGCTGTAATCAAATAAAGCTTAATTGCATATTAAGTAGGTTGATTTCAGCTACAGGTTGCATCATAACTGAAGCTTACACAGTATTAATAGTGTCCGCCAATGAGCGAAGTATACATCCTAACCCTGCTTTCTCTGTCAACTTTTCGTGGATCTTTAGGCATTGGTCGCACGTAGGTCTATCTCCAGTAGCTAATCCTCTATACAAGTACCTGCAATCCATCCGTGTCAACGAACAGCAAAAAGGTTGGCATGAGTTTGTGATTAGAAGTTGAGCTCCTCCAGATAATAGCTAAATTTCATTGAAACTGTCAAAAGCTAATAATCTTTTAATATGAGCTATGAAATATGATTATTTTCGGTAGGAAAAGGTAAAAAAGAAAAAACAGAAACTACACCAAGTTTCAATGTGATATATCCTCACTTGCATGCATCTGCGCAATTAATCTACAATTGAATGCCAACATAAGAACATCTCTAATGTAAGGTTGCAAGAGATTTATAAAATTAAAAAATCTCAATAAAAAAGCTTTAATTATTGTAGGAGTGAAGTTTTAGGTTTATATTTTAAGAGCAGGTTTGAATTTTCAAACTTGCTCTTTTGTCTTGAAATTGATATAATATGCATGAAATCATGCAACTACATATTTTGAATTAGATCATAAAAAAACTCACTTAGAATTTTAACCATTGGAGATGTTTCAATAAAAATTTATAATATTGATTTGGCATATTGGAGCTATAAAAAAAATCATTTAAAACACTAACTATTGGAGATGCCCTAAGGGTATCTCCAATGCAAGGTTTATGAGATGTTTATAAAATTTAAAAAGTTGAATAAAAACTTTTGAACCATTGTAGATGTGAGGTTTGAGGTTTGTAGTTTAAAAGCAGTAGTGAAAACTCAAACCCACTCTTCTGTCTCGAAGTCATTCAATTCATGATATGAATTGGATCACAAAAAATCTCATTTAGATCTTTATCTATTGGAGATGTTTTAATAAACTTCTATATTGTTGGTGTGGCATGTTAGAATTATTAAAAAAATTATTTAAAGCTCTAACTATTGAAGATGCTCTAAGAGGGTTAAATATTTATCGAAACTCAACTCCACAAAGACAAATATCAATAACATCTTGGCATACATGCCTCGGATTTCTCATCTTAGTGCCTATAGACACCTCTTAGTGGGTTGCCAATATAATGATTTTTGAGAATCTTTCAATAATGTTCACACAATAACAATTATTCCTTTTTACCAAAACATAGAGAACAAGTGGAGCCAAACCTATTCCGCATGAGAAAGAGAGTCGATCTGTGGCGCAAGGAGAGCAAAGGGCTTCATTCTCCAATGATTGACAGGAAGTTACTCCTCGGTGACAAAGCGCAACTCTGAGGACTTGTTTAGCAATTGTAGTGGAATTCTAACATTTTTCATTGAGTCCAAGATTTCTTTGTTATCTATCTAATTCCTTGAGTATCTGTTGTATTGTTCTTCATATAGGATCCCTATTTATTTTTCTCCCTAGTTTGTGTTTCTGAATTGTATGAAGAATTCAAAAGTGAAGATAAAAAGGGAACTTAAGATTGGAACAAAGGAATATGGCATCAATGTTCTCGGTTGGCAGCAGGTGCAGTAATGATATCAACAATTGTATCAACCAAATGGTCGCCTGACAGAAGCAAAGGCAAAGACAAGAGGGAGGGAAAAAGGAGAAAATGAAAGTGGAACAAGAGGAATTTATGGTTTGAGTTGAAGACAGAGGGATTTTTATTAGAGGATAGAGAGTAGCAGTATAGAGGGGATTAAACCCTAAAATGAGGGAGAAGAAAAGAAACTTCTTTTTCTATAAACCCATGAACCAATGGACCTTGTTTCCCCTTTTGATTTGTTTCTTCTATTTTCCTATGGATGCTGAGTCGTTCTTTGAGTATGCATTTCATGACAAGCATAATTGTGGACTACAGTACCTGTATCCATGATTCATCTTTCTCTTTGCTTATGAATTGACACGAGTTGAACTATTATGTAATTAATTGTGCATGGATTTACATTTAATCAATATATAGTATATGAAAATTCACGTTATATTGAAAATTTATTGATTTGAGCATTGTTATAATCGGTATCATTATGTACACTGGTAACCCAGACAAAATACTAACGTGATGAAGACAATTTTCAGGAAATTGAAGTTGATAAAGAGATCCACTAATTTGAAAATCTTAATCAGCCATGACATATTGATAGATCAGTAGGATTTTTTTTTTTGAAAAAAAAATACAAATAGAGGAAACTAAATATCCTCAACTATTAAATAACTTATGATCAAATTGTTTGTTTATTATGAGATTATACCTATCATTATCATTAGTAGTAGTATAAGATTATCAACTAAGTTCTTTAATTAAATATATTAAACTATTGTTAATTGTTAGTTAATTAATATAAAAATGCTGAACACCTGTTATACTTGTTTGAAAAATAGGTATAAACAAGTAATTATTCAAATAGCTTTACCTCACCCAACAAAATCAAACAAGATAATTTACCTATTTATAAATAGAATATCTCATTAGAAGAAATTCATCAATTTAATACAACTATTTATAAGTGTTCTTCTCTAGTAAAAGATTAAATCAACTTATTTAAACAAGTAACTCCTATTTATACTAGCTGGTGACTTGTCTATGTAGTAAGGGCGTAGTTGTAAATATCTATGTACACAAGTACATGAAGAAGATATATTGCGATAATATACATCTAGGTAGAGCAGGACTTACCTAGGGATTAAACCTAATAATTTTCCTTCAAATCAGCATGGTATAGTTTCTCCATGCATCCTTCACAAATTTGTTCCTCAGAATGTGCTCATTAGCTTTGTCTCACACACTTATGGCCGCCTTTGTTAAAGCTTGTATGCTTGCCTTCTGCCTCATGAAATGAAGATAACCTTACCAAGCTTCCCTTGCCACAAAAATCAGCCTCCTTGCCAGAGAAGTTCTGGGTGAGAGTGTGTCATGCTCTTGTGAGCTTATCTTGCAAGGCTTTCAACTGCACTCCATCTTCACTTCTCCTATCAATGATGTTGTCTGCATGATGTGAGCCTTCTCCCTCTGCTACAACAACCTTTGAAGCTTCTAAATGTGTCGCTAATCGCTAATCATCCCTGCACAAACTCATGCTACCCAGCTCGCATCACCAGCAGATCCAATGGCACAAATAAGAAGAGGATCAATTAGCAGCAAGATTTTCCAAATATATTGATCCTGTAACAGCATCTGACCAGTTTCATTGGTTGTATTTGAAGTGACTGCAATCCCTCCTTTCCTTATCCTTATCCTTCTCCTTCTCCTTCTCCTTCTCCTGCTTCAAATCTAATATCTTTTCAAGTAGCTATACTTGGATCTCAAAACCATTGCCTTTCAACAAAGCTTTTGGAGTAAATTTATCCTCAATGCTTCTTGTCAAAGATGCAGATTTTCCTTGGTGTCTTCATTTGGTTTATATTTCCTGTGTCTTTCTTAGTTAACTGCCATCAAGGGAACTTCACAACTTGCAGTATAATGCAACCAAAGCAAAATTTTCATGTGGGCATTCTAACATTAAGCCTTCAAGAACTAACACAGCTAAAGTACCAATTAATTATAAATGCTTACTTAAGAGGCAAACTTCTCAAAATGAACCATCTCAAACCATGATATCCAAACTCCCAAGTTCATGAAGGTACTTGTAGTGCTTGTACAACAAATGCCTCTAGGTTATGAACATGTAGATTCTGAAACTTACTAAGCATGTGTGCTAATATTTCCCTTTTCTTTGGCCTTATGCTAACATTTGATCATACCAATATCACTCTAGTAGATGAATTTCTCTTGTCAGCAAAGAGTATGGTCCCTAGTTTCTATTTCCTTGGAAGGAAGGAAAGAAGTAAAGTTCCCCTTTTGGCCATTACTTTAGAGAGGAGAAAGGAGGGAGAGAAACTTAATTTTCGCAAATTTGTTTGTTAAAACCATAAATTAAAAATAAATTTGAAACCGATTAATTTTAAAAATTTATGAATATTGCTTCTACTAAGCTAATGAAGCTATATTGTGCCAATCAAATTCCCACATATCACTTCTAATACAATCTGTCAAGGATCGTAAAAGATACAGAAATCAATAGCCACTTTATCAAGGACAAAGTATAATCTGCAAAGATAATTAATTTATTTTTACAGCAAACTATTGTAGATTTTCTGACCAAATTTTTGTGAGTTTCAAGAAGTAAATATGCTTACAAAAGCTAGGGTTTTATAACATTTTTGCACCAGATTAACAGGAACTGTAATAGAACTGTGTAAATAATTAGGGACCTTCTAAATATGTAAATACACAAGGAATTATGCATAAGTTGATAGCCACATAATATAAATACAAGTAAAGGGAGACTGTTTAATATACAGTATCAAATTATTAGTAGTCATATAGTATCTTATTAGAATTAAGTTTGATTTAGAAGTATAGGAAAAGCTATTTATACTTTTAACATAATTGGTTCCTTCTATCTTGGAAAAAAAACATCTTGTAGATTCTATTCAGTCTTTGTGAAGTTTTATCACATCCACATTCAGAGCAATCATGTTCATAGGATGTCAACCTCCACTAAAAGTGATAATGCCAAATTATTGCCAAAATCACCTTCATGGATAGCCCATTGTAATTGCACAACTACAATTGCGTCAATCACCTTCACGTATCCACCACTGCTAAAGGTTTGCATTTGCCCCTTTGTTCGCTTGTTTGCTACATTGCACATTCAGTTAACTGCTATTACCCAACTAATGAATCGAAGGGTTGATCACTAAATTTTAATTGATCTTGCCAAAGACTAGACTTTAGCATTCCATCTCTGTTTGATTCCAACTGATTTTATAGAATCCATTCAAAGTAGTTGGCACATCTTCAGTTTTCTCTTTATAAATCTAAAAAGTTAATGCTTGATTTCTCAAGGAAGATTAGAAGACCAATCCAGGTTGGGATCAAGTGCGATTGCAAACAATAGTTGGATGTTATGTTAAATCTGTTAAAATTATAGAACTAACCTATTAACTTTATTAGGTCCAACAACTGGTTTAATACGATATAGTCTCCTCGATTAAGGGTTGACATCCCTATCAAGGAATAAAGTCCAATTCATAGCCTAAAATGATCTTTCATTTGCACAATGGATTCATAATTACACATAGACAGTCCTTAATGAAGATTTAGGTTCCTTCTAATCGAATTATCACACCCCTCCCAAAATGCTTAAACTCAAGCTAGTTTTAACTCACTCATCTAAGTCTACAGATCTTCTTGATTAACCCATAATTTTCAATTTGGGACTAAACTAGTGTATCACAATTTAGATTAATTTCATGATAATTTATTGAAAATTCAAAGAGACAAATAACAGAAAAAGCTACAAGTTAAAACTGTCAGTCCGAATTGGATCAACTGATTCATGCAGCAAAGTTTCAATTGTCGACAAAGGAAAGACTGTATTTCATAATTCCAATAGTATTCTCTCTTATCCCAACAGAAACTGTTAGGATTAGCTAATTCTCATATGCTGAACCACATTTAAGGGAGACACTGACTGAACAATGTAATTTTTCCCATGTAATTGCATTTACCCATGACTCAAGTAGATTGATATAATGTAATGTGAGTGTTAACAAGAGCAATATTCAAGAAATAGGAAAAAGTTGTCGATATGAGCGTCTTACTTCATGAATATGTCATAATACTCGGGATCCAAATATGATAACATAGCATCCACATCCTTTATGGCCATGATTGCTCGATGGACTACTATCCAATTCGCCGACTAAAGCAAAAGAAAACCAACAAAAGAAACATAAATTTTATCTATACAGATCAATCTAACCAACGGAATAAAAGGATCGGATCCCGACCAACCTTGCACCTCTCGTCTCTGGTCTTCAAGATGGAACCTTCCAAAGCCGTCTTCAACGCCTCTACCGGCTTTGATCTGCCATCAGGAGGATCAACATTAGGGCTTACGCGGGAAGTTGGAACCTTATAGATCTACCTCAGATTGAGGCATGGTGTTTCGATTGGAACTCACTGCTTGAGCAAGCTCTCGATCTTGCGGGATTTCTGCTCGATTCTGGTGACGATCGCCTCGAGGTTCTCGTCGTCGACAAAGCCCTCCGCCATGGGTTTCCGCTGCCGTCTCCGCCGCAGCTACGCCCTTCGGTTTTCGAACTGTGACAAATCCCCAGATGGCACTCACTGGTACGCAAATTTGTATCCGAGGTCAGATCAGGATCAATACACGGTCTCTGATATATGATTCAACGGTCCTGGGACAGGACCAAATTTTATAGACTAGAAGATCCGTACAAGATAAATCCTACGAGATGAAAAATATCCAATAAAGACATAAAATAAAGTTGGTCATGTTTTTCAATTCGCACATCTAAAATTTTGAAATTCTTGAATAGCCCACTTCCTCCAGTGAAATTCTCCAAAAAAAAAAAAAACACACCTAATACTTTTACTTTTGTCGAAAATATTATCAAAAATAGTTTGATCAAACTATCTTAATAGATTCAAGGAGTCTCGCAGTAGGGCGGTTGGCCTGAAAGCACTATCCAATTTAGGAGATGAAAAATTTTCATAAGAGTGAGCAGATCATCTTTAAGATAAACCGACGTAAGTTGAATATATGATATCAACTTAAAACAAATTAAAAAAAAATCTTAAAATAGTTATATCTGTCCCACACAATCTAAGTCCATTTGGATGTATCGTGCTTTGCTCGGCTAGGCTAGGCTAGGCTAAGGCTAGGTTAGGTCTATCTCGTCGAGGGATGAAGCTACATGTTAGCTTACTTGAGATTTAATTTGAGGTCCGATGACATTGAAGAAGAGTTGCAGCTCAAATTTATAATGGGAGAAAAGGTGTGAGAAACAGCAGTAGATGACACCGACCAATATGTGTTATTAGAAAACAGAAAAACTTAATAATGTAGGCTATATAAACTTAAGGTTTTGCTTTTTGATCGGCTCGAGATCAATCCCGATAGATTATAATTTTTAGCTCTGCCACGTTATCTCCCGCCCATAGTCTAGGTCAGTTCAAGAATAAATTAGATTTGACTCGCAAGTATAATCCAATTTGATCAGTTAAATTCAAATATAATAAATTTAAAAAAATATATATTTAAGAAAACATATCGTTTTAATAATATTTATTTTAACTTTTCTAAAAATTTTGGAGGCCATTCTAAATTTAGCTTCCATAACTTTAACAATATTTGAGCATTGACTTACATTAATCCTATTCTAATTTATTCTTGATTACTTTTCAATCTTGCATATTTCCTAATTTGGATTGATATATTTGTATTAATATCTTACCATACATAATACTTTTGGCAAAAATTGAAAGAGGGTTTTTTTTTTTAAAAAAAAAATCATGAAATGGACGTCTTTAATTTTTTTTTTTAATAAAAAGGCACCCTCCACTTCAACTATGTATTATCTTCTGATGATTAGTGCATGAGGTGTTGTCACCTTGTATAGCTATCTAACTGTCACTCAAGTGTTATTTATATCTCTTGCCTAAGTTTTGAATTGGTCAAGCACATTATAATAGCTACTATATTGTTGTAATAGTTATGGTTTTATAATTATTACATGTTTTGTAATGGATACAATTCCGTAACTACTGTAACATGTGTAGCAATTACAAAAATAGTAGCTACTATAACTGCCGCATCGGGCAGTGCTCTGCCTGCGCCGAGAACTGTCGCATCTAGTAGTGCTTGGCCGACACCTAGAACTGCCGTGTTTGGTAGTGCTCGGTCGGCGCTGAGAAATGCCGTGCGCGTCCAATGGTGCTTTGATGGTGCTACGAACTGTCGTGAGCGCTCAACACTGCTCGGCTATCGTCGAAACTTGATGCGCCTAGTAGTACTCAGCCGCCGCCGAGAATTGCCGTGCATGATAGTGCTCAACTGCCACTGGAAAGTGCTCAGTCAGCACTGGGCAGTACTGGCGTACTGCCCGGCATTGCTCGACCACCTAGAGTAGTTCCGTGCCCAACAGTGATCTGTCGTCGACGGGCAACGCTGCACCCGGTGTGAAACTTGTTTTTAAGCTGAAAATTTATGTTTAACTGTTAGTTTATACTTTGATTACTTTAAGAATATCAAATTCTATTATAACTCTCATTTATTAATTGTCTCATCTTTAGCAATGAAAGTATGAGTTGCTCCTATGTATATCCAATCGTAGCTCAAAATTTTGATGCAGAAACAAGTTATGATATCATCTTATTATCACCAGTAAACGTCCTAGCTCTATTTTGAGGTTATCCTGGTTATACATAACTATTTAGCATCCTTAGTATAACACGTTGAGTATGCTACTGTATTAGCCAATCACTTTCACAGGTAGTTGAACATGCTTAATTTATACGTTAAATTAAGTATAATAATTTAAATATAAGTATAATTAGTTTGACATGATTAATTAGGTTAGATTTTTTTTTTGTTGGTAGCATTGATTGCAGAAGTATGAATCGTATTGCATATTTTAGCAATTTTTTTTAAAATTGTTTATCATGCAATATCTATATTGAAAAAAATTAATAACAATTATGTATAAAATATACCGTGACAAGATTGATGATCTTGAGTATAACCTCCATATAAGATCCTTGACACCATAGTTCTTCCATGCCTAGTCTCCGATATCAATGAACAGACGTGTGGGCGTCTCAACTATTTTGATCTTTCTTCTCACTTAAAAAGTATCCATTTCATTATTATAGTCTCCCTATTTATTATTTTTCTCAATGTTTGAGAAGGAAGGAAATATAATTTTAATTGGTATGATTATTAAGAATTCATAATTCTATGCAATCTTTCCATATCACTAATATATATATAATTGATATGACGCGCGACTTCTCCTTCCGCTCCTGTGCGCGATCCTTCTTTTTTTTTTAAATTAAAAAATTAATATTTATTTAAATATAAATCTTAAATACATTATTATACCCGTAAACCTATAAAATTAGCTCATTTTT
>JBAMIB010000018.1:4136868-4155411 GCA_037177415.1 Kaempferia rotunda
TCCTCAATAAATTTAATTACTCCTAATTTTAATTTTAGCCTGCACACCCGCGTGGACT
Source organism: Kaempferia rotunda (assembly GCA_037177415.1). Lineage (NCBI taxonomy): Eukaryota > Viridiplantae > Streptophyta > Magnoliopsida > Zingiberales > Zingiberaceae > Kaempferia > Kaempferia rotunda. Next base: position 4,136,927 of record JBAMIB010000018.1, read on the forward strand.
ACACTCATAGCCCCCGGTGCCCGGACCTTTTTACATGTGAGGGCCCACGCGGGTGTGCAGGGCAATTTTTCTGTATATGTATATATAATTAAAATAATTAACTCAAACTTTAATCATTTTAAATCCATATGTATAATTTTTTTGGTATATTACATTCTAATCTTGTGTCTAAGTGTGCAGGAGCTTAGAAACACAAGAGGTCGAGTGAAAAATGTGGTGGATGAGAAAGATGGCATGAGAGGAGAGTCAATGGGTTCGGCACATTTGAGGAATGGGAAGCTGCAGAAAAGTACACCAGCGGAGCGAGAAGAACGTGCACGATGGTTTGAGAGACGAGAATTCATGGAGGAAGCTCGCTCGAGGAAATACGAAAAATGAATTAGGGTGAGCCTTATTCCGGATGTCCGACATCACCCAAGCGATTGGAAGCAAATAGAGCCGACCGAAGCCAAAGTCAACTAGGTGTTGACTTTGGCAGGTCCGGGAGCCCTGGAAGTGGATAAAAATTTATCCACTCAATTTCGCAGAGTCGTTACGAATAAGGGCTCAAGTGCCTACGTGGGTGTGCCCGGATCTGGTCCAGGCGCCCGGAAGGGTGATGTCAGCAACATGGATAGAATTGACTAGAGCTATAAATAGAGCTCTGGTCCAACTTGTTTCAACACAACACACTTTGTACTTTCATCTATTCTAGTTTATTTGTTTACAAGCTCTAATTTCTATGTATGAGGCTTCTTCGCCTCCGACGATTCATTCGATAAGGAATTTTGTCTAGTTGAGCTGCATTTTCCTTAGTGTAGCAATCCTTTGATTGCGATCCAAGTAAACTTCTGTGTCTCGTACTATTCTTTTATGTATTTACATTTTAATTCTATTTAAGTGTGTTTCAATTGTGCTGTAAAGATCGAGAAAGGTTTTATTTTTATATTACAGACAATTTACTCCCCTCTTGTCGGTCGCAAGGGTCCTACACAATTTGATTTAAAATTATCAAACTAATGACAACTAAACAAATCATATTTACTAATGCGGTGGATAGATGAGTCATATGGAAGTCAAGTCAATATATGACGGGGCAGCTCATGTGGCATCTGAGTGAACCAGGTAGTTGGATGAAGAATCATTGATCACTGAGTAGAGCCTAAGCTTGAACAAGAAGCAGTCAAAGTCTCGAACGACCAACCGAGTAGGCTGTTCGGTCGGTCAGCTCCATACAAGCCAATAGAGCAAGGATCACACGCCACCATTGGGTAGAGCACTAGATGACTGACCGAGCGGACACTCAGTCAGTCATCTCATTTCGGAAGACGAACATAGAGCGAATGCATCCCCGAGCAAAACTCCAAGTGGGTTGGCTTGGTCAACCAACTATTTAAGGAAAGCAAGTTAAACATCAAAGTAACCGATTGGATGTGTGAGACCGACACGGCAGACCCCAAGTAAATATAAATCAAGAAGCGTAAATCTGGATCCAATTCCGTATCATAAAATTTTTAAACTCTCCAAATATAATTTATCCTGGAAAAAAAATTGAACTCTTATTTAGAAAGCCCGTTCCACCTCACACGTAGAAACGCAATCTTTCTAATTTTATCGATGAATAAGCAATTGTCCTTCTTATCATCTTAGTGAAATTATCAAAATTTAACGGTCTCGATTAGTCTTTTGAAGAGAGTGTGATGGGTTGAGACTTTGTGAATCCATTACTACCATGAGAAGAGGATTGAGAAGCCAACAGTCAAAGTTTGACTCTCGTGGTTGTCGCTTCCTATAAAAAAATCTTTTAGTCAATATAAATTAATTTTCCTTCATAATAATAAGAAGAAAAAGACAAGATTATAGCACTCAATCATTAAAAACTAGTTTGTATTATCACGAAATTTTTAAAGGGAAAAAAAAAGAAAGTCTTTGTCCATCTCTTTCAATCGAAATCAATCTGTTGGGCCTAATAGCATGATACTATCTATTTTATAATATTTATTATTTTGTTATTGGACTATTTCTAAAAGTTTTTGTAGCAATTGAGATATTTTATTCCATTTTAAATCATTTTTAAATTTATAATTTTTTTTCATCTCTTTCTAATGTGAAACTTTAACTCAACCATCCTCCCTTCAAACGAAGGACCACGATTACTCGTGACCTGCTCCGAGTCTCCCTGTGAATATTCGATCACTCTTGACCTGCTCTGGATCTCTCCGTTAGTATCCGGTCATCCTTGACTTACTCAAGGTCTTCCCCTCAAATATTTGCATCTGATCACTCTTGACCTGCTCCGGGTCTCAAGGAGAGCATCCAACAATCTTAACTTGCTCTGAGTCACCCTGTGAGTATTCGGTCATCCTGATCTGCTCCAGACCTCTCCGTGAGCATCCGGTCACACTTACCTGCTCCGGACCCCATCTCAACTTCGTTCATAGTTTGCAAAATCGCGATCTTGGATCATAGGATCATACAAGATTACGATCCAGAAGCACAAATCGATTCAGGATCGTGCAGAATCATTTTTTGCAGTAGGATCGCAACATAATCGGTAGGATCAGAACAGAATCGATAGAATCGTAGCAGAATCAGAGCAGAATCGAAGGAAACTTTGAGAGATTATAATTTTTTTTGACTCGGATTGAACCACATGACCTATAATATATTAAATCGAAGCTCGTTCAGAGATCTATAATTACAACCTAGTTTTAAATCCAAAAAAATCATTTAAAGTCTTTTTAGAACTAGAAGATTTTATCTTTTTATTATTATTATTATTTTTTAATCTTTTACAGAATTAGGGTAGGATTTTGAGATTATTTAAACATATGTTTAATTATTTATTTTTATGTCTATTGTTTAGTATACTGCAGAGTCAACAAGTCTTTAGAATATTATTTCCGGTGTTCATATCTGAATCAAATGATTCAATAGTTTCTACTACTTAGGTTAGGTGCTTTGTTGGCATTTAAATTGGATTATTTATAAACCAAGGGAATATTCTTGAGATTGAATGTGATTATTATTATTATGCTAATAGAAACTTTATATTTTTTTCATATAACTATTATTGAATAGTAGTACGTTATGCGAGAATGATAGTTAAATTATTAGTTAATTTAAATTTATACATGTAATAATGTAATTTGAGAGGTTGATGATAAATGATTAAATATATATACAAAATTAGTAATATATTTATATAAAATTTTTTTTTAAATTTTTTTCTAATTATTAATTATTATTATGAAATTTTAATAGTAGAATAGTAAGATTCTACAATCCGATCATAACCCATCATCTAAATCGATGCTATATAAGAGTATTCTACAAACTATGTGTATGCCATATTTTAATTTTTGAATTATGTGTTTTATAAAAAAAATTATTAAAAAAATATATTCAAATTTACCTTCTTCTTCTTCGTTTTACCAAATAAAAAAATTGAGTCCGTGGGAATTTCTTACCCTTTTCTCTCTCGATCCTGGAGCCTGATTTGGCGCAGGAGTTCAGAAAAGATAGATGCTTGGAGGTGGGTATTGCGATTTAGGGTTCGTGCTTCCCGATTCAGATGAAGTGACGGCGCGATGACTGGGGGCGTCGTCGCAGTTGAGGCCTGCGGGCTGCCTCAGGCGAGAACGGCGGTGCCGGCGCGGGTGCGGCGGCAGGCGTGGTTCGTGACGGCGTGCGGTTGTGTGCTCCTCTGGACGTGCCTGATCCAGCTCCTTACCTATGGCCGTCTCTGGCGGGGTTGGAGTCCCGCGCGATTATTCCTTGTTATTAGGGACGGCGTCCCTGCAGTTGAATCGAGTTCCTCTCCTCCGTCGCTCGTGGCTCCGTCTCCAGTGCTACGGTCGAGTATGCAACCTGTCTGTTTTGCACAACGTTATTATGGCACAGCATAAAAATCCTTTTTTTTTTTAATTGGACTGTTGCGTGTTAGAGGTGTCTTATGAGAAAAGACAATAGATTTCACCATCCTCTTTGACCCCCGAATTAGGTTAAAACTCTTACCTATCTTGATTCGCTAGTAAAGAAACGATTTTACTGCAGATCAAGGCACTTCTAAGCGCACAGTAGACGCTTAATGAGTAAATACCTAGAACAAGTAAACGGGATTTACTATATATAAAATAGAATTCGTAGATTCTTTGGTGTATTCATTCTTTGGCCTTTGATCTTCTGCCCCGCATGCTAGGCAAGGCAAATATTCAACAGCTTGCATTTTTGAGGTGTTGATGCCAAGGCAAACAACAATTTTACATGCAGTTGATTTTCTTTTCTTCTGTACTCATTGGCTTGAATTTGCGCTTTAGTGTTCATGATTTAATCATAGTTCTTGGCCTACAGATGATAGATTAATGATTCCTCTGGATGATGTTTTTTTTTCCACTTAAATATGAACTGCATCAGACAGACTTAGATTTTTTAAACATAAGTTCTTGAAGGTTAAACATGATTTTCCTAACCATTCAAATTTTAAACACACACAAATGATCAATCTTTAATATTTACAAACTATATTTGGAGTTGAAACACAACAAGTATAATACTAATTTTGTAGCAATTCATTATTTTAGAACAGAGATTAATAAATTGGAATTCTAATTTAAATATCTTTTGGTGTCTAATGCCTTCCAAATCCAACCATTTTCAGGCAATTATACAAGCAACGGCTATCTGAAAGTATCATGCAATGGTGGCTTGAACCAAATGCGTGCAGCGGTTGGTAGATTCTTTCTGATACATCCCACCAAATGCAACTATTGAGATTATGTTATTTGGCTTCTAGATATGTGACATGGTGATGGTGGCACGCCTACTAAACCTAACATTAGTGGTCCCGGAACTGGACAAGAATTCATTCTGGGCTGACCCAAGGTACCGTTCATCTGTATATCACATCCAAAGTGCATTCTAATCCGACACTACAAGAACCATCGCTGAGCATGTAGTATATTGTCAATAAATTATAAAACTGGTATAGTCCATTGCTGAGCAGTATATCAAATATTCATATCATCTGGCATTGACACTTATTTATAGTAGTTCTGTGCTTTGTATTAATTCATTTTATCCTGTTGTTTCTTATCACTCTGTTCCTTATTTATTCTAACTGCAGTAATTTTGATGATATCTTTGATGTGAGGCATTTCATCACATCATTGAAAGATGAAGTGCACATAATTAAAAAGCTACCGAAGAGCATTAGTAGAAATACTTCAGGCCATTTTCTCATGATGCGTCCTGTGAGTTGGTCAGATGAGAGATACTACTTACAACAGGTGTGAACTTAACATCTTTAGCTTATTATGTTTGACATCTTATTCTTTTACTTGAATTGCTAACTATGGAATGACTTGCTCATTTTTGCCAAAGAGTAAGAAAATAGTGCTATTCGGTTTCTGCAGTGTTGTCTGTGTTCTTGCAAATTGCTCCCTGATTTGTTGAATTTGTGATTCTCATGTTATATCTCTCTCTCTCTCTTTGTTCTTATACTGCAGATTTTGCCACTGTTCAACAAGTTTAATGTGATTCAGTTTAATAAAACAGATGCACGATTGGCAAACAATCTCGCTTTTGAGCTCCAGAAGCTTAGATGCCGTGTAAACTATCATTCATTGAAATTTGCTCCTAAGATCATGACATTAGGAAACAAGTTGCTTCATATTCTTCGAGGGAAGGGATCCTTTGTTGCATTACATTTGAGATATGAAATGGACATGCTGGCTTTCTCTGGTTGCACTCATGGTTGTTCTGAGAAAGAAGTTGAAGAGCTTAAAAGTTTAAGGTACACATCAATTAAACTTCTTTGATCCTCTCATAACTCATTCACATGTTTTGATTTATCAACACAGAAGTTCTAGCTTTTATAAATTATACTATCATGTCTTCTATGGAATTTGAGGATTTTTCATTACAAATTAATAGTGTTGGAAATCAAATTATGGTACTTAATGAATAGATGTTAAATTGCAAAAGAAAATTTTCTCTTTATCCATTTTTTCCTTCTCACAGTGAATAAGAAAAGGAAAAGGAAAAAAAAAAACATATATGTCATCTTGATTTTTGTACCAATTCAGGATGTATATTGTTCGTTTCTTACAATGGGGGAACTTGAGATGATTAGTATCACATTTTGTGGATTCACCATTTTTATTTGTCAAGCCATTTTTGTATGATTCATATTCAATAATTACTTACCTACTGTTGAAGTTCTGTTCTATTTGGTGGAAATTAAGTGTAGTTGCATTCAAGACACGAGGTTTAAAATCTTAAGTCAAATTGGAGTTTCGATCAATGACTGGAATGATGTGGTTTGGATACCATATCATATTGTGGTGTTATAATTTGATACTTATTTACTTTTAAATATTAGCCGACTCCACCTAGTAGGATAGTTGTTGTATTTACTTTCAAATATTAAGTGTATACTAATTTTAAAAAAAATCACTTCATTAATATTTGAGAGTAATAAGGTATAAATTATTGCAATAATCTCAACCACCTTACTAATATCTGAGTTGTACTTGTAAGATTAGTCCCATAGTTTTCCAATACCCAAATTAAATAATTATTTCAAGACTATGGGTACTCGTATTAATTTCTCTATATGTCTATTAACATGTCTTTATTCACTATTAGAAGTTGGACTTGCAATAATATCATTGGAACTAAAACTCGCATAGTCAAGGATACACATGTTCTTGAGCTATAATGGATCACCATTGTATGATATATTAGGGCTATAATAAGACCGCTGACAATATGATGCACCTCAACTAGAATCAATGTCAACTAAATTGTCCTGTATCTCTTGATAATCATGAGCTTTATTTTAACAACTACATTTCACTATTGTCGCTTCCATAAGTAGTTGCACCACTGTTGACATCAGTATCTTCATTTCAAACTTCTCGTTGGATTGTAATGTTAGAATATAATGATGTTTCGTTACTCTTATCGTGTACTACTTGCTCATCAATTGCATCAAATGAATTTTGACCAATTAACCCTTTCCTTTGTTAGTATTTATCTCTTTACTAAAAATTGTAGGAGCTTTACATTTTTCTGTTCGTGGTCTTTAGTTGTGTTTATGGTTTAGATGTTTGAGAACATTTAAATCGAGATCTAAACAATTAGAAATCTATGGTTGAAAGCTCCATTATTATCACCTTCCTCAACATCTCTTCTAGCATGCATTTTTCAATAAGTTGGGTAATGAACTGAGATGGTTATGGTGGATCTCTTGCTTTATTAAGTAATGGGTTCTCGACCTCAAGAATGTTTCACCAATACATTATTAGACTCTCCTTATTCTGAACGAATTCAATAATAAATGGATCTATATCATTAGAATTCTTACTTTTCTTCTATTATAACCCTTAATTGAAAACACATTGTAGTGAATATAGACTATCTTCTTTAAATGATCATAAAAGAGATTATTTTGCATTTTTTTAATAATGAGAGAGAAAGTTGATCAATTTCTTTCGTAATTATTGAAAAATGTCGTTTGTGAGAGAATTCATACTACAATCCTTTTTAGACTTTTATATTGTGGCTAATCCTTTGCATCGAAGGAAAGAAATGACCAACACCACCTTGTGATGAGGTAATATGAGTAGTTGCACTCATCCCAATGTCAGTGCAGCGGTTGAACACTTCTATTAACACCAATTGTGTGAGTACTCTATCATTTTTGTTGCTCATATTCATATTTATCTTGGGAAGCACAAACAATGGCTAGAATTTTAGTCATTTGGAATATGATTGTCGAGCTTCTGGCTCCAGAAGCTTGTATATCAAAATCTTCACATTGTTGTTGTTGTATTGGACATTTTTTGACATTAAGTTCCTTCTTCATTGCATGACAAGTTTATTGACTTTGAACACTTTTAAAACATTTCACTAGTAAGGTGTTTCTTGTGTCATGTGATTTCACCTCCATGTTCAATCATATCACAATGTAAACATAATCAATGAAATTGATTCTCTAAACCGTTCGCTTGTTTTTAAACTGAATTATAAGATTGTTATTTGGTCTCAACGTGGACCCATGCATCATTAAAAAAAAAGTTAAGAGTTCTAAAGAAAAATAAAAAAAAAAGCATCACAAGTAAATACAATAATGTAACTATGATACCAACTATATTTTAAACTATCTAATTAATAATTAATTAATTAATGTTATATGATATATATTTTTATATGTTAAATTACAATCTATAATAAATATATGCTATATGCTATATAATAGATAATAGATATGTGTTATAAAAGTCAACTTCCAATTGCCAAATTATGAGTTAAGAAAATCATGAAATCATAAAACCTCCTTGATAAAGCCCCATGACACACCAACAATGCCATCTTGAGCTTCCATGCACGACTACAACACCAATGTTTTGTCCGTCTTGTCTTATCTAGTTATTCTTCGTTGGTATGGACCTCCATGACTCCCCACTTTTGTCAAATCAAGTTGTTGGATGATCAAGTATGCATTATATAGGCTATTCTCTGCTCCTCTTTCCCTCACTGTGCCCCTCTCGTCCTTTGTGCTTTCTCTCATATGATCGACAATAATTTCTATATTCACATGTTAATCTTGACATATTCAATTGGCTTTGCCCGTGTTGACCAAAACAAAAGAAATGTACTCAACTCTTCTCAACACTGGTGGGATTGTTTTGAAATAAGGAACAATTAAACCATGTGTCGGCCTGTATCATATCCTTGTCCTCAATTGGAATGAAAAGTATCAATCATGCCAACCGACACAACTCGATACTTTAAACCATGCTTGAATCAACGTCAACAAGCTATGCTAATCTCTATTTTGGGTAGCCTCCATTGTTCTTATCCTTCCAATAAATATTGTGTACAACTTTATGTAGGATTAAGTCCATATGGGTGGACTAAATCAATTAGGTCTACATGAATGGATTCAATCTCCATAAGGCGGGTTTACACTTGATTAACACACACCTAATTGTCATTAAAGAAACTAAACCTCAATTAAGTGATCTAATTCTTAATTGTATATAAAGGAGGTTTTGATTAAATAGATGTGGATTTAATGTGTAGATCTAATAACCCGTTTCATTAACATTAATGGGCTATTAATAAGGGATGGACTTTAAGGTAGATGGTCCCTATATGATGGACTTGATATATAAGGGAAGATGCCCATGAATTAGGGAATGTTCTAGAGCTTCCCTCTCTTCCCTATTGAGAAGGAAATAATATTGTAGCCGCCCACTCATGTAGAAGACTATTATGCACTTGCAGGAACCTCGACAACAAAGTAAGAGGCAATAGTTATTTGCGATGGATTCAGGTCAGCTCTTTGCTAGCTATTGTTTTGGATTTCTATTGTGCTTTAGAGATTGATGATAGCTAGATCCTATTGTAGATGCATCCTTTAGTTCATTATTAATGTATCACCATTCTAACACTTTATCATTATACATATTTGTGTTTCAAACACTTTCAATTACATTAATGGGATTAATTATTTAAGTTTTCCTCACACTTTCAATAAAATCATTTCAATTTATTAAATATAGAATTTCTTGATTGGCTTTAAAGTTGTCCTTTGTAGAATTTATCTTTTTTGCATTTCAATTTTCAATTTAAGTAATACCTAATCGAATAGTTGTTTGGTCTCTTAGTTGGAGATTTGAATTCCTATAATAACTTAAGCGGAGTTTAACTTTGTTGCTTCTGTCCCGAATGGAGAATAGTTTCACATTGAATATAGCATGAGGACATATCCAATACATTATGAGCTCATCTTGTTGTCAAAAGACAAAGTGTCCTTGTTCCTGACTGCGAGTGAGGAGATGGACACCGGGAAGGTTGTCGTCCACGTGGATTTGGAGACTGTCGATGAAGAAAAAAATTGCTCTATATCCAAAGAAAACTTGAAAAAAAACGTTAGCGGTCAAACAAGGAGAGACGTCCCCTTGTTTGGTCTTCCGACGCTCAAGTTAGTCTCAGATGTAGAAGAAGTTGCTAAAGAGGAAGTGAATTGGCGTAGATGCAGAATATCGCGTATCTTCGATGCTTTGTGAGAAGCTGTATTTATGCCTGGAGAGCTATTGCCGTTTTAGGGTTTTGCCATAAATGTCGTCGTGATTGATTCCTTTCCTTAACAGACTTTCCATAATTGGGCTCCGTGATTGAGCGTGACAGCCGCACGTGCCCTTCTGGAAGCTTCTTCTGTACAAAGAATCACAACTGTTCATTTCTGGTTGGGAATATTCTTCTGACATCTTGTTGGAGTAAACGACAAAGAGGACTCTTGTCTTTTGGGCCGATCGGGCAGTACACCTGAGTACGTGCCGATTAGCCACTATGCCTTGGCGGGGAACATCGCCAATCGGAAAATCATCGTTGATGTTGGCGGATCGCCTCAATGTATAATCCGGCCGGGTGCTTCGTCTGATCGGATAGTAGGGTTGTATTCTGCCTTTTGTATGGGGCTCGCTAGTACGGACAAGTCGTCCGGTCGGCTTCTTCTACGACGTTTTGTATTTGTTTGGCGGCTTTATTCGACCAGTTGTTAAAGATTCTGACAGTCTAGCAGTTTCATCCGACCGGATGTGATATCCGGTTGGCTTCTTTAGGCGCTTATTCCTTCTCATTCGAGTGGTTTGCTACCAAGCTTCTTGAATCGAAATAACTCATAAGGGCTGATTGAGGAGGCGTCTCCTTATTTCTGAGTAGATGACGTGACTTTCGTTGACCAGCCTTGATCTGGCTCCGCTGATATAGCTTTCTTTTGACCAACCTTGACCTGACCCCTCTTCACTCTGATTAATAAATATATTCACAAGCTCACAAATTAAATATTATTAAACTCTAGCTCATCTCAATAATATTTCCCAGCTTAAAATCAGGCTCGAATTTAGCTCGTTGATTTAGGCCAACGAAATCAAATCCTTTTTTTTTTTACTGAGACCAGATTAGCTCGTCTAGGCGGATGCATATCTAAAAATTACTTCCACTCATAATTATTTGACAAATAAACTATAAATCGGCAATAGAATTTATCACTTAATAAAAAATATAATAAAAAGATGCTGCATGTTCATTACACTAGAAGTTGCCAGTTGGAATAAAGGTCGGTGTTGCGAACTTGCGATAGCTTATCAAACAATAAAAAAATAAGACAACTTTAAACAACAATAAGAGGGCAACATGTGTTTCATTAAAATATTTCAGATTGTTTTTTTTAAATAAAATTTTTATTCTATTTTGTGACTGTGACTCTAATTTGTGAGTCAAGGATTTGTAGTTGACTAAAAAAAAATTATGGAAAGTAATAAATAGAGAGGAAGCAAAATAAGCTTTTAAAATTATTTTTATAATAAAATTTAATTAAAAAAAAATGTTTTTGTAATTAATTACGGAAGGGAATTCCACATCCAATGCGCAATAAAAAAAATAGGAAAATTTGAAAAGAAAAAAACAAACAAACAAAAAAAAAAAAATAGGAAGTGAATAATTACAGAAAGTCTCCACTGACCTCTAAATTGGCATCTTTTTCGGCTCTTCCCCGTTGGCGCCCCCACGATTTCTTCCTCAGCCTCTCTCCCATCGGTTTCTTGCCCTAACGCACTCGGAGCCAGTGATCGGGAATTGGGGGTTTCCCTTCCTCTCGGTTCCTGATCTGGTGCCCGACCGGCGTGGAACGTACGATGAGGCGATCGCCTAAGGTGGAGGCGGCGCTCTCGCTTGGCCGGAAGCGATCGTTGCAGGCATTACTCATCGCGTTCTTTCTTTACGTCGCGCTCCTTCTCTTGGAGGTTCCTTTCCTCTCCAGCGGGATTTCCCCCGCTCAGTCCTCCTCCAGGTATGCTGCTGCCGGGTTCCTCGGCGGCGACGGTGTGAGCCTCTCCCTCAACCTCGGAGCGGAGGACTTGGCTGCGCGGGTTCGGCCTTCTCGCCGAACGCACCGCCTTGATGAATCGGCCCGTGGACCCGCCGACCTCCGTTTCTCATCTGACAGGGGAAGGACGCTGGCAGTATCAGGGCTCAATTTCCTCCTCAATGTTACTGCTGCTGGCCACGGGCCGACCTCCGGGCTTCACAAGGCTGCGAGGGACGCGTGGGAGGTGGGGCATAAGCTGCTCAAGGAGCTAAAAGCGGCGCCTTTGAAAGGTCCTCAGATCGCGAAGGAGGAGAACCGGACGGAAGAGAGATGCCCGCACTCGATCATACTATCCGGGGAAGTGTTCCTTCAGAGGGAGAAGGTCATGGTGATCCCCTGTGGATTAACATTGGGTTCGCACATAACCCTTGTCGCGAAACCGTACAGAGCTCACGCGGAATATGACCCTAAAATTTCGATCTTGGGCGAAGGGGAGAAGGAGATCATGGTGTCTCAGTTCATGATGGAGTTGCAGGGGCTTAAGACAGTAGACGGGGAGGATCCGCCTAGGATTCTCCATTTTAACCCTCGGCTGAAGGGAGATTGGAGTGGAAAGCCGGTTATTGAGCAGAATACTTGCTATCGCATGCAGTGGGGATCAGCCCAACGGTGCGAGGGTTGGAGGTCCCCGGCTAGTGATGAAACCGGTAGGTCACCTTGAATAAGCTTCTTATGGTCTCTTGGATATTATTTGGATTTGACATGATCTAACACACCTCCCTCTGAGCATTCCACAAATGATGGCATCAGATCGTTCTCAACATTCCCATTGCTTATTCCAATTGCCCCGATCGATTCCCATGCCGTAGCCTCCATCAACCTTTGGGAGGTTATATCCATCCCTCTCATTGTAGGGATCACCTTAGAACTCAGGCCTTCCTCAAAGCTAGGGATGCTACCGTTGTTGCTGAGGAAGAACTTGTCAAATAGGTCTTAAAGCAATCTAGGTGTTTATTCCCAATCCCATGCAAGAAAAATAGGGGCATGCAAGAATTTTTCTTTTATTAACATCCACTCCCACATTTGCCCGTTGTGGTAGATGACTTATGAAGGATGGACCCTGGACTGTGTCTATCTGATTTCCTAGGAATTTCCTTGGCTATCCTTTAAAGAAAACAAGATGCATGGTTTTCGGAACCTGTGTGTTTCCTTGTTCATCCATACTTTGCAAACAAGCCTTCCTATCAACGTTTATGCAACCATACTTTGTATCTATTTAAGCACAAAAATGTGTTTTATTCACTTAAATTGGCATTTGTTAACCTGCTTGTTTGCTGGCTTCTGTTGCAGTTGATGGGCTATTGAAGTGTGAAAAGTGGATACGTGAGGATGACAACAAGATGGAGGAGTCAATGGCAACATGGTGGTTAAACCGATTAATTGGTCGGACAAAAAAGATTTCGTTGGACTGGTCATATCCATTTGCGGAAGAGAAATTGTTTGTTCTCACACTTAGTGCTGGATTGGAAGGTTATCATATCAATGTTAATGGAAGACATGTGACCTCTTTTCCTTATCGAACTGTAAGTTGCACTTGCTAAGTTCCCATATTTTGTCTGGTTGAGACTTGATATTGTGATGGAGAAATAACCTTATTTTTGTGCTCTCTGTAGGCTTATGTTCTTGAAGACGCAACTGGTTTTTCAGTGAAAGGGGACATTCATGTCCATTCCATTTTTGCTGGTTCATTGCCAACTTCACATCCTAGCTTTGCTCCACAGAAGAGCCTAGAAATGTCAGAAGAATGGCAAGCACTGCCACTTCCTGATGGACCAGTTGAACTTTTCATTGGCATCCTTTCTGCAGGCAACCATTTTGCAGAGCGAATGGCTGTTAGGAAATCATGGATGCGTACTGTTAGAAAATCCTCCAATATTGTGGCTCGGTTTTTTGTTGCTCTGGTAAACTCCATGATGTTGTTTCATGCATTTTCAATTCTTTTAACTAATACAATCTTGGTTAAACAGCATGGAAGGAAGGAAGTGAATATCGAGTTGAAGAAAGAGGCTGAGTTCTTTGGTGACATAGTTATAGTTCCTTTTCTAGATAGCTATGATCTTGTTGTTCTCAAGACTGTTGCCATATGTGAATATGGGGTTCGTATTGACTATTTTCTATCCTATATCAATTTGTAACTCTGATTTATTTTGTTCTTTTTGCTCTATCCACACATAGACTGACTTCCCATTTTGATGCTATTTCCTCTTTCTCCAATAGGTCCGTTCTGTTTCTGCACGCTATATAATGAAATGTGATGATGATACATTTGTCAGAGTCGATTCAGTGATCAATGAAATCAAGAAAGTTCCTAGTTATAAAAGCCTATATATCGGTAACATAAACTATCACCACCAGCCGCTACGGGAAGGGAAATGGGCGGTCACATATGAGGTAACAAATATGTTTGAAGTGCAACTACGATGCCATAAACTGTTTATTGTAGTATTCAGTATGATTGGAAAGATTTGAGTGGAGAATGTTTGTGTGTGTGTGTGTGTGTACTGTGATATTTCCATATTTTTCATCTCTTTCGTCTGCCATTGATTGTTTTATTTATTTTGCCAGTTAAGACCTATCATCATTGAATCTTACTTTCTGGAGGATGAAATTAGTCTCTTTATCTGTGTTCAATCGTAGGACAAATGCAAAACTTTCGGTGGTTGTTCCTGGGTTGCAGTGCTTGCTTTGATTGATTTGGATTTGTTTGTTAATTGCTTTGTTTACATAAATCCCTTTTTTTTTTGCTCACCCTTTGGTCCGCCTAATTATACGAAAACACATCTTTTGCAAGGGTAGGAACCCTTTACACTCTAGAATGCAAGAAGAAAACTAATTTGATCAACTTCGACATTGTGAGGACATTTTTCTTAAATTAGAAATGCACATCACAACCTCTAATGACTATTTGATATTGGCTAGCAAACTTTCTTGATTAGAAAAGTATCAAAGGAATTGTTTCTGGGTACGAGGTGTATGTTGTTATGCTTCCACTCTGACTCTATAACTTAAACAATAGTTAATCCTAGTATTTGCGAAAGGGTCTTTGTTTCTAGCCAATCTGAGCTGTCAAGCTAATGCTTTGCTACTAGTGTTCCTATTTTATCTTAATAATAACAAAGGATACTAATGGGAGAAATATCATGCAACATCAAAACCAAACTGTGAAGTGTCCAGGAACTCGAACCAAATTGATGAAATGAAGGATATGAATATTTTATGAAGAGAAAATAAAACCTCAACCATTGAAAAAATCTCACCAAGAGAATTGGAAGTGAATTCATTAATTCAAAAACTTGATCTAGTACATGAGAATTGAGACTATCTCTTTTTTATAAACAAACAATAAGACTCATTCTGCATAAAATAAAAATTCATTTTATCCAAATGAAAACTATTTTTGAAAAACATTCTGACTATTTTCTAAGAAATATAACAAACTATAGAAACCTTTGAACTTTTCAACAATTGATTTAAAATGCTAACTGCCTTGCTATCCCTGAAGTGATTGTTTTTTCTGTTTGTTTATTCTTATTAACAGCATATATTACTTGATTTGAATGTTAATCTTAAGTGAACCATTTTACCTACCAGTCAGACTTATGATCCTCCATTGCAGGAATGGCCTGAAGAGGATTATCCACCCTATGCTAATGGTCCAGGATACGTTGTATCATCTGATATTGCTCATTTCATCATTTATAATTTTGAGAAGCACAAATTAAGGGTAAGCACAATTCTGTTTCTTGTGGTCATTTTTTTTTAGTTTAGTTTAGCATTAACATTAATAATAACACTGTGTAGAACAGCCTGTAAATTGCTATCATATTTTTCAAATATCTTTCGTAATAAATTTCAGAATTTCAGAAATACTATACTTACAAAAAAAAGGTAATGTAATAGAAATGAAAATACTAAGATAGATATGCATATTAGTAGAGCTACAAAACAAGAATTTCATTAGAGCACCTGGTCTTTCTGTCGAGTTATGTCAAAATAAAAGATTAGTCAACGGAGTAAAAACTGAATTTGAATATTATTGGGGATATAGTCTTGAATAAAATCCATATGACATTGTGCGGTTGAATTCAATAGTTGTGACGAATATGGCTTCCTGGTGATGAGCTTTCCATTATGGTTGCCTTTTGTTTTGTTTTGTTCCTTTTTGCTAATTCTTCTTCCTCTTCCTTTATAATGATGGAAGTATGATACGATGCATGATCTTCAAATTCAAAACTGATGCAGTTGTTTAAAATGGAAGATGTGAGCATGGGCATGTGGGTCGAGCAGTTCAATAACTCCAGAGCAATTGAATACGTTCACAGCCTCAAGTTCTGCCAGTTCGGATGCATAGACGGTTACTACACTGCACATTACCAGTCTCCAAGGCAAATGGTATGCATGTGGGATAAATTGCAAGCAGGAAAGCCTCAGTGCTGTAACATGAGATGACATCAAAGAGATGCAAGGGCTAGTGATGCTGGTGTCATGCTACTTAACAAAGAATTCTTTCATTGTTTCTTTTGTGCTTATGTTGGCAGTAAAGGTTAGTGATGGAAACGCCACCTTGCCCAACACATGAAAGGATCAGGACGATGGCTATGGAAGTTGCAGTCACAAGGTTAAAACACCCTAAGGCTTCTCCATCAGTTTTGTTGTGTAAACTCTGTGAAAACTGCCATGAGACATAATCACATCTTCTCCTTGTGCTTGCTGACCATATATAACAACAGGACGCCTGTACATGGTCGAAACTTGCATCGTGTTTTTTGGTTATGTTTTTGCTGCAGCTAACTGTCAACTCCATGTACCGTTAAGCAACAATTTTGTAATGATATTTTTTGAACGCTAACATCAGAATTCTATTCGGCGAGCTACTTTTTCCTTTCTGAAATTGCAAATACTTTATTTCGATTACTACTCAAAGTTTCTGAATTTTTATTTCTAAAAAGGAAAAATACGACATACAAGGAGTAGAATTGCTGATTTTGACCAAGGCAGCTCACTATATCCGTCCTCGACGAGGGAATCAGGGAAACTTCTTGTTGTTGCTGGAAGGGAGCCACTGCAGGCACTCGGCGGTGATGATGTTGAAGTTGCCGGCGAACTCCGTGTAATTCTGGACGAACGATGAAGGGAGATGGAAGAAGAAAGTCTGAGACCAAAAATCGCATCTTTCACTTGCTGTTTAAGCAAAAGATCAACTTGATATTTGATTTGAACACAGAGGACTAATTGCTGAAATAAAAGGACTTGAATGAAAATACCTCGAATTCGGATTAATATCGAGCCGAACCGAATTTTGCGACCATCGCAGGCGTCGCCGAGTACAAAACGGGATTCGCAAGCCACCGGCGAGAACAAGCAGCAATTGCCCGCGGCGAACACCGAGTGCAGATAGAGGGGGAAAGGGAGAGAGGAGATGCTTCAGGCGGCGTGGGGAGGAGATCATCGCCGGCATTCATCACGAGTACGCAAGAGTTCCTTTCGTTTTCTTTCCATGCAATGTGCATTCATTAAAGATTTACTCCCTATGATTTTGCTAAATCGTAATGGGAAAAAAACTCGTTTTCTTTGTTGCTGCTGCATTTTGCAATTGCATCACACACAGATTTAGTTTTGAATGAAATAAAAAAAGTTAGGGTTCTTGAGCACGAATATATTTTGGGGGGTTGATAGATGCAGTTACATAAGCTCAATGAGTTCCACACGACCCCATGGATGTCATCATAAAGATGTGGCTCCCTAAGATGAAGTTATGCCACCTTCTCATTAACCTAAACAAGCATCACACTTTGCTCGATGATTTGAACTGGGTGTTCTTTCTCTATCCATGAAGGTGGCTGATGAGTAAAGTTATCAAGCCTATTTGAATTTTCAGCACTGATTAGGCCCAATAATTGAACTAATCACCCTTTGAAAAAGACAACAAAAGAGAGTTGAATGATTGGCATTCCTGAGCTACTTTGTATTGGGAGAGACGAGTTCAAATTAATGATGTGGTGAATTACTAATTATATTATATTATAAACGTGAAATACATGTTTTATGTCACTTTGCTCACCCAAGGAAGATATCGTAGTGACAATTCACAGACTATTTGAGTTTTACACAGATGATACTGATGGTTTATCACATTGAAATAAAGTTAAAGTAGTCTTATTCTATTGATTGGTTCTTCAGCAAGGCTGTTTGGCAACTACTGTTAGTATTCTTAATCAAAATGCCCTTATCAGCACATTCATAAACTTCAACAACAACAACAAACAATCCTTATCTCACTAGGTGAGGTCGGCTGTATGAATTCTTTTATGTCATTGAGCTCTATGCCCTATTACATCATCCTCTATACTTAAATAAATTTTATATTATTTTATTGTTATTAACTAAGTCTTTTTTTTTATCTTCCTCTTCCTCGTTTGATATATGTGTTTGTCATAGTTTCACTTTGCCTAACTGGAACATTTATTGATCGTTTAAGTACATGCACGTACCATCTTAAACGTGTCTCTCAGAGTTTTCCCTCAATCGATGCAACTCCGACTTTCTCTCTAATGCTCTCATTTCT
>JBAMIB010000018.1:4224476-4241440 GCA_037177415.1 Kaempferia rotunda
AGAAGAAAATGAATTATTAGTTATTAAATAATTAACAAAATTTCATTTAAAAAAGTTTTAAAAAATCAATTAGACCATTCAACCATAACTAGCCCCAACTGGGTAGGTTACACTTCAACCCCAATAATCAGATTAGAGTTAATCAGACTGTTGAACCACTTATGGATCTGATTTAATCATGATCCGGATTAGTTCTATGTAAAAGCTTTTAAAATAAATAAATAAATAAATAAATTTATTGTATGAAAAATATAAAAACTTGAAATAATTAAATTTTATATTTAAATAAATCAAACTAAAAAAAAATAAAAAGAATATTTCAACAATTTAATTAATTTTAGGATATGTTTTTAATTATCTTAATAAAATAAGATTGAAGTTTAATTAATTGGACTCATTATAATATTATTTTTTTATTATTTTAGTTCAACCGAATTAATAATCAGTTTCTCGTATTAATCATATTTCAGAAACACATATTTTTTTCAAAACCGAATTTAAAAAAAAAAAAAAAAAAAAAGCTATTTTATTCTTTTTAAAAAGCACGAGATCGTGTGGGGAAAATTACCTATTTGTCATTTGCCCTTTTTTTTCACAAATTTCTAAATTTTAATTATGGGCAATAAAAACCCGAGCTAGGATTCTCTGGTCCATAAATTTATAGACCAAGGGATGACCCACATTATATTTTTAGTTGGATTGAAGTCATAATCCGGTCGTAATTATTTACAGTTTATCGATGAATTCATTCATATATTTAAATTGTAATTTAGGTTCAGACGAATGGCTGAGTCCGCCCTCCGGAAGCCCCACGAAAGTCACCTTCCCTCGGTGACAACTAATCCGGCCACCCCACTCACGTCCAAAAACCCAACACCTCCCATAATCATCTCCACCAACTTTGGTCCACAATCACAGCTCTTATGGCGTACGTTATCCTTTGAAAACCAGTGGTAGTCTGCCACGTCGGTCAGTCATCTCATGGTGGATTAAGTGTATTTTTAGAGTATGCTGTCAGGACGGGTCAGAGCTGAGCTGGTGCGCGGTTGAGCGCATCGCGAACTGGCAGCAACCCGTCGCCCACCGGCAAAACCGGCGGGCGGCGGTTGTTATCTGCACTGCGAAGTTGCAGATGACAAAACTTTAGGCGTCAAATTGAAATTTTATTTCCTACAGAACATAAAAACATCTCTTTCTTTCCGCAGACTGAAAGCGCAAACATTTTGGCTTTCGATCTCATCTATTGGCCGATCGCCGGCTCCGTTCCTCGCACGCAAATTCTCTCGTTTGACGGTTGAAATCAGGTACGATCTCCTCCCCTTGGCTCTCCATGACATTGGTCCGTAGATCTTATACTTTAGTTCTTGGATGGCTGCGAGATGAGGACGTTCTTCTTGATTTGGTCCCGTTTTCTCTTGATCGATGCACGCGTTCGAGCCAATTTGAGCATTTTTGTGCTTCTTTCTGATCTAGAAGCGGATCACGAGCGGAATCTCGGACATCTGAGGAGGTTGAGGGGAATAGTGATGGCTAATCGGGTGAAGGAGGATGAGAAGAACGAGAAGATAATTCGAGGGCTTCTGAAACTTCCTGCCAATCGAAAGTGCATCAATTGTAACAATTTGGTGAGCTTACTTTCTTTTGGTGATTTGTGGTTCTATGTAATAAGTATTTCTGTGATTCTGAAGGACAGTTGTATTCAAAGAGAAATAAAGTAAGATAATATGGGTTTGATGAAAGATGACCAATTAATACAATAGTTTGAAATATTGAATAGGTTCAAGTTGAAAGTATGATGATAGACGGAGACCAAAGGAAAGTTTAATTCACCAACTAAAATTGATTTAATAGACCTGCATATTATTAGTAATTTACTCTTACATAGGGTTGAATGGATAGATGAGATCCATGTAGCCAATCGCATATTGTTGGGACTACAACATCTTGATGATTTCTTTGACACATATTTGGTATTTATTGCCTCAGTTGTCCTTGATTGGACCCCACAATAATTCAATTAGTCATCAATGCAACCTCAGCTCATCAAATAATGTCTTCATTAGTTAGGTTAAACTATGAAATTTTGGCAAAATTAATCCGCAAGGACAATCAAACCTATTCTTGAAGTAACACCTCTATAAAAACATGGATTTCTTGCATGCTAATACTAAACTAATATTTCAGACTTTTATGCTTTTATACCATTTGGAAAATTTCTAGCATGACGTCAACTTATTTCAGAACAATCCTGATTATTGATCCTGGTTTTAGAAAGCCTTTTGGTACTAGCTTGCAGTAAAGCAAGATTAAGTTTACCAGTCAGTCTTTATACATATGGTCATTCAAGCATGTCAGTGGAACAGTAGAGGCTTATTTGCTGTTTTTTTTCCCTCTCACTGTTTCTTGGTATCAAGATAAGGAGGTTAGCTATTGGAGTTTTCTGAGTATCATGCCTGTGCAGTCTAGGTTAACTGCTGGTCTTGTTATATCATACCTAAAATAAGCTATATATGTAGATTCCTTCTCTGTTTATATATATTACCTTTTTGTTCTTTACATTGTTCAGAATGATGAAGATCAACACTGAATCATAAGTTCTAGTCATAAAGTAGCCTGGCATTATTTGGTTAGATTTAGTGCATTGGAGTTAACTGTGAAAAAAATTCGTGATTTTGTTTGTTTGGGATCTTGAAATCACATGAAATGGCAATGAACGATTAGGAATGACAATAGCCCATTAGTTTCTATTCCCATCGTAGGAACCAGTATGAGAACGAACTAAAATAGGGAAGAAAAAAGGAACTGAAAGAATATGTAAAAAATGTTTCAAAAATTAAGTTTTAATGGCTATGTTAATTAAAATGTATCCTTCCTCATTATATTCTGGATTGAGGGTTACCAAACTGGAAGTGAGATTCAGTTAGTTACTTAGTTATACTTATTCCTATTCCTAAGTTCTCATTCAATGCTCTTCTTTCCCTTTCATTATACCAAAAAGGTGTGCTAGGAAATGACAAGAATTCCTTAACAGATATACATTCTTCTTCTTCATATCTAAAGATGACCAACAAATAAGAAAAATCCATGGATAAAAATAAAATTGTAATTTTCTATAGTGTTATTTTTTCTTTTAATATCATTTAATTGCTTTCCAGGTAAGAAAAATAGTATCTACCGCATAAATATTTGCTAATATATGCAACTTCACATTGTGCCTAAGCCCATGAGTAGTCAAGCAGTTTGTGTCTAATTGGGATATAGACTATTAGTTGTGGCAATCACAAATCACTCTAATATATATGTTTGCCTATGTTTCAGTAAGAACACCCTAGTATGGTTGTAGAGAGGAAGGAAGGAGAAGTTTCAGAATATTGTTTTATTAATTAATACTTAATTTGTCCTGTTAAATTGTTTGTTTCTTGTCATTTGTTAAGCTTATTTAGATATTTTGGCAGGGTCCCCAATATGTCTGCACAAATTTCTGGACATTTATCTGTACAAACTGTAGTGGAATACAGTAAGTGTTCATATATATTTTTTTGCAGCATATCTCTGTAAGTATTTTTGTTCATTCATTCCTTATCTGATATCTCATGTTATATTATTTTCCCCTGCAGTAGGGAGTTCACCCATCGTGTTAAATCCATATCTATGGCTAAATTTACTTTCCAGGAAGTTACTGCCCTCCAAGAAGGGGGGAATGAGGTACTGCTTTGTGGAAAGTATTTGCTTTTTCAAACATATGATTTGGCCACTCTTTCCTGGCATGTAAACAGATATTTTGTTTCATACAGCGTGCAAGAGAAATTTACTTTAAGGACTGGGACCCACAGCGCCACTTATTTCCTGATAGCAGGTTACTGCTCCTTCTGTCCTTTCAATTTTTTGGTAACCTATCATGTCTTTTTAACTGCTATTCCTTTTGAATTACAGTAATATTGATAGGCTCAGGGAGTTCGTTAAGCATGTTTATGTTGACCGAAGATATGCTGGGGAGAGGCCTGGAGACATGTCTCAAAGGTTGAAGGTAGTGACTCATGGGCATACTATTGATTTGAAAAGTTATACTTCTGTTTAAAGTTAAAGTTAGTCTTGTCCAATTGGTTTGACTACAATTTCTATTATTTGTGAGCTTGCAGGGTGATAGGGATGATAATGAAAACAAAAGGGAAGAATCATATAGAGGTGGTTCCAGAAGTCCACCATATGAAAGTGGTTATGGTCCTAGTTTTGGTGGTAAAAATGATGATAGGAGTTACAGATCCAATTATGGAGGAAGAAGTCCTGGGTCTGACTTTGGAGGAAGAAGTCCTGGGTCTAACTTTGGAGGAAGAAGTCCTAGATACAATCAGGGTGATATCAAGAGAAGTCCAGCTTATTTTGAGGTGGTAGATGATAGAGTTAAAGATGACAAATTTAGAAATGGAAGCCAAAACAGGATGGAAGAGCATAGGTTGCCAGATATGCCAAAGCCAGATGTGAGATCACCAGATCATCAGAAAGACATTGGTAAGCTGAGAACTCCAATAGTACGTCCTGTGAGTGATATCTTGGGTGATGATGTACCACGACTTCAAGTTGGAAACATACCTAAATCAAATGGAACCAGCATACCTGATGATTCTGCTCAGACAAAGGTAGGTTTAGCTTGATGTGTTTGATTGCCGTTGGGGATCTTTAAGAAATTTCATTATTTTTTACTTGTGTGAGGGAACACAGTGTCAATTAGGGATATTAACATGACTCCTTTTTCCATCTTGTAAATGTGGCATGCCTACAGGTTCTCTAGACATTTTTTATACCATGTGAGTTTACTATAAAATTACTTAATATTTTCTGTTTTTTGTGGAAGTGTAACTGATAGAAAAGCATTGTCTATGAGGCTTATGCCCATCCCAAACCATGATCTAAGATGATTTGAGATTGTTTTAATCATGTTCTCATATACACTAATGTATGAATTGGATAAATGAGCAGAGTAATTAGATATTTTACTATTTTGAGTGTATGCATTTTTCATTATAACGGTCAATCATAAATTTGTTGATTAACAATCAATTGAAGGTTTTATTTCTTGCATTGCTCATAGTTAATTGTTCTATCCTTAATAGATCATTTGGCAATTGGTCAGAAAACTTCTTGGATTGCTCACACTTCATCTGTCTAATATTGCAGAGTTCTTTATCTTCAAGCAGCATAGGCTCTGCTGATGCAAATTCAGTGCAGAAGGGGGCATATATGGAGAGTCTTATAGATTTTAGTGTGGATTCTGAACCTAATGTCGCTGCAAACCTAGAACAGTCTGTGCCTCAACAAAATACCTCTCTTGCTAGCAACGGGGGACACTGGGCAGCTTTTAATTCTGGACATCAGAGTGTGCCTCAAGTGGCTCCTAATGCAAACCAATTAGTATCTGGTCTTGCCCAATTATCAGTTTCAGGGCCAGTGCCTTCAATGAATAATTTAATTTCGCCTTCTGGAATTGTGTCCACAAAAGTTGGTGGTGGTGGGAGTCTGTCCACAGAAACAGCACAGCAAGCATTATTTCCATCCATACATAACATACCTACTGATCAGTCATCGAGTGCACCTAGAATTGAATCTTCAAACAACCTGGTAGAGGCATTTTCCTCTTTTGTTCACCTAGGTTTCCTATGGCTTTCATTTAGCTAATTTGCAAATTGTGTGTACTGTTTGCCAGAAATTGATGTCGTCATCTACATCACATGGGCAAGGAGGATCTTTAACTGCTATGGTTGCAAATGCTGGCGGACATCTTCCTAGAGTTGCCACAAAAGCACCACAAGATACAGTCACTGGAGTTTCTTCACAACCATCATCTGCAGGAACTATATCTAGTGGAAGAAAAGAACTGCCAGAGGTAGCACACAACCTTATTACCAACTTCAGGCGATGTGCCATCATAACTCAAATTTGTTAGTTTTTACAGGATATTTTTGCGTCACTTTATCCAACTGCACCTGTATCAGCTCCAATTTGGCAAAGAGGGTTCTATCCTGGTATGGGGTATAACATGCAGTACCCTACAAGTGTGGTATGAACTGTCATTGTAAATATGCCTTGTTAGTGGTTCATTTGTTATGGTTCTTCATTTTTTGAGACTGACAATTTTTTTTCACCTCCAGGTGGTGCCTGCATTCACTCAATCTCCAAAATCTGTGAATCCATTTGATATTACCAGCGGTCCAGTCCCAATGGTACATAGTTCTCTTTTTTCTTTTTCTTTTTCAATTTCCTTTTTTATTTTTTCTTTTTCAAGTTCTCAAATGTTAAAAAATTCAGTATGTCACTTGTAATTCCAAACGCTGAAAGAGATGATTTCATTGGACAAATGTCTACTAGCATAAAATTTCATAAAATCATATACCATGATGTTTATCTTTATACATACTATCAAATTTTATTTCTGGTTATCCTTTTCCCTTTTTGCACAATTTATTTTCTTCTAATTCTATGTTCTGGAAAAATACTCACTGAACAAATGTACCTCATGTGTTTTTTTTATTTGTAATGTAAATATATATAAAATCACAGAATATACATAATTGACGAACTAAGTCAGCCACAGTTATATTCCTCAAAACAATGCTATGTGTATAGCACCCTAACAAGACAATTTCACTCATGAGTTTCCACTATCCACTGCTCAAACTGAAACAGTAGTTCAGGGTAAAAAACAAATATTATTTTATGTACCTGAGTCTTAATCTTACGGATAATACTGGACTTTGAGTCCGTCATACCCTTGAAGATTGCATTGTTCTGAGCCCTCCAGAGTTGATACACTCTGCATGCCAAAGAAACTCTCCTTGATCCATTCCTCCAGAGTTTGCTTTCTTTAGTCGGCAAATTATTTGAAAGACCATGTTTTATCCATTTTATTAACTGTTTGAATATTTTGAAAGGCTTGTTATGAAAATTAAAATTGACATTTAAGTCAGATGATCAATTAAGCATAAATCAATGCCATTTCAAAGTTTGATCTAATTTCCATATATACTAACTGATGAGAGAGTAAATGGAATAAATTTAAAATTCAAATTGTGTAAAAAACTTTATTAAGTAAAGCGGTTTCCCTGTTGGGAACAAATAGTATGTCAGATAGAAGAATGAAAATACAAGAGAGAATAGGGAAGAAGAGAATTAAAAGAGTGATTCTTGCATATGTTTATTTGAGGGAAAAGGAATTTTTTTTTTTCCTTTCCCATCATAACCTCGGAGGGATTCATAGGAGCTAAGAATTATTATTTTTTCATATTTATATTTTTAAAATTTTTATGTAATAAAAAATATTGTATAAATAAATAGAAAGTTTTTTATTGGTTTTGAAATTTATGCTGCTCAATTTGGCAAGGAACAAAATAAGAGAAACAAAGAGTAGCATTTTTCTCCCTATTTTTTTTTCACTCCGTTGAATTCCCTCCAAAGAAATTGAAAGAATTGAACACTGGAATTACTTCCCACCTTTTTATTCACTGAGTTACTGTATGTAGTGTTTCATTCGTAGGAAACATGATGTAACTGTTTTAAATTAATTGGTGAGGAATAGACGAGATGAATGGATTTGAAAATCTTGCAAGCTATTCTTCAACAACAAATATTGATGGAGATAAGATTTGTAGGATAAAAAGTAGGTGATTAAAATAGAGGAATTTTTGGAGTCTTGTGTGCTTACTATCGTATTTTAGGTCAGATGCAATAGTGTATGTACTTGTGGAACAACCATACAATTTATTTATGGTTATTTTTTATCCAGCTACAAATCAACAAATATAAAAAAGTTAGTGAAAAAAATGCTAAAATGGATGTGTGGGATTGTTAGAAAGATCAAATAAATTTTTTTATTGAGAAGCAAATTAAGTATAGCTCCAACAGTTAATGCAATATGGGAAAAAGTAGATTGAGATATGTATATGTTAAAAAATGGCATATTTTCTATAGCTACATTTGTTGAATCTATCAAAGTTGCTGCAATGAGTAAAATGACTATGCTTAAGGAAATTAAGATGATTTAGAAGACCTAAATATTGCTACCCAAATATTTAAGACACAGTTGGAATTCTTGATACCTGTTCACCAATTAATACTCATCCAAGAAGAATTCATAGTTCTTGTTCACCTAACGTATAAGGTACAAGAATTACAATCAAATAGTGACCGATTTTGACATTGTCAATATATTCCCATCCTTTTATGCATTTTTTTCCACTTACCATTTTTTGAATGTCAGATGGTCTCTAAAATTTAAAGATGCCATGGGCAAAAACTTTATGGACCATACTTGATACGTGATATGTGCTAAATTCAATTAGGCTACTCTATATACATGCAGTCTTTTCATTAATAATTTGATAACAGTTCTTGCAAATTAGTTTAAGATAAATTTTGGTACATAAAAACCGTGTATATTATTAGATATTGCTTAAATATTGGAAATGATAATTTCCTGTGCTATCTTAGCATCCCAACTTCTACTTCATCCTTTTTGTTGGACATATCAGATGTTTCTGACCATTCTTCTTTGTATAATTGATTTCTAGAATTGGAGTGTAAAAAGAATCTTAACCTTTGGAATTTGGATATATATTTTGGTATTCATGTATGTACTGGTTCCAATTTTGAATAGAGGTTTCTCATTTTAAGGCAATTGTCTCATACTTGGATATGCAGACTGGATAATATTCTGTGGTGTGCATGAGCAAATATTCACACATATAGTGAACCGATGGCTGAAGTAGTAGCTGTCACTTCCTAATGTTTTTTTAATGGTTTCCCTTTCTCCTAATGTAGGTGATGCCTCTCCAAGGAGCATTATCTAACATGACTCCTCCAGGCTCCATACCTCAAAGTTCTAGTTTTCAAGCCCCTTCCCCACATTGGATGGCATCTCAACAATCACCGTATGCATCTCATATGTTGCCAAGTAAAATTACATGATACACTTAGGATTTCTCGTCAATTAATTCATATAAAGTTTTATGCTATACTAATAAAAAAAATTAACAATCAGGTCCATTTGCAATATCTCAGTTTCCAAACAACATGACTCCACAAATAGCCAATGCCACGTTGTTGTCTCTGGGGTAGGTTTTCTGAAAATTGTATCTAATTCTATTTTGCTAATGGTTGCTGATTTTCATATGTTATTTAGGAGATTATGGTAATTTATGTTAATATTGAAATCACTTGCTTTGTTTTGTTATCAAGTTTCTCATAGATTAACTTTTAGCGGTCATCTGTTCTTATTTACCAAGGCCATTCTCTTGGCTATTGAGTTTGCTCATTGCAATTGCTCTCTATTCTAATATTTATATTGGCAAAAACACCCTTGAGGGATATTGTATAATTCCTTTTCATTTCCAAAATCTCCATAATTGTCTTCAGTCCTTTTATTGAGAAAATTTGAATGTGAATTTAAAAGAGTCGAAACCAAAGTACCAAACTATTTTTTTTTTCTTTTCATTTATTGATTTTTTTCATAAAACTATTGCGGCTTATGCTTTTCATTGCCTGATTTCGCTACCTAAATCATGTTCTACAAATTATATACTAAAATAGAGATTTTCAAATGGAAAGGTGGAATTTGGAATACCCACCCCCACGCTGAAGGAGGTGTCAAATCTACCCTAATTATATTATTTTGTGATCTTAGTGAGAAATTAAGTGCAACTTCATTAGATGATAAAATAAATGAAAATAGGTTGAGGTAGTGTAAACATACTCATAGAACACTAATATATTCTATAATTAGAAGAATAAATTGATTAGTGTGGAAGGCTTGAGGTGTGAGGGGTAGAGAAAGGAAAAAAAAATTAATTGATGCAATAAAAAGTAATCTAATTCATTTGAATAGTACAAATCATATAGCCCTGCATAGATTGCATACAGAATATGGAATGCTAATAGTAATGTAATTGACCTTAAAATAGTTGGGATAATATGGTACGAGGAATTCTGCATATCTAATCTGATTATGTTGTTCTCCTAAATAGTAAAATCTTTAAAAAGTTAAAATCTCTTTTCTAACTCCCAAGCGCCCATATTCTTGCAAAGCTTTGCTTATGGTTGAAAGTAATATTTAATGATGGATTTCACAACTGTTTACGAATCAGCTATGTCAAGCAAAAGCCTTTATATTCTCACTCTAACCACAACACTCATCAAACTCAAATTTGTATAATTCTGAATGAAATTCCATTCCATTTCCTAAAACCAACAACTAGAATGAAATTATTATCTTTGGTTTTTGAACCGTAACTATATATTTGGTATGGAAATTCTATGCATGGATGTGCTTGCCTCATAATCTACTTGTTCAAATATTTACTAAAGCATGTGGTCAAAGAGATCAACATTTATTTCACGAGCCTCATACCACATGATGTTTCTCGTTGCAGAAATCAACGTGTTTTATCTGGCAGTAATGGTAATGGAACTACATTTGCTACTTCAGATCAAAATCAACCTTTCAGTTACAACCAACCAAGCACTCATAATTCCTCTGCCCCTGTTGGAAGCAACCCCTTTGGATGAATATGAATCCTGTGACTATCACTTGCTATTTATTTTGGTATCTTACTCTTACCCATTTGTTCCCTACTTGAGTCAGAATTTCATCGAGGACTTTCGCTTAGTGATGCAATTATGACCTGCTCAAAGGACCGCAGTCTTTTGACAACCCTGGTAAGGCAAAATTCTAGCTCATTGTGTGAATAAATTTGAGAACAATGGCGATGTTTCTCATTTGAAGGAAGGTTTGTCAGGAAATCTTCACATCAATTCTGTCTTGTGTAAATCACCATTTATTATTTGAAAATGGCTATGCATATTAGAATTCCCCGCCCATGTGTGCTGGTTTTCTAGTAAATTATTTTTTCAGATTATTTCATTTTTTGAATACCTTGTTTTCCATTTGTAAGTTTTGAATCATATGTGCCGGTAAATGACCTGTAAAAGTAGAATGAACTAGATTTCCACTAATAAGTTTTTACCAACCCTGATGATTTAGCTATCCTTAATGCTCATCTTCTCTATTGGTTTAATTAAATTAGTCTTAATAATTGTGTATATTTTGCTTGTAGATCCAAAATTTTGCCTTAAAGACTTGAATTCTTATAATAACCTCGAAATATTTGTTCCAGGGATAGTTGAATAAAAATAGCTATTACTAAGAATGTATAGGGTGCTCCAAATCTCTAATTCGAACATTTTCTATGAAGACCAATGTATCAATGGGTTCATCAAGACCAGGGGTGGCAAAGCAGGTCAGTGGGTCATAAATGGCGTGTGACTCATTGGCCAGTCGCATGCTTAAGATGAACTCGATCAATTTAAATGGATTATGTCGGGTCATATTACCTGTTTATGACGTATGAACTAAAGGGGTACAATTATCAACTTTGATGGCGTATCTTTGTGACCAAAGCTTTCCACACTTCACGCTCGACCGAATGAGCCTATCTTGACATAAATCATATTGCACTTTTAACTCTAAATTATCAAATACAACAACAGTTAAATTCAACATCCAACATATTAATCACAAATTTGCTTAAAATGGTTCGGGGGCTTGATGTGGTGGTAAGAGGCCGGCTATATTTTTTAAGTAATCAAGATTCAATTTCCATGCAAGGTACATCTATGGTGATTAAATTACTGATGAAGTTGAGACATCATGTTAAGAGTCACCGTACTGCCTGGATGTTGATTATAAGATCAGGGTTCGATTCGCAGAAATAGACAAATTTGCCTAAAATATATGACAACTACATGGAAAATAAAGAGATATAATTAACATCTGTCTACCTAGTTCGGGAGGGACAGTAAGAGCAATCCAATTTATTGTTGTCTTTGTTAACTTGTAGAACTGTTAGTTTTTTTTGCCCATTTCCTTTCCTTCTTTTAATTTTTTCTAAGTAAACAAGGTCAACAATTTTTTTCCCCCTCTTCTCTTCCTTCCATGGGTAAACACAGGTCCCCACGGGTATAGTATAGTTGGTATTCGATGGAAGACTTGCTACATTGGACACGGATCGATTTCTGGGGACTTCATCACCCTAGAGCATACCCTCCCACCTAGGAGGTCGCTGCATACTGCAATATATCTGTTTGGAGTGAGTTAAATCCTCTTTTGCTGGATGGGTAAACACAGGCTAAAGGTGAAGAATCACTTATGATATCGTATAAGCGTTTAAATAAGCTAAATTTAATAGAACGCGTCAAGACATTTCAGGAAAGAAGCTCTTTGTATTTAAGTGTGCTAAATAGTTACTTATATGATCGGATTCTTCATCTGTCCCGCATTGGTACGACCAAGCTATTTTTTAAACAGTGTCTTATGTAAAGGGGAAAAAAAAAAGATGACTCTTACTATAGAATTTAAAAAAAAAAATTGATCCAAGCTGGAAAATTAACTTATTTCAAATAAGATCATTGAAAAAAAACACAAGTGCCATATAGCTTTTTTTGTAGTTTCCCACCAATGAAAACACCACCATATTTCGAATCTGGCAAAGCCATAAGCCAAATAAGATCGAAAAATGGTTCACTATTTATTCAATAGTTTTCCAGGCAGCTTAGAACTACTACAGCCATGGAGAACCATAGATTGGCGTAACTATAGCCTTGACCTTGAGATACTTCTCCAAAGCATCCAGTCCACCGTCCCTTCCAAACCCACTCATCTTATATCCACCAAAAGGGCAATCGTTATCGAACGCCATGTAGCAATTGACCCAGATTATGCCTGCTCTAATGGATCTTGAAACCCTGTTCATGATGTTTAAGTCCTTTGTCACTATCCCGGCCGCAAGCCCATACTTTGTACAGTTGGCTTTCTGAATTGCCTCCTCGACCGTACTAACAAAAGAGATAATCGAACAAGATGTTTATGAATCAATCATGAAGAGTTAGGGGGAATCAGTATGAAGTACCTAAACTTCATGAGGGACATAACAGGTCCAAAGATTTCATCTTTCGCTATCAGCATATCCTCCTATGAATAGTACAAGAACTGGCATGAGGGAATTAACAACCTCAAAGAATCTGATATCGATGTCAAAAACAGTATGTGCTTACCTTAACATCTGTGAAGATTGTAGGTTCAATGTAGTATCCTTTCTTGCCGCAAGGCTTTCCTCCTGTCAATAAGGTTGCTCCTTCTCTCTTTCCATGATCAATGTAGCTGAGAATTTTATCGAATTGCCTCTTGTCGACCTTGACAGCGGGAAGGCATTCATGAACAACAACCAACAACATACTCGAGAGAGTAAAACGCTTCGAGGGTGTCTACCTGAGGTCCTTGATTGACTCGAGGATCGAAAGGGTCTCCTACAACCCACTCTTTCGAACTCAATGCTATCTTTTTCACAAATTCATCATAGATGCCTTCTTGAACGAAGACGCGCGATCCGGCCACACAAATTTCACCCTGTGATTTTGGAACCAACATCGATGTCAGTGGCAGTGAGGACTAAGGACCATGGATTGTGTTGGAGGGAGGGTCCATCCTTGCCTGGTTGAAGAATACTGCTTGACGAGCTAGTTCGACCGCCATGTCTATATCTGCATCGTCGAAGATCAGAAGTGGTGACTTGCCGCCCAATTCTAGAGACACCGGTTTCAAATTGCTTCTTGCCGCTGCTTCCATCACAACACGTCCTGTTTCAGTAGATCCAGTGAAACTAACCTGCGATCAAAGAGAGAACTGAATCAGCAGTGCAGATCAGGAAATTTTAAACAACTTTCATAGATGAGAGAAACAATATATACTTTGTCCACATCCATATGAGAACTGATTGCAGCACCAACTGTACGGCCAAAACCAGTGACAACATTGAG
The DNA here is from genome assembly GCA_037177415.1 of Kaempferia rotunda. Taxonomy (NCBI): domain Eukaryota; kingdom Viridiplantae; phylum Streptophyta; class Magnoliopsida; order Zingiberales; family Zingiberaceae; genus Kaempferia; species Kaempferia rotunda. The sequence continues at coordinate 4,238,337 of JBAMIB010000018.1, forward strand.
AACTCCATCAGGAATCCCTGCCTGCCATATCAGAATGCAATGTCGTTAGCTTCTCGCATATCGACATTCAGATATCGATACCGAAATATCTGAACACAAAAACCTGTTTAGCCAAGTGAGCACAGTAGAGAGCTGTGAGTGGGGTCTGTTCAGCTGGCTTGACTATCATGGTGCAACCTGCTGCCAGGGCTGGGGCAACCTTTAAAGCAAACATGACCATCGGGAAGTTCCATGGAATTATATGGCCGACTACTCCGATAGGCTCCTTCAATGTGTACCCTTGAAGTTCTTGCGCTAACTTTAGAGTCTCACCGTGGATCTTGTCGGCTGCGCCGGCGTAGTATCGGAACATGCTTATACTTGACGGAAGATCAATCAACTTGTTAAGCAAAAGAAGCTTTCCTGAATCAATGCACTCCAGTGCTGCCAGGTCTTCAGCGTGTTGCTCAATCAGGTCTGCGAATTTCATCATGATCCTCCCCCTTTGCTGATCAAAAAATGGAAAAGGAAACAAGGCAGATTGGTTTTACAAGTACAACAATGGATGCAAGTGACAAGGGAGAGGCGAGACATACATAGCCCGGCAAGCGAGGCCACTTTCCGTTGTCAAAGGCATCTCTAGCTGCCGCAACTGCCAAGTCTACATCCTCCTTGTCGCCGGAAGCAATCTCAGCGATCACATCTCCTGTGCGAGGATCTATTGTTTCAAAAGTTTCCCCTGAAATAAAAACAAAGGCAACCACTCTGTGAGCCATTTCAATTGTGTCCCTTGTGTCTTTTGAACTTTGAATTAAGGTAATGATCCAAAAGACTTGTTCTTTCATAAATAATGTTTCAAACACTATAAAACACTCTGCATAAACAAACCATCATCCTTTATAATAAAAATCTTTCATCTCTCAAAGTTATTTGTTTTTCAAAATGTTATTTGTACATTGCTATACTACTAGTAATAATATATAAACATTCAATTGTCAAACTTGAATAAATCCAAAGTATTCAAAATTGTTTTCAAGCACAACAGATTTTCTGATTGAACTAGTATGAACGAATATTTTCCACCAACAAAAGTTTCTTTAAATTTTTTACTAAAATAATTGGAACAAAGGAATTAGGCTTTCCTCTTCCATCTGCTTGCAAGTTTGCCTTGAGAGTAGAAGAACAGTCTCCAAAGATGAACTAGGAGCAAAAAGATTATTGAACAACACTTCTCTTGTGTTTAAAGATAAAATTTTTACAATCAACAATTGATTATTCAGCATGTTTGCAATCAAAAACAAAATCAAGAAGACGAAAAGAAAGCTATCGACTTGAAGAATCTCTGCGACAGGTTTTTGCTCACCTGAGACAGCGTCTACAAAGCTGCCATTGATGAAGAGCTTGGTGAACTTGACCTCCGGCAACCTGAACCCGTTCTCTGCGCTGCCACTGCAGTCCTCCACCCTCGCCATGGCTGCTGATGCTTCTTGGACCACGCCACACAATACAGATTGTGCTCCTCGAGATGTTGTTATATCGAGCAATGCCTAGGAACTTGTGGATTAAACAAAATGGTAAAAAGCTGTCATTTTTTTGGATTTTTCCGCGATGAATAAATAATTCTATTCACAATAACCAATGAAGAAACAAAAGAAGAAACAAAAATGCAGTCAATGTATAATAATAATAATAAAGAGATTAAATAATTTCTATTCTTAGTTTTTCCCCTAATTTGTTGGTATTTTAATTGTTTGATTTTGATTTGTTTCCTTTGCTCTCGTAATTTGAGTTGATTTCTTGATTATTTTATGGAAATTTTAATAAAAAAATAATGTTAGTTTAGATTTTTGTTAGGTATATTAATATTGTTCACAAATAAAGATATATTTTTTTTAATTGTATAAGTATTCAACTTTAAGGATGGTTGGCGATAAAATAAAAATTTTCTATAAAAAAAATAATTTTTAAAAATTTTCAAAACTATTTTATTCTAAGCTATTAATCAAATACTATACTTAATAAATAAATTAAATCATAGACATACTAAGTGAAGGTGCTGATTTAAAATTAGATTATAACCTCTTCCTGTATTGACCATTTACATTATATTAATGGCTAGTAGTCATCTGTGATTTACCTCTCTACGTTAGCCTAGGAATGGATTGATGGGATGCTAGGGGAACGAATAACCTTTTGACACATGATTTAAAATTAGATTGAGGTCAAACAAAATTTATTGGGTAAGTGCAAAGATAATGAGCAAGTTCGTCATACAAACTAAGTGATAAGTGTTAATCAAAGAAAAATATAGAACACCCATTTAAGTTTTTAAACTTTTCCCAAGTTTTAATCTCACTAGACAAATCTTAATATTAATTCATATTTAATATCAACTATATATCTTATTTTAATAATAGTAATACAATATAATTATTTATTCATGCATAAAAATAATTTAAAAAGTAAATGTACTAGTATATATGTGCAAAATTATCCATTTGTCTAATCCTGAATTTTTTATATAAAAATCCAATGTATTAAAAAAAATTAATATTTAATATAATCCTAAATGACCCAAGTAATAATTAATCCCCCATATTATTTAAATTAATCAAATAATTTAATAAATTTAAATCATTTGATTTTATTATTATTAAATCATTTATAATGTACCCTCTTAATTACTTAATTACTTACTAATCAAATTTACATTTTAATTATCTTTCTAATTCCAGTTAATAAATTAACATTATTTTCAATTAATTCATCTATGCAGTTAATTATGACCAATTCGACTATACTGTGCCTATTCTCAAAACTTTTCCACTCATTCAATTAATTAATTACTTAACATGTATGATTCTGTCTGTTAGGTGAGTCAACGGACACCAGGAAGCACCTTGCATAGCCGGATGAAAATTGCGGATGTGGAGTGCACACACGAAGACTAATAGACAACGTTAGCAAACCAAACAGGGAGTCGCCGCGCCTTGTTTGATTCTTCAATGCTCAAGTTAGCACAAGTTATAGTAGAGGAAGATTTTCGGCAGAGTAACGACGTAAAAGATGAGTTCCGCGTACCTTGGGCCTCTGAAGGAGGCTCTCTTTATACATGTAGCGAGTAG
>JBAMIB010000018.1:4299585-4341267 GCA_037177415.1 Kaempferia rotunda
CACCCCCCCCCCCTCTCTCCTCTAGTATCTTTACGATCTACAATGATTTCTATTATTGATCTTCTATACATAAATCTAAATTGATTTTTAGTCACCGTGGTCTCCTTTCTTAATCTTTTTTCTATTAATCTTTCCTAAAATCTCATAGTATAACCCATTAGTTTTATACCCCTATACTTTACACAATTTTGTACATCTCCCTTATTCTCATATAAGGAAACTAAAGTACTTACCCTCCATTTATTAGAATTTTTTTTTTAATATCATGTTAAATAATTTTGTAAGGTATTCAATACTTTATTTCCCTAGGCACATTCATACCTCTATCAGAAAATCATTTGATCCAATAGATTTTCCATTATGCATCTCATTTAAAGCTTGTTCTACTCTTGAAGTTTGAATTTATCTTCCTTCTTTTATATTCAATTTTTGATATAACCATTCAAAAATTTTATTCTTTACCGCATTCAATATTTTCTTACTTCTTTCTTGGCTATTGTATTTTTTTTAATTTTCCTTGTTCTTATAAATATGGATGTAATTGAACCAAACGTTCATTAACAAGCTTGGTGTTCAGCTTAGTAAGAGCTTGTTTATGTTCCTTCAATATATACAAGATCAATTAAATAAACAAACTTGAACACATATATGTTCAATTCATTAATGATCGTAAACAGTGTTTATGAACAACGTTCGTGAACAGTGTTGATAAACCATGTTTATTAATAAAAATTTTATCAACATACTAAATAAATAAAAATAATAAATAAATAAGTTTGAATTATCAAGCTCAATAACCAATCAAACAAATAAAATTTTCAAACAATCAAACAAGCTTAAATTGAAAACTTAACAACATCTAAACGAACCAAGCTTAGGCTAAGCTTGAATTAAGAACTCGATAATATCTAAACGAACCAAGCTTAAACCAAGATTCAAACAAGCTCATGGCTCATAAAAAATAAATCAAGCCAAGCTTAAACAATTATTTCAAAGGCTTGGTTCATTTTAAGCTAGGCTCGGCTCGGCTCAGTTACCTTATCAAACAAGTTTGAACACCCTAAAGCTCGGCTCGGCTTAGCTTATTTACAGCCCTACTTATAAATATATAATTTCTTATAAGCTATTCATTTTTCTGTCATTTTTTTTATATATTTCTCATTCCACCACCAAGATTGTTTACTTGGTGGTATATGTCCCTTTAACTCACTGAGTACATTCTTAGCTAGTATTTTCTATTGGGACCTTGACATCGGTTAGAGAGGATGATTAGGCAGTCACCCAAATCTCTCATTTTCTACACTTGTTAGCGTAGTGGAAATACAAACAAGTAAAGGAAAACTAAACCTAAAGACAATAAGCAAAACAAACTGTAAACACGTTCGTTTAATTTGGTTTGGAGATGATTCTCCTACTCCACAGCATATTTGTAAGGTGGACGGTCCTAGCAATCCTTTGGTAGATCAATCTCCAGTAAACTCTAGCTAGTTCAATCCTCTTTTTTAGTAGAGAAACCTCACCACAACTTAATCAAGATACTTGGATTAGCTTGAGGGCTTGGAGACTCTATCAGGGGTTAACTATCTATAATTTCGTCAACCTAGCTCAAGCATCCCGAGCTCTATATAATAAAACGCGAGTGGAAACGCCCAAACAATGTATCCGCCACTAGTCAACTAACATACTTACCAATTGACTAGCCTTCATGGAATTCGACCGTTACACCCTAATAGCTCAATATCAGTCGACTAGTCTAAAGGACCAGTCAATTGCTCTACACACTAGTCGACTGGTCAGTCGATTGGTCTTCATGGGTTGAGCACATAGAATTCTTTGTTCGCTCCCCAATCGACTACTCAATCAATCGATAACCCTAGAACCACAAACCTCGATTTGCTAGTTCTCGACCACTAATCGACTGGTCAAATCCTTATGGTTTTACCTTCGAGTACACTTCTCTCTGCACTTATCCTGACCCACACAATCTCGACCTTGTCTTCTAGCTAGCCTCCTCCATCAGTCTTGCATCCGTCGGATGCTTCCTCATCCTTCACAACTTGCCTTCAAGAGCTTCTTTCAGCTTTATCCTTGTTGTCGGATCTTCCTTTGCCAAAAGGATCCTCATCTCCGAGTCTTCATCCTTGCCAAGCCACACTTGGACTTATACCGCCAAAACTCAAGTTTGAACTTACATTGCCAAGACCACCCTTGGACTTTCACCATTACCAAGCTTACCCTTGGAGTTTCTCCATTGCAAAGATTACACTTGGACTTTCCTTTACACTTGTCACCTACACACTCATAGTCATATCAACACCAGATACAAACTCTAACTTAAATCCTTTGCCCAAACATCAAAACTTAGGGCTACAATGATTGCTCCAATGTTTTCAACTTTGACATCATCTTATCCCATGTTATATTAGAGTCACTATATATTTCACCTAATACTTGTACTCATACCTTTTCCTTAAATATATTTTACTTTCCATCTTTTAACTTCCTCTACTTAATTCTAGGAGTCATATATATTTTCTTTTTATTAATATTATGCTTGAGGCGTATATCTAACACTACAAACCTATGTTGGATAGTTAAGTTTTTTCCAGGGATGACCTTGTAGTCTTTATAAATCTTTTTATCACTCTTTCTAACTATAAAAAATTAATTTGCTATTTACTATTCTCACTTTTAAATGTAATCAAGAGTTCTTCTCTTTACTTAAAAAAACATATTAGCTAATATAAGGTCATATGCTATAGCAAAATATCATATAGTTCTTCCTTCTTTATTTCTCATTCCAAACCCATAACTCTCATGTAGCCACTCATATTTTTCATTTTTCACTCTAACATATCCATTTAGACCACCTTCTATTAAATCATTTCATTTGGCGAAATATTTTGTAATACTTCATCTATCTCATCCCAAAAGTTTGAATTGGTAGTTTTATCTAATCCTACTTGCGGTGCATCTATACTCATTGCATTCATAGCTTTTTCATCACTATTATATTAAAGGTTATAATTTTATCCCCTTTTCTAAATTACTCCTACAACTTTTTCCTTTAATGAACTATCTACAACAATACACACCTCATTTCTTGTTTTACTCTTTCATATGTATCATAACTTAAATTCCGAATTCTTTATCATTTTTGTCTTCTCGCCTACCCATTTTGTCTCTTGTACACATAAAATATTATATTTTTTGATAATTATAGCATACTACCTCTATTAATTTACCAGTGATAATTCATATGTTCCATATTTCAAATTTTAGACTATTAGTTTTCATATAATATATATTCTTATTCAACATGTGGTATGAGAACTCTTGCCTATTTAACACTTTAAGTACCTAGGATTAGTTTTGATGTAATCAACCGAGTTAAGTTAGGTTCTACGATTTTGATTCCTCGTGCTTAAGTGTGCAAGAATTTAGGAACATAGGAAGTATAATAGAAGACGCAGCAAGTAAGATGATACTCAAGCGATCGGACGAGAAAACGGTCAACTTCTGAGTTGACCATATTCAGGCACCAGACCATGTCCAAGCGCCAGGACTTCAGGCGCTCAGATTGTTTTGGTCACGTCAGCGAGCCTTTGTCGAAGAGGAACAAAACATAGTCTATGTCAGCCAACTCTAGGTGCCCGAACTGGGTATAGGCGCTCAGGAAGCCAAGATCTATTAAAAAGAAGTCGTTGAGGAGTGGATCGAGTTGATCGAGTCCAAACCGGGTCCAAGCGCATGGGTGGTGTCACGTTAGCAAATGACTAGCTTTAACCAATAGACTATAAATAAAACCCTAGCACTTGAAGTTCAAAGATAATACACTCGGTTCTTAATCTCTAAATTTTGTAGTTTCATTTTATTTGTGTTTTAACTTCTATAAAAGGTTTCTACGCCTTTGACACTTTTGCTTGAAGGAGCCTTTAATAGTGCTTTTACATAGTTTTTGGACTAGCAACTGTCCAGTTACAAACCAAGTAATCTTTAGCCTATTACTCTATTTTTATGTGTTTTGTTTCTAATTAATTAAGTGTGTCCTTGTTAAGTTTAATAGCAAGAGAAAGGTAATTTTAACTTATAGGGCTATTCACCCCTCTCTATCTGGCCAACCAAGACCTACAAATACTACACCTAAGTTCTTATGAAAATATAACAGTTATTACAAACTATTACATATATTTAGTACTACATCTAAGTTCTAGAGATGTAGTAGTTCTTATCGAGACGTTTGCAACACATTCCTTCCAGCGAATAACCTAAGGGTGTAAACGAGCCGAGTCGAGCTTAGGTCAGCTCGAGCTTGAGAAAATTCAACAATCTCAGCTCGAACTCACTTTCGAATTTGAGCTCGAGCTCGGCTCGCTAGCTCACAAAATAAAATCAAAATAAATCGTGATTTGAACTTTCAACCTTAAGAAAACTCAACAAAATTTTCTAAACACAAAAACTTTTATAACATATTGATTTTATTTAAAGTAATATTATTTTAAATATTAAATTATTAAATTATTAAATTAATCTAACTTAATAAAACTCGACAAGCCCTCGAGCCAACAATAAATGAGCTCGAGTTCGACTCGAATGTTAAACAAGTTGGCTCCGGCTCGGTAAACTTCAAGCTCAAGTTGAGCTTGGACTGAGCCGCTCGACTCATTTGCACCCTAGAATAACCTAACATTAGCATAATGATTTAATATATTAATTTATTAAATATTTACCTAAAACAACCCTTCTCTTTTAACTGGATTTAGAAACGCCGATGACTAATTCGTCGTGACTAGAATTAACCCATTAAATGAATATAAAAATTAAATTTTAAAATTCATATTCAAACATTTAACTAAATGTGTCTGATTAACAAATTAATTTTACAAAATATAAAAAATTATAATGCTCCATTTAAAAATGGCGAAGTTAAACATTTTCAAAATATAAAATTCAAAGATTATTATTTTCCTTCTGTGTACGTAGAAATTGTCCCATAGCAGCATACTAAAGAACATATTTTTCATAATGAACTAAACTAAAAAATATTAACCCGTTAATCTCATTAACTATCCCTGAGTAGCCAATCTAACCCCATAAAAATTTCCCACCGACCAGATAAATCGGAAAGTACTAACGGAGAGCAATCCAGAAACCCAACATCCCTTAGTTGCGAGCAATCCAGAAACCCAACATCCCTTAGTTGTGAATTCTAATTAGAAAAAAAATCTCTACAAATACACCATATATGAAAATCGAACCGTGAGTACCTAACCGTTACCGTAGCCTCGTGTGCCATAATGAACTAAACTAGCACCATCCATTGATAAATAAATGGGAAAAAATGATTCATTAAAAGCTCAATTTCAAATTATAAATTAATGTGTGAACGGAAGAATCATACAACCACAATGTTGTTGTGTTCACTTTACAAAATTGAAGATCAAGATGTAGCAATTCATGTTGCAATTCTAAACATTAGAAAAATGTATTTGAACATCAGTATCAAACGCAAAAGAACACCCTAGTAAATCAAATTTGTTTGTAAAGATGAACAGAATCAGAAACAAAATGGAAAAGGATAAAAACAATAACTTACATAAAACCACCCCAGATTGGTGATCGATGGCCAATAAATAAATCTGAGTCGAAAGTATAACACAATGTTTTACACCTTTCCAAAGAAGTAGAATTCCCTCATTAATAATCATACACTATACACTCTATACCCGGCTGATGCTATGCTTAGGAAACAATTCCTCAAACAATAGCTGTTCCTTGAAAGACAGATGACTCGTTTCTCACTGTATCATGAATCCAAGAATGGAAAATAGAGGACAACTTCAGGCATCATGAAGTTGCCAATTCTACAATAAAAACTTCAACAAAACTTATCAAAGATAGCAGCACATGTCCTACCATGTATCTGTCATCTTGTTTCTCCTATCGCAAGCGAACATAAAAAAAATTAGGAGCCAGAGTACCATGACAATTATCCGAGTTGCACAGCCGATGGTGCTTGGGGCACTTTGTACCAAAAAGAACCAAGGATAGCATAACCAGATTCAGTCTTCGTCTACTAAAGGAATGATCACGACCATAGCAACTGGAAAATTACCAGTGTGGCAGACTACCAATATCTCACTAATTTGTAGTCTTTTCCAGCTTCTCTTTTTCAATCTCCACCTTTCTCTGTTCAGCATGTTGAGCGATACCACTAGCCAGAGCCTGATAGTGGAAGTCCAATGACCTGGTTAGGTTCTGAAACCTAGTAGGATTGGATGATTGCACAGCTGTAGACATTAATATCATTGATGTCAAAAATTTCTGTTAAGAACGCAATGAAAAGCATACATCAAACAAAGTGCCAGATGAGAAATATTGCTTACCTTGGATAGTATCCATGAAGAAAATAAAAGGGTCCACTTCATCAATTGGTGATTGCAACTCCTCGTCGTCACTGTAATCATCGTCAGAGTCGTCATCATTGTTTAGCTGGAACCCTCTTGCCTGATTTTGCAGATACCATTTTAATAGAGAAGCAATAAGGGGAAAAAAGAAAAAATAACGGAGGAAACTTCAGAAAGCTAAAAGACAAAACAGCGTAAATACTTAAATTCCATGTTTATGAATGAAATAATGAAAACCATAAGAGACAGATGATATCAAAATTAGCAATTGATGAGATCAAGTTCAGGACAGATCAATATATATCGTATCTGGAATAGATTCAGATCATGGAAAAAAAAAAAAGAAGACTGAGGCATATTATTGACAGTGAGGCAGGCAGGGTAATGTCCATCAGAACAGGTTGTGCATATTACGATTGGGATAACTCGTGGAATTGTCATCCCTAATACAAGCATGCAATAAAATGTTCAAATGAAAATGCTAACCTATTGGAGGTAAAACAAAAATGGAAACAGAATGAGAAATAGATATGATCAAGAAACCTCTGCTGCTAGTTTTTGGAGCTTTTGACTATTGGCTTCATCCCCGTCCTCAGCATCATCTCCCATTTCTTTGTCAGACACATCCTCATCTTCGTCATCGTCATCAAATCCATCCATATCGTCGTCGTCGTCATCATCATCGGCATCATCCTGCTTGTTAGCTTCTGCTCATGCATATTAAGGAAAATTAACCAAATAATCATCTCAAACAACCTCCCTGTTTATATCATCTACCAGATAAAGGTTTTCAAGGATGGCAAATTATAAACAGGTGATTACTTGTTGAGCTCTGACCCATTTAATCCAAACCTGATCACCGCCCATTAATAAACAGGCCAAAATTTTCAATATACACAACATATTTATGAACAAGTTGACACATCAGTTATCCATTCAATTAAATGAATTAGATGGCTGTGAATACGACCCATTTAATAAACGGGTCATATGGCACAACCCATTTAGAAAAACCTAAACAAATTTTAACTACAAACTATATAGCAATCATTTTTAATTGTAAAAAATATAAAATTTAATCTATATGATCTTATGTTATGAAATATTATATTAAATAATTGTCACACACACACACACACACACACACCCACACATATATATAAATTTATAATGTATATAAATAATTAAATATCTATATATAAACCAGTTGATCCATTTGACTCAGCATTGACCCATTTATGACTCAGCATTGATCCGTTTATTTGCAAGTCATAAACAGGTGAACCTGTTAATGTCCCGAAAAACATTTAGGTCAAACCAAAACCCAGGAAACTGCAAGTTAGGTCAAGTCGTGTCAAAAAATCAAAGAAAATAACATGTGGCATCACTAAGTTTTTATTATGCAAACTAACTTACTAATAAATACATGTGATGGATAGATAAACAGAAATGATAATGAACACATAAGAGCTAAGTTATAGCAGTCATATACACTAATGAATACATCACGATAAGAAAAAAAGTATGCTATTAGAAAACTTCTACAACCAAGAAACAATAAAAAAACTAACCATTGTTGAACAAACAAAAAACTGAAACCATAGAAGTATGTCCTTGTAGCTTATGTGCCTTACCAGCAACTTGATCTTTGTAAGAAACAAGAAGATCGAGTGTTGCTTTGAAAACTCGTTCAAATGCTTCTCCAGGCAACTGATCAGTTGGAAGACTCAGAACTGAAGTCAATCCCAAACAGGAAACTTTTTTATCATGTTCCCTGCAATTACAAATGGCTAATTAGTAACCAGACTGATTGACCATAATAAAACGATTCCAACCTTTTAAAATTGGCACGCAAACCACTCTTCTTCACTTCCTGTAGCATCTGGAACCAGAGATTGAAAACCTCCGCAGCAACCCCAAGCTTATGTAGTAGCCCAAGTGTTAATACGGGATTGTAATAAAAAGCATCTGCAATCTGCAAAAACAACAAATCTCATTGCAACATAATGGAGATTTGACCTCGGTATCAAAACTTGAGCAATTTTAGCGAATGAAATCCTAGACAATAAGCCATAAGCACATTATACTATTACAATATGAATTTCAAAGATAATAAGGCACAATTTTTTGAACAAATATATGACTATAGTGAACATTAAGAAAGTCACAGATAATATGATTTGCAGGAAGTACAAGATGAGGATATTAACAAAAAAAATAATTCAGGTGTTTCTAAATAAAACACCATGAATGTCGCAGACGATAGGATTCTCAGGAAGTATCAGAGGATATTTACAAGAAAACAATACGCGTGTCTATCTATACAATGATAGCAAAAAATGTCAAACAAAATAGTTATTCTTTTGTTATCTGTTCAAATAGATGATGACTTTTCAAATTCAGTGTTGTCTCTCAATACAAGGGTGACGAATGTAACTCTATTTTCCAATGTTGTTGTCCGTCAAACAAGAGTTTGGTTAACACTGAGCGCAAATTAAGTAACTAAAAAGCAGGCAATGAAAAATCAATATTCCAAAACATAAATATCCAGTTTGCATAGCCAGTCAGAGCATGCAACAAAAACAAGCCACATGCAGGATCGTTGAATTGTCTATATAAATTCAGCCTGACCATTGAGCTTTGCAGAACAAAGCATCTTCAGCAATAACAACGTCCTTTACAGCCTTTTCTCTTTTAATTCTGTTTTAAAAAAATCTGCAATCTCCATTGAGCACTGCTTCCATTGCTCACCACTGCAACAAAGGCATCGAGCAATTGTTGCCATTCCTAGTACAAAGACAATTATATGCTGAAGATTTAATCCCCAGTCAAATGGTACAAATTCAGTAACATGTTACTACCTGGCATGCTTTGGCACATATCAAAGTGTAACAGGATGAATTTAGATGAGTTTTCGTCCTTTAATACACTTTTTAATTAATTTATTTACTTACAAAATAAGATTATAGGAATTAGATAATTTTAAAAAATAATCTTATATTATATAGCATACTTAATATGTGTTAAAGCATGCATTAGATTAATTCAAATGGGTTTTAGACATTTAAAAACATTTTCACCTAGATTTTTAAATTTTAATAACTATTAATTAAATAGTTGAACTAGAAATAATTTCTATCAGATTTTACTTCAATGTATATCTAGATGAGTTCATATATTACATGAAAAGTCTAGAGGTAAAAGATTAAAAAAAGAGTGAATAAATATTACTTGAATTCATCTGGTGGTGTATCCTAGCATGTTAAAGGGTGCCTAAGTGTCAGCGTGGATGATAAAACATGGGTTGCACAAGAGAAATTGCTCTTACCAAATAATATTAGATTTCATTAATTTACCACATTAGCACATTTTATCTGTGTCAACTTGCACGACGCGAAATTGGACAGAAGTGTATCTAGAAAAATTGCCATGGCACGTTTTAATAGCCAACATTATTAACATTGAAAGCGACACTCTATTTAAAGTCTTTTGTATTTTATATAGCCATATTGGCATTGTATGTCACATGGCAAGGTCATATATGCAAAATCATGTATTGTTTTATTGTTTAATTAGTTGGTCTAAAGCAAACTAGTATTGAAGCTATAACCAAGTTAATACTAGGAATAGATGAGATGTGAAGTAATCAACAAAATTAATAAAAAGGAAATCATTCCTCAAAAAGAAAAAGAGGCACAAGTGTAAGGGAATTATCTTGGTTTATTAAAGATGAGACATTTGTATGCCGGTTGGCGTACCACTAAGCATGAAACTTCACATTCACTTGCCCTAAGTATACAATATTTATGGGCTTATTTGTAATATCTTTATTAATCAATAAAATATAAAAATAAAGAGAGTTTCCTAGGATTTTAGAAATCAAGCTAATTTATCTCTCAACATGCTATTAATGCTATTAGGGCCTCATCCTTTGCATAACCTATCTCCAATGACCGATTTCATCATCCATTTGCTCACAAGAGTCCCATCCACAAGACATTTTTCAGCTCTGTCCTTCGTGCAAGTGCCAAACAATGCCAAAAATCACCACAACCTTCGCATAAGTCCATAGATGAAACAGACTTGTTTTGAGCTTTGCACAAGTTCAAGGAGACAACGTCCTTTGAATGAGCCCTAAACATCATTTCTTGCTTTGGCAACAATGCATTTCTGACAGACAATTTTGCTGCCTCTGCATTGGCAGCACAGAGGCTTCATCTTGCACAACAGATACTCAAAGAGCACAACCAATATCCTTATTAGGTCTGCTCAGCAGCCGACTGAGATTAAGATCAAGTTTTCGGCCCAATCTGCTAGTTGATCCGGCAGATTAATTATAACCCAATTTCAGCAGTTAATTCAGCCCATTTCGGTGTGACTTCCTTTTTGAGTTCTCTTCATGTGCTTTGTCCTATACACCTCATGTGGGTTTGCCTTTCATCTCTCCACGTGTCATTCCAAGGATTCCAAGCCAGCTTGCCCTAGTCTCTCTCTATGCGCATCATTCCACATATCTAAAGAAAAATCTCTCCCCACTCTGCATGCATACCACAAAGGCCTCAAGACAGATTAGCCCACTTCTCTCCACATGCATCATTCTGTAGATCTTAAACGGGATCAATCATCTCCCCATGTGCACCATTCCTTGAACATCATGTCAAATCAATCTTTCTCTATGAGCATCATTTTACAGACATCTCAACAAGATATATCTTTATCTGCATCTCATTCTCTAGACATATGAATATATTTGTAATAAACTGGTATCTACAATATATTGAACAAACTTAAAGGCAAGCAATAGGAATTTATATGTAAATATACGAGGGGCAAGAAGTTATTAATAATATCCTTTGTTCATCAATAATATACAAAGGTAGAGAGAAATTCCTAGGGTTCGAGAGGAGGTAACATAATTTTTTTCCTCAATACATATAGTGAAAAGAATGAGAAATAAAGATTAAGCATATTTCAATAATGGTCAAACTTCCTACAGAAGCTTACCAATTATACCCACTAATTTTTAAAGTCGTTTGCATGAAAATAGTGTCTTGCAAAATAAGAACGACTGCACTGGTGGAAGCTTCTTGCACTGGGCTGCTTTTATGCAAAGTGATTTAACCTAATTTAAACATTAATATCCATGTCAAGTTTAAACTATTTTATGGTTTTTTAAATCCCTATGATAATTTAAATTGTGATAGAGGCATGATTTAAAATATCGAATCATACCAAAGTTTTAGTTTATGAATTATGATTGAAACAATATAATTTCGGTATGGTACCACCATACAATTCCAATATGATTTTGGTTTTTTTTTTAAATATAAAATATAATCATTAAAAAATATTTTTATTAATATTTAATGACTATAGAAGTTTATTATTGAATTATATTTGAGATGTTGAATGTTGAATTTAAGTTTTGATATTATCTCGTGAAACATGGAAACATGATTGGATTAACTAAACACTACCAAGGAAACATTGTTGGATCAAGTGGGTTTAACTAAATTTAGGATTTATTTTAGCAGTTTAATATTAAACCAAATTTATATATAGAATAATTTAGTTCATTAGTAGTGAAATTGTTTATATAATTAGAAATTAAATTTTATTTATTTATTTTTATCCTTTTAGAAATTTGTCTCCTAAATATATGAGATTTATTCTCTATGTTTACCTTAAAAAAAATCTCAACCCACAACCTAACGGAGGCGGCCATAGGGTCACAACAACCACCGCAACCTCATAAGGCTACCCCAAGGTCTAGTGTTGGTCAGTGAGCAAAATAATAAATTCTGCATGTGACTACCGACATGCGGAATAACCATGGTTAGACTTTAGAGGTACAATAAATGTTAAATAAAATTTGGTTCTCGCTACATAAATCCACATGTGCACTGAAATAACTTCCCGGCATATCAATGCAAAAAACCTTCAAAAAGGTTGCAAAATAAACTTTGGGTAGAGATTAACTATCCATTGTTTGTTGTGCTCCAATGATACTAGGATGTTAATTAGCATTCTCATGGTCACTAGAAAACAAACTCTCCTAGAAACTAGAGAAGTTTCTTGAAACATGCATAGAAAATTAAATTGGAAACGTACATAGAAAAATCTAAAGATCATACGTATAGAGTTTTACTATGAATGAACCTATACGAATTAACAATAAACCAGAGGGGTAAGAAGATGCACCAATATTGAATTTCTTACCACTAGCATCAAAAGGCACTTTAAATAAGGCCTCTCTGCTCGACGCAATCGTTCGATGGTGATCCTTAAATAAGGCTCGACCCAGTGATCTACTTGTCCTTTACAATTTTGAAATACAACTTCAATTAGCTTAGGAGCAGGCTCAATATCAGCATCATCAATGTTTTGGTCCGACATTATCTGTATTGAATCACCATGTGTTTCTTGCCATTAGCATATAAAAAAAAATCACAGCCCCCAACCATTTGACAGAGTTGAGTCAGCTAAAAATAATGTAGAATATTAAAATGATATATGCCTTTTTCTTTTAAGTTATTAACTTACAGATGAAAGAGTTTTCCACAAGCTTTGCTGGTAGTCGGGGTCTTTGCATGTAAGAAAATGTGATGTACTCCTGGATATGAAATTGTCCAACGGAACAAGAATATCTTCAAGAAAATAGAACCAGTAAAAACCAATACCAATGAAACATCTTGATGTGCAAATAGGAATGAAACTATTTGTAATGAAAGCATATGCGTAATCATAACAAGGAATAGAATATAAGAATATTTTTAAAACAATTTAACAAACGCAAAGGAACATAACTAAGATCATAATTAACACTATATCAGTGTCCTATAATAAATCGTTACAGGAAAGGAAGAGAGCCATTATGAAACAATGTAGACAAAAATTGGCATATTATCATATGTTCCTTAACTAAAAGTATAAAAATGCCAAACAAAATATCAAGATAATATTCAAGTGCTCAAAGACAGACAGAATAGTAACCACAACAATAGAAGCAGATGTTGAAAGCATGTAAAGATCTATCCGTCTAAAAACATCTAGAACTTACTAAACTTAAAGGCATGGATCAAAATTTATGAGGTAATGCAGTTTGTCTTACAGGATATTGCTAGGGTGAGGGGTGGTACTACAAGAGATACCACACTGCGTATAAGTTTTGCTCACAGGGGATGACTGACCCCTGCGAGGTAAAGCAACTGGACAGAATTGTGGGAGAAATCTTGGGAACATAGGAGGATTCTGGCTGAGAATCCAACGAAGGTTACCGTAAGAAACCCGTGCCACCGGTGAACTTACTGGTGTGGGAGGTACTGGACTGAGGAAAGACGGACCATGTCATCATTGATGTGTGATGTGGAACATCCAATCATTGCTAATCACGTTGGAAACAAAGTGGCTGGGTGTGATACAGGGTAGATCCAACTCAGCGGCAGAATTTGAAAATCCCACTACGGCCAAAGCAGGCATGATGCAAATTAATTCAGATACTACTTTTGGATTAATCTGTCGACAGCATCTCTGGCCCAAGTTGGAAATATATTTTTTTCATACCTTGTTCTTTAATTGGTTTGAAATTTGTATTCCTTCAATTTTGGCCAGCAATTATTTTTGTCTTTGGAAACGTCTTCCAGATTTGGAAGCTAGTAGAGCGCATTCAAGACTTTCCATCCTTGTAACCCTGCCAAATCTGATGAGGAATAGGGTGAAGGGGGTGAAAACCAGCCATGCAGCAACCGCGTCTTCCAGGGAAACTAACAACACTGCACCAACCCTACCCTCCAGGGAAGACAGAACACGCAGCAGTGGCGCAACCTCTGAGAAGCAATGACAGGAGGTAGTGGACAGATTTATTTTCAATAATAAGCTGTTCTTGCAGGAAAACAAACTACAATTCTCACGGCCAGTTGCCAGATGTGTAGCAATGAAGTGGACAACATAGACACAATCATGGCAGTCATGGGTGACTGCTTGGTGGTCGCTTAGTTGGACGCTTTCTGAGTTGGCAAGCAATCAAAGTCATGGGAAAATGTTGGAAGGTCAGACACGAGATCCAAGTGCATAAAACTATGTGGCTCCTTTTCAAATTCCAAAATGCAGAGGATTATGAAAGACTCCTACATGGAGGACCTTCCATTGCGCTTGGTTGCCCCTATCTCTGGAGGCACTACCTACGAGATTTTTCTTTCAACGAGAGGAGCTTCAACAATTACCAATCTGGGTGCAAATCTCCAATCTTCCTCTGGAATGTTGGACTACACGTGCTTTGAGCAAATTGGCCTCCTTGATTGGTCTGCCGTGATTCACTGACCAATTGACCCGGCAACGGGCTGTATCAATTAGGCAAGGGTTCTAGTGGAAATTGACATAACCAAAGAACCGCCAACTGTTATCCTGGCATTACTCCCAGGCGGCATTGAGGTAGACCTTCCTCTTCACTTTGAATCCAAAATCAAATTTTGTTTGAATTGTCAACATATGGGACACTGCCAAGCACAATGTGAAGCTACTGCTGATCTCTGGCCAGATCCACAACCAGCGCCACCCTTAGTTGAGTAAAATGTGGAGGCTGCAACTACTGACCAACAACTATCGAAGGGCACCATGTGTAATTCAACACTTGTAAAGAGGACTATTCCACCGGAATATCGACCACCAATACAGCAGGGCCTGTGCATGCTATCCAACAACTGGAGGATAGCTCAAGCACTTCAGCACCTTTATCGGGGACAAAAATAACGGCGCATGGATCCATTGAGCAGATGGCGAATCCAGCAGGAGCTGAGCAGTCTCCCCCTACTGTAGAAGTGGATGGCACTGATCAAACACCCACAATAAAGGCAGCATCCATCTTGAACAGAAAACAGCAGGAAAATCCTGTTGTGTCAGAACCTGAATTGCAAGTTGACACAGTGACTCTGAAAAGTGAAAACTGATAATTGCTGTGATGTTAGTAAGCACGGGGCAGAAGAGAAATGGGAGATCCAATATAGGAGGAAGAGTTACTGAAAGCAAAGTCAAGGGGCTGCCAGGTAGAGAAGCAGCAAACAAAGCAACAGGAGATCATTACTGGTCTAGCCGCACCGAAGGGGATTCAGCAAGCTTATCTTCCAGTAACTCACAGAAAGAGCAAGGCTTTGGAAATAGTGGTGGAAGTATTGGAGGATGTAAAACAAAAGACAGTGGCTAATATGCATCAAGTTGGGGCAACATCTACTACATCAGTTGAAGGGAGGAAAATTTCCAGCAATTGTGGACAGCATAAGCTGTGTATCATGCAACATGATGGTAAGCTCATGGAATATTCGAAGCCTCAACAAGGGGGTGGAAACCCTCTTTAGAAGTAGGAAGGTATGTGTTTTGGGAGTGTTGGAGATGAAGTTATTGGCTGCCGGTTATCAAAAGTTAAAGTCTCAGCGGTTTCAACTACTTCAGGTGGAACAGCAGGACAACCAGGCAAATCGTAGTTGAATTCTACTGATTTGGGATGAACAGAGGGTCGATCTAGAGTTGCAGGAATGGCTCAGACAGTTTGTTCGCTGTCGATAATATGTAAAGTGTCCCGCAGGCATTTTGCGGTCACTTTTGTGCATGGAAAACTATTGTGGGAAGGAAACCATTGTGGAAGAGACTACAGCACATTGCTTCTGATATAGAGCCATGTCTTGTGTTGGGGAATTTCAACTCGTATTTAGGTCTACCAATCACTCAGTACTGTATCTCAGGCTTTCATAACTTTGTGACCCTTGCTGACTTCGAAAATTTAACATACACAGATTGTAGAAAAACATGGACGAATGGGCATATTTGTAGTAAATTGAATTGCGCTCTTATCAACAAACTTTGGTTAGATGCTGAGCTCCGGAGTTTTGCAGAGTTCACTCCGCCAGGATGTCTTTCTGACCACTCTGCTGTTTGGTTTCTGTTTTTCATGGAGGCATCTGCATTCCAAAGCCCTTCAAGTTCTTCAACATTGGGTTAAACATGACACCTTTTCACAGGTGGTTGCATACAAGCAGCAAATCCAACGAGGCACAGGGCAGTTCTGTCTTGAGCAAATATTGAAGCTGCTGAAAACGGATTTGCAGAAGCTGAACATGGATCATTTCCAGTATATATCAGCAAGGGCTACTGCTGCTCATTATTGTATGGACGAAGTACAGGAAGCAGGAATGGCGCAAGGCACCATGGCCACTGATTACAAAGAGATACAGCAATCTGCTGCCTGCCTGAATGCTGCTGAATACTCATTTTGTATGCAGCGAGCAAAAATTGGATACTTTAGACATCGTAATACTTCTTTCTTTCATGCTCTAGTACAAAGGAACAACAGGTGTACTGCGATCACAGTTGTAGAGAAACAAGATGGCAGTCTTACAGAGTCATTTTCGGAGGTTGTACATGTCTTCACGGATCACTTCCAAAGGCAACTTGGCATATCATTGGACTGATCTGCATTCCCTCATTCTTGTATTTCATCTGGGTGACTCATCCATACTGATCAGCATGATCAGCTTGTATTCCTTCCTACAGTAGAAGAAATCAAGGTGGCGCTATTTTATATAGGGGATCGTCAGACGTGGGGCTGATGATTAAGGGTCAAGGTTTTTTAAACAAGCTTGGGACACGATTGATGAGGATTTCTCTACTGCCATTTTGGAGTTCTTCAAGAATGGCAAACTGCTCAGAAGATGGAATCACACCTTGATATCACTAGTCCCAAAGTCGACACATGCAAGCAAATGGTAAGATTATCTATCTCCTGCTATACAGTTTTCTATAAGGTTATCTCTAAACTTTTGGCAAGCCGACTCTGACACAATGGACCACATCCTACATCAGGTAGCATTTGTGCGGGGCCGACTCATCATAGATAATATCCTCTTGGCCCAGGAGCTCTTTCGAAGATACAAGAGGAAACACATCTCTCAGATGCATTATGAAGATTGACCTCCAGAAAGTGTTTGATTTGATTCAGTGCACCAGGATTTCTTACATAAGGCTCTTATTGGACTGAATTTTCTTGAGCAGTTTATAACATGGATTATGGAATGTGTAACAACTATCTCATTCTCATTAACCATCAATGGTGGAACCTTCGGGCTTTTCATAGGGGCAAGAGGACTACGACATGGGACCACTATTACCCTACTTACACATGCACGCAAAGTGTCAGATTATCTATCTCCTACTATACGATTTTCTATAAGGTTATCTCTAAACTTTTGGTAAGCTGGCTAAATGACACATACCACACCCTACATTAGGCAGCATCGTGCGGGCCGACTCATCGCCAATAATATCCACTTGGCTCATGAGCTCTTTCGGAGATACAAGAGGAAATGCATCTCTCTCAGATGCATTATGAAGATTGAAGGAGTTTGATTCGGATTTCTTACTTGAGCCTCTTATTGGACTGAATTTTCTTGAGCAATTTATAGCATGGAATATGGAATGTGTGATGACTCCCTTATTCTCATTAGCCATCAATGGTGGAACCTTCGGGCTTTTCAGAGGGGCAAGAGGACTACGACAAGGGACCACTATCGCCCTACTTAGTATCTGTGTTGAGATCTTTGGGAGGCATACATAGCAATGTACACTCAGAGAAGGCTTCAGGTTTCACCCACGGTTTGCCCACCTCAGACGGACTCACTTGGCTTATGTGGATGATCTACTCCTTTTCAATAGAAGTGATGCAGCGTCTGTATTGTCCACCTGCTAAGCGACAGTGGGACATCATGTTAATAGAATGAAGTCATGTATTTACCTAGCTGGAGTTGATGAGACAACAAGCAGACGGTTGCTTTCCATCATGGGCTTTCAGGCGAGTTCCATGCCTTTCAGATATCTTGGGATCCTACTAGCTATTGAGCGTCTTCGATCTCAGATGAGAACCCCCTGCTTGATTCTTTGATTCGAAGGATGAATGCTTAGCCGTAGAAGACACGTCATATGCTAGCAAGGCGCAACTTATTACATCAAGGAGTGGAGTGATTCTGGTTATCTATTCTATCAATACCCCTTTTAATATCATTGAACGCATTTACAACATTTGCAGGTCTTGCATGTAGACTTCTAAACACCCACAAATGTCATGGGCAGATATGTGCAGACCCAAAGATGAAGGTGGCTTGGGGTTTCGAGACTTGCATGCATAGAATTTAGCCCTCTTGGCTAAATTACTATAATGAATACAAGCTAAAGAGGATGTGCTTTGGATAAAGTGGGTCCACCATACTTAAGGTGCGCAGATGTATGCACTTGGGAAGCAACCCACACAGATTCCCCTCCGATTAAGCGTGTTGCAGATACGGGATCTCATATTATCGGCTGCTAGGTCACCGGAGGCCGCTGGACAGAGGCTAGCAAATTGGTTTGCTAGAGATGACGATGTGGTTCGAGCATATGACTTCTTTAGGCATCCTAGTTCTAAGAAACGATGGTCCAGACAATGTGGAAGACCCAAGTCACGTAGTTACCCTCTGGATACTAACACAGAGGCATCTTCTCACTAGAGACAAAAAGGAGTACACGAAGGATCAGTGCACATTTTGTAGAGAACATTTATTCTTTGGATGCCCTTCTATAGTAAAGTTATGAAGGCAGATTAGAGACTGACTTCACATACGCTGATGTCCACATTGGCGGATAATGGGGGTTTTTAGGAGGCTTGCCTTATCTTCTATAATACATTATGTATGGAGGGCTAGAAATAATAGTTTCTTTCGTGAGGGGCAATTAGATAAAGAATTTTTTTTAGGAGTGTACAAATTCATGTATATCTATACTCGACTTCAGACATAAGTAGCTCCTAAAGGCCCATTCTTGTACTCCTGATTTGTCCTATACTATTTACTTATCAAAAAAAAACAAAATTTATATTTAAGAGAAAAGACAAGGATGTAGATACTACAAGACACATTTATAATGGATATCTAGAAGACCAATGAAATTTTAGTGATGCAGAAAGAATAACTGCTAAAGATTACAAAAGATAACATCATGTGTGACATGCTAGGTTAATCTTGGTGCTAAAATGCAAAAGCCGAATGTGAAAGAAGATGCCTCATGAGTGACTTGATATGAAAGCAAAGACTTACTATCAAAGAAATCTATAGCCCAATCTCCAAGTGCATCCACAATTAAAGGACAAAGGCTCCACATCTCCAATGAAATTGTTGGTGAGTAAAATGTCAGATAGGAGACTATTTCCAAAACTTCTTCGAAAACATCTGCAAGAAACAAAGTAGAAGTATTATCTCATTATTATAATCTGAAAACTAAACAAAGCTTTTTTTATTTGGATTTTTGGATTTCTCTCCCTTCCACTATACTATTTTTAGGCTGTAAAAAAAATTTACAAATACACCTATAGTTTAAGAAAACTCAACATCCTCATTGGCATACAACTTGGAGTATGAAACTTATCTCTGTTCAATTTTCCCTTCACTCAAAACCTGTCTTCAGAAACTATAACTATACAAATCCCAAGCTTTTACAAAAATGATTACTCAGTTCAAGACAATCTCAAATATATGAACAATGTTTTTAATTCCAACCAACTCAAATATCAGAGCCAAAGATTATATGACAATATATAGAATATGGAACACAGCCCTTCATGAAAAGCAGAACGAATTATCTATATGCCTTGGCAGCCCACACTTTACACATAAGCTAAATAATTCATAATCAAAATGGTGAATCTGGAAGAGGGAGTTAACCAGCCATCTTGTGTGTCATTCAATTCAGACCTAAGCAACCAACATCCATGTCCTTGGATAAACTTATAGATTAAATAGGATTCTGTTCTGGATTAAACCTACAATTACAGTAATAAGCTGTTCATCACCATTTTATTACCATATATGGATTGACGATAGTTTTGGAGTTAAACTAAAGCAAGAAAAAATACACTCTTCAACAGTACACAATAATAACAATTAATATTTATTTGTGAGTAGCATAACAATTGGCACTGTCATTTGATGATAAAAACTCAAATGATAAATAAGTTGCAATTTATATAGTTGTGCGGAGTGTGTTATGTTTGCAATCCACAAAATAATATTTTTCAATTCAATCATTCTTTGGCTCTCTCTCACACTATATATATATATATATATATACTGTGATGTTAGCCTAGGCGACGCCGGTGGACGTCGCCTGTGGGTGACTCTCACGCGGGAGAGCACCCTCCCCTGACTGTCGCCCAGGCTAACATCACTCTATATATATATTTCTCTCTTTCTCACTTATACATATTTACCAAACATTTACTCTGTCAACCATGATCATGTTTAACTGGCACTCACTAGCATGTGCAATAAAGCAAAATAGTTACCCTGGCCATCTGTAGTCAACATCTTCTGCAGTATAGGCAATAAAGTAGGCTCAATTTGGACAAAAAGATGGGGAAGCCTGTTAACAGATTCAAGAATTGTGCTTATCGCACGTAAGCATCCAACAGCTGCTAATGCACCAGAGTCATCAGCATCATCATCGGATTCAGATGAGTCGAGACACCTCCAGAATGCAGAAGCCTACAAAGAAAATATCAAGAAGGATTTCATAAAGAAACTGTACAAAATAAATTGTTGTTGATATGCAATCAAATTACCAGATTCTGACATAACCCAATAGCATAAGGTGCCATCTCTTCACCAAATCTGTCAACGATGGTCTCAAGAGTTAAAACAAGGTCCTCATTCTCCACTTCGTTCATAAGTTTAAAGAATTCTGCAGAGGCAAAATTGCTTTAAGGGACCA
Organism: Kaempferia rotunda; assembly: GCA_037177415.1. Classification (NCBI taxonomy): domain Eukaryota; kingdom Viridiplantae; phylum Streptophyta; class Magnoliopsida; order Zingiberales; family Zingiberaceae; genus Kaempferia; species Kaempferia rotunda. The sequence goes on from JBAMIB010000018.1 coordinate 4,320,774, forward strand.
AATTGTGAATATAAGAACTACAAAGATTAGTGTAATATTGCATTGATAAACAATAGAGTGGTGGAGAGGGAACTACTTAGGTTGAAAGATCCAAAATCATATATATAGTTAAAGAGGATTATATAGGGTGAATTATCCAAAATAATTTTCCCTACTTTCTTTTATAACTGCAAATCATATATCATATAGTGTGTGATAAAAAAATGTTAGGATAAAAATAGCAGGAACATACCATCAAGTAACTGAGGCAGAATTGGGCGTATCTCATTTAGATCTGTAAGAGAGACAATACAATCAGATAATTAGTTGTCCTTAACACAAACACTTAGGCCCTGTTTACTAGGGAAGACTGGAAACTAGGAAGACAGAAAATAGGGGAGAGACAGAAATGGAGAAGAAAACACCTAATCTTGTTCACTTTGGGAAGATGGAAAGATAGGACAAGTTCGATATATAATGTTTCCAAACCTATCCTTCCCCAACTTCTTTCAGCTTACTCCCTCTCTTCCTACTAATATCCCTGATCTTCCAAACATCACAATCCCTAGTGATCTGGATCCTTGCCACATTCTTCACCCTCCTCAAATCTCTAGAGGTCTTCCATATTTCACATTCTGGCGCATCACCACGTAACATTGATTGGCATATGCCACTCACAAGAGATCAACACACTAAAAAAGAGCTCACAGAACAATAATAAATCATTTGGCACACAGGTGTCCTCTCAATTCGATTCAAGGGAGCTTGCAGTCACGAGCAAGCATTCCAGCAACAACAGCTTGCCCTTTGCAAGAGACCCCTTATGACCTCCTCAGCTCAGGGAGGTCATTTCATATGACATTCTCGGTCTCACAGAATGTTAGCAGGAAGGGGAAGAACAACCAATGTAATACACATGCACGAATAGGAAGAGCACAGTGATGGCTGGTTCACTTTTTCCTCATTTTTCAAAAAATGAATTAGAAAATAAGGAATACAAGCATATCCCTCCACTTTTTTTATCTAACATCAACCTTCTCTCCAAGTAAATAAAATCTCAATATATCTCATTTGAACTTCTTCTGAACTTAACCTCTTCCTAGATTTTTCTCCAAGTAAATAAGGCCTTCATGTCAAGTAAAGAAATCATATTGAATAAACTGACCTACGCATGCCTCAACAAAAGAACGCAAAGCAAAGACTGAATCAACGCGCACAGGAAGCTCTGGATCTTTAAAGCCAGCAATGACACAATGAAACACTCTGCGGAAATTGTTCTGATCTGAGAAGCTGATATTGGCATATTGCCCTGCAACCCATGCTGCCTGATAGACCAAAAAATAAAAGGATATCAAAATAACCAATTAGCTAAATGGAAGACTTTAATCACAAGAACAGAAGGAAGATTGGCAGCGTTGACAATAAAAATGTAAACTAAATTAATCAAAGATCAGCAAGAAGTAGCATTGTGAAATCTATAATAACCTGTACTTAATTTACTCAAATAAAACGTCAATATCTCCAGGAAACAATATGGAAGGGAAGAAAACTAGCAAATGAAGCAAACCAAGTTGCAACATAAAGAAGCCCACGGTGTTTCTAGCATAAAATGAATGTTGGGGACAATGAATTGTGAACACAACTATACAGTGAAGAAATAAACTCTACCATTCCATTGGTGTATCATAAAACAAAAGTCAAATGATTTAAAAGTTAACAAAGTTTTAGAAAAGCAACCTTTGCCCGTAGATGACCAACAGGACTTGTGAATTCTGGAAGAACATGTTCAATTAACATTCGCTCAAGTTCTGACTTGTAAGGCTCTGCTTTCTTCAGTTTATGACACAAAGCTCCAATTGCTAAAAGAGCACCATCTTTCTGACGATATGGCTTAAATTCCACAGGTGCTTCATTATATCTGGTTCCCATAAACATGATTAAATGAATAGTTCCTTGTAATAAAATTTTCATTACAGTAAAAGGTACATAAAAGTGTACCTCCTGAAAACATTCACAATGAATTGAATGAACTTCTCAAAGTTTGCCTTCCCACGCTTTCGCATTAATTCACTCACTAAATCCATGGCAGCAGTTCTCGGACTGTATAAATCTTCTATTATATCTGTACAAAAGAAAATACTATTTATGCAATCTCATCTCATGGTATGAAACTTTTGAGAAAGGTAGTTCCAGTACCCAGATTTAGTAGCAGGACAGTCTAAAAACTCACCATATCCCTTCCTGACATATTCATGTGGATCTTCAGTCCACAAATTCTGATCGTTGTCATTGAAACACATGAGTGGAAAAACTATCTCAAAGAGAACAATGTCAAGCTGGGGTTGCAGCAGCTGGTACATGCTATTCTTCGGAATACTACATAAAGCATTGGGAAGAATGAAATCAATGCTAAATGGCATCATGGATTACTTCTATCAGAAGATGACCACAGGAAGATTTAAAAAACGATTTCAATGCAGAAAATGAATGAATAATTGCTAAAACATAATTAGTAGCAGCAGCAAGAGAACAATAACTTACAGCTTAACAAAAGTGGAAATGGCATTCAAGTCATAACTTGAATATTTAGAGGGGGAGTGATGTTATATTAACAAAACAAATCAAAGAGTGTTCTAAATGAATAAAATAGGACATAGTCAGCAAGAGAACAATAATTTACAACTTAACAAAAGTGGAAATGCATGCCTGACATAACTTAAATATTGAGAGAGGAAGTGGTAGTATATAACTAAAAAAAATACATTGTTCTAAATAAATAAACAGGACATAATACAAGAAATATAAGTAGCAAATTCTAGACATAATACTTGTCAGCCTTTGAATTTTTTTATCACGCAACAACATATATTAGAACTTTCTATATATTCTTTCCCTAATAGTTTACTTTGCATTCACTGTTTTAATTGAACTTATTAACATTCTGTGGTGGGGATACATCTCAAACTTCAGCTTCACATTCCCATCAAGGAAATGCTTATTGGATTGGAAAGAAGAATAGGCTACATGGCTATATCCTACTTTTTCTTGACCACCAATTAGTACAAGTTAATGGCAAACCAAATAAAAGATTAAGCATCCAACTAGAAAAAGCCACAAAAAAAAACAAGGAATAGAGGGAAGAGACTAAAATGGATATAGCACAAGGAAACATAAAAAGAGTATGCATTGGCCAAGACTTCTATTTGCTATTTCATTGTGGTAAGGTTCAGAAAATTCTTCCTTGAATTTATTTAGAGGCTTGCAAAACACAACACACTCTGCAACTAAAGATTCATAGAATAAGTGAGAAAAGACAAAATAAAAGATAATGGAAAAGGAGCATAGAAGCTCAAAAATACATCTGAAAATGCTATTGCAGCCCCAAAAATGAATTGCAGTAAAATAACGACATCTATCTCACTGTAACAGGCACAAATTTAGATATAGGACTAAAAGTATATAGCAAACTATTTCAAGCAATAATAACCTGTTTCCAAGATATTGAAGTAAAAGATTGGTAACTCTATCTGGTAAATATTCTCCTATCCGAACAGCATTAAGCATCTGTAGATAACATCCCAAAATTCTTCCAGCATAGTTCTTTTGAAACATTAGAGCAAATGTTTTACTTTCTGGCCTCTGAAGCTTCACATCCCCAAACCTGTAAGTCTTAATCACAAGTTAATTGAGAACAAGAAATGGCAAGAAACCTCATTCCCAAATCTGAAATCACCAACCGAGTGTATAAGCGATTTAAGATGTGAATTGTCCACTTTTTGACTTTCCACCATCCCCACGATTTTCTGACTTCTGGATCACTAGGTTGGCCATCCAAAGGAACTGGCCTTTCCAAAATATTTAAGAATAGAACCATCCACGATCCAAACACATTGGGATCAAACAGTGGCCTTGGGATTTCTAGCTGAGAAACAAAACATCCCAATAGAGAAAATGAAATTGTTTTTCAGCATCAGATAGAAAATAAAATATAAATATTTGTACTTACATATATGGACGACCAGAATATCTTGCATATGAGCTTAATTAGATCAGCCACTTCAATTGTAGGGTTAACTACATGAACAAGTTTATTAAATACATTAAGTAAGAGGGGAAATGTCTCTTCTATTATAAGATAAAGTGGAGTCCTCTCTTCATCTGATTTGAACCTAAAAGAAGCAAAAAATGATAAAAGTTAATCGTCAAGTGATGGAAGAAGCATACGCACCAGCAAATTGTCATAATAGAAGCTGATAACCGGCAAAAATTTTGAAATATAACAATTTGTTTCAGATAAAACAAAAGCAATTTTAGAATGTCAATGTGTATTAGATAACTGCACAAATAAGTGTTTGAAAATTATTTTTTCTAAATATTAAACATTTTATTAAAAACTAAATTTAAGTTATTGACATATATGACAATTTATAAGAAAAAAATAGCATGAAATTAAATGATTATTTATTGCAATACATTGGTTGAATTTTAAGTAAATACCAAAAGATATTGAGAGGCAATATTTTATGTTTAATTATGGGAAATAGTAGATATTCAAGAAAATTTACCAAAAGAAATTGTAAAGATGAAAGAAATATCAAACAAAATGATAAGAAAAAAGTGCAATAAAATATGATTAATATTTATAATCATAAATGTATTTATTTTTAGGGAAAACAATCTTTCAAAAATCATTTCCATACATAGATAATTTATATCTTTTATCTATATCTTATCAATTAATTTCATTCACCATATTCAAATTAGGAATAATTATTGAAGTTTAGTTAGCCAGTTAATAATAAAATCAAATGAATATTTATATAAAATAAATTCCATTCGTTATTTTGGTATACTTATTAAAATATTTGAACATGTAACTAGATAATATTTAGATAATTAATCGATAGGTAAATTACTTGTAAGAAAGTTCAATGTCATGATAGTAAGGTATTTAAGAAGCTTAGATGGCAACAATTAAAGAGATGGTTATTTGAAGTGTGCTATAAACAACAAGTAGCTCTTTATAACAAATGGACAGGTGGCAACAACAGTACTGGCCATCAAAATGTGTTTTTATATAGTAATAATAGTTTTTTAGAATTAGATACAATTAGATACGGTGTTTATAACCAACTAATATATATTAATTGTAACAAAGGCTTGAATCTAGCTAGTTGCTTTTTTTATTTAAATAATATTTGTAAAATGGTCGGCAGCAAAAAGGGTGGTGGTTTTTTGAATTGTGTTATAGTTGACTAATAGATAGTTTATTATAACTGACTAGGTGTCAATAATCTCAGAAAAATCAATGATGTTCTAAAAATACCTAGGTTGCAGCAATAAGTCCTAGAGAAGATGATTGTTAAAATATGTTTATATACATATAGATAAAGGGCAACCCAGTACACGAAACTCCAGCTAATAAGGGGTCCGGGGAAGAGTCTATTGTATACAATCTTAACTAACTCTGCAAGAAACTGTTTAGACTCAAACCGCACACGGCAGCAATTTTACCATTGCACAAGGCTCACCTTCGTTTATATATAGATAGTTAGATAAATAAATAAATAGATAAATTCTAATATAGACAGCTGTGCATAATTACACAAATTTTGACTTCTCAAATAGTTCCGAATAAAACCTCAGCATAAGCATAGACGAAATAAAAGAAGTATTTTTCTTAAAGGCAAAGAAATTTGTATTTGTTTTAAATATATATATGAAATCGCCAAAAGAAGGAAAATGTGATTATTTAGCATACTCACTCATATTTTCTAGCAAGAAATCGTAAGACATATAATGCTCCAAGAATTTGTTGATCTTGTGACATCAAATTGCATTTTACCCAGTGGAGAAGAGTTGGCCACTTTTCTGGATAATCAGCTAGGATAATTGTTTTGATGCATTCACCCAGTTGAGCTCTGTTAATTTCAAGAAAGTATTAGAGGAACAAATAATATACTACGAATGACTTATAAGTTTTCAGTACTAGGCGTTTGATGCCTAAAACTAAAGAAGCATGTCTTGAAGGCTTCACATACTAAAGATTTGAGCATTCGAGGGTGTAGAGAAAATGGGGTTAAAATTAAATCTGCACAAGCTATTGACCACAGAGATGGCTTAGGATTTATATTTATTAAGTTTCAATACTTTGAAAGACAAACTATAAGAAATGGATGAAGACAAGCTTCTAAGGAGAGAAAACGAATGAGAAGCTAATACCTAAGCTCATTGCATTATAGAATAACATGATGGCATCATATACTATGGCTCAGCATAAATCAACATCTTCTATTAAATCAACTAAGAAGATAATATTTCATTAATTAAACTATATGAAAATATGATAAAATCACCATGTCTGCTCTTATTTAGAATCAAATGAATAGTTTATCACAAAAGTAAATGTAGCAGATTATTGATGGCGTTTCCGATAGAACAGAATTCTGTAGATCAAAGGTGCAAATAAGAAAACAACACCTAGTCTGAGTGTCTGACAAAACTCAGCTAAAACCTAACCTCAAGGTAACTCTCAAGCAGATATATGCGAAAGTTGTCTGCAATCAAAACCTAATTCAATCAAAGATCATTGAAATAAATTTTAATTTGCACCAACACATAGTGTCAATGAGTCAGCAATGGGGGCAAGTCAAAATATGAAGTCATAAAAGGTGAAAAATTATATTACATAATTAATTGATGTACCTAAGCAGTGGCGGAACCTGGGCAATAAAACCAAGAATATTCTCACGAACCATGTTCTTGTCAGTCTCCAATACTTCATGAGATTCACCTAAAGCAAACATACAGATGTCATTTTATAGTTTTAAAGCAAAGAACCAACTCAAAAGGCATAGGTCATGTTACTCCAACCAGGCTCGTGAGGTGACCAGTACTTTGCCACAAAATTTTTAAAATGAATGCTGGCAACTTGCCGTACACCAATATCACAGCTACCATCTACTATAATCTGTAACATCCTTACTAGATGTTGTGGTGTATGCTGGAACTGCATAAGAAAAGGACTCACATATTCAAAGAGATGAAAATTTTCACTATTAAAGTAGTTCTTCATGCATTTTGGCAGATACAAATATGATTCAAATCCCATATAATGAAAATGGTTGAGAAGAAAATAAACTGTGACCATTGTCAAGATACAATATACCTTGGAGTAGTAAATATAATATATGGATATATCTTGGAGGTTAAATATAGAATTGCTGGATTTTACTAAAAGAGAGTAACAAATAGATAAAACTCTCAAATATGATTTAGTGTTTATTAACTAAAATATCAAGAAATTGTAATTTCATATAGTATATCCAATTGTGCTCTTTTGGTGTATCTAGAAGCTACCATAAAATAAAATTTAAAATGAATCACCAAATGCCATTCAGAGTTCATATAACAAAATGTGATGTAATTTAAATGTTAATATTGAATTACTGCATCAAGAAAAGTACTATTACCTATAAATACCATGGATGAAAATAGGTAATGATTTCAAATGAGGAGATGAAGGAAAAGAGAAGATAACAATAGGGAATTATTTGAGATTAAAACTTGCTTGATTCTTATTGATGTAAAAATTACATTTTTTTATATGTAATTGTAGTAATTCGGTTTCCATAGTCTACAAGACTCATCCAAACAAAGTAATCAAATAAAATTAGTTCCACTACAAAAAAATATCTCTAATAGCTTGACCTACAGTGGATTGGCTCTATATTAAAAATAATTACAATCGTATAACTATAGAATAATTCTCTGCAATTATCTATTATTTGTTACTACAAACGAGGCTTCACTGATGTGGCAAATAAGCATATAGCATTTACTAGTCATTTCTCACCTATGTGGATAAACAAACATAAAGGTGAAGAGAGGATCAGTTCCATATGTGAGTTAACGTTCGTGCCAGGGAATGTAAAAGATAATGAACCACTTCCCAAATCTGATTTACATCCATATCACTCCACTCCCATAAAACAAACTGTATCAAGGAATTTGGCTTTCAAGGCATTTTGACCTTGAATCAGTGTGAAAAATAATAATATTAATATACTTTTGATAGACCAAAAAAGAAATCAAAACTACTATTTTTATTTATAAAAAATATCTTCATTTTTTAGGTTAATCCTACTTGTGTACATTGACATGTTAGTATGAACCGACTGTTGAACTATAATACTTCAGCATACTAGGCATACATAGAACTACTGAATATAGATTGTGCAAGAAGAAAAGTCCTTTTGAGGAGAGGATTCCCCCGCCACATGTGACCATAATTCCAGGCAAGTGGCAACCGTTTGATTGTTGAAATGGATTTATCTCACACGATAACACTGGCACAATCCAAATATCCAATAATCATACTAGATCAAACTTTGAAATAACTTGAATACAAGTATACAGAGATAAGATCGTAGAGTCCAAGATTCAACAGTTGCGAGTACAATCGACAACACCAAGCCGAACGAAAACCGATTGAACAGGAGAAGGAGAAAGCATTTCACCTGATTAAGACTCTGCTCGGCAGCCTTCCGCTCCTCCGGGATGGGGCTGAGCGCGGCGCGGAGTACAACGGTGAGGCTGGCGAGATCCATCGCGACACGGAGGGAACCCAAACGACCACGGATTTCTCGCCCACAAGAGGCCCGATCGGCGGCGGCGCTGGGGTTTTGGATTCTGGAGGTTGGTTAGACGGCGAGACAAGCGCGAGAGTGAACGATGGCGAGAGGCTCTCGCGTCTCGCCCGGAGAGGGAGGAGCAGCTGCTCGAATCGGACGAGTTAGATTTTAACTCTAGGGTTAGAAGGAAGTATTTAAGCTCGCCTCCGAAGCACCAAGCTGTTCCAAGGTGGTTTGAACCGGCGGAGAAGGATCCGCTACAATGACACATGCAAATCCGATCCCCGTCACTGCGATGCTCCAGAAAGAGACGGTAGATCTGCAGCTCTAGGGCCGCCGATTTGCGGCTCGCATTGAATACCATCCTGACCGTGCGCGAGCGTGTAACGTCGCGCGCCCGCATCATTACACTCACCGAAAGCTACTCTGTCATCGCGTACCCACCGGTACCCACATCCGGCCCGACGGACGAATTTCCTTACGACTCTCTATCCGGTAAGCGAAAGAGTAAATTCCGGGAGTCGGGACCAGGAAGGCCTTGAGTTTGACTCGTGATTTGGTGTTAATTGGGGCGCCGTAAAATCTATAAAGGTTTTAACTTTTCCAGAGATATATATAAAAAAGAAAAAGAAAAAAAAGTATGAGGTAATTAAATCTGCTGCGCAGAGAAGCTAAAAGAGAGCAGGAAAAAACTGCTGTAAAAATCAAAAGGTAAAAATATCATAAATTAATTCAGAAAGTTTTTTTTTTACTTTTTTACTGAAGAATTATCAGAGTGAGTATTTTCTGACAGGAGATAAAAAAAAAGCATGAGGATAAAGAACAGGACGTGCAGGGGATGCGATGGTTAATGGGCCAGCTCATAATTGCTGTTGCGGCTTTATGACAATAATATCACACGTTTCATCATTTGGTAAGAAATCCAAGAAAGGTCACTATGATTTATATATGACATGTTTGCTTTTGTTTTGGAAAAATAAATTGTTTCATTATTGGTAAGATTCTAATTGATGATGATTAATTCATGCATGAGGGTTGGTGCAACAATAAATTTGTTTTTATTGTTTATTTAAAGGTTAGAGTAGGTATTAAAAGGGATATGCATCTTAATGTAACTACTAACAAACACAAAATTAGAGTAGCATATCTTTTCAGGGAGAGGCAAAAACTTGAATGACGATGTTTATGTTCATCGCTATGTGTTTTTAATTCTAGAACTTTAATATATTTTACTTTTTAGATATTTTATTTTGAAAGTTTATGGGCAACATCCTCCTCGTTCATACCGCCTCGCCAGCCCAAGCACCGAGTCCCGAGAATATTACACGAGGAGGATTCATGAACCACCGTCTCAGGTTCCAACTCTGGCCGGAAAAGGGTCAAAAAGAAAAAAAAAATCATTGTTCTTAAGCTGATCATATTGTCTATTATGAGCTCTACAGGAAATGCCCACAAGAACAGATCCTTCAAGCATGAGGATCCATGTTTTAATTCCCTTCTTGAAAGAGACATGATCAATAAAAAGACATGATGATCACTCGTATAGTGTTTCTAGCATTTGAAGTGTAATTCAACGCGCTTGTATGTTAGCAGAACAATCTTCCCCCGTGTTCTTATTTCCTTAGAAAAGAAGGCATGTAGCATATGAACATGTTCTTGAACAAGATTGATGGTGCATGAGAAACCTAAAAAAAAGGAAAATTGTACCAAATAAACACATGAAATAATGCTAATTACCATTGATGCATATTTACTAGCAAGAATGACCTTGAAACACAGTATACATCTGACAATTTCTTGTGATCTCATAAGTATCCCTTGGTGATATGCTCTTCCAGTTCTTCGAAGCTCCATGCATCGTCAACTGAATATTCCCCTGGAAATAGCATAATGAACATCAAACTCAAGAAGAAAAGTGGTTGTTTGTCTTGCTCAAATTCCATGTAGGAGTAATAATTTATTCCAGGTCATCACAGTTAGTAATCTACATTTCTAATCTACATTTCAATTGTTTGATAAGAACTCCAGGCATAATTTTAAACAATTTCTAGAAAGAAAAAAAATAGTTGAATGCAAATTGATAAGCACTCTGTTTAGAAATCAAGCGGATCTCGTTACATGTTGTATCTAGCAGACTGCTATTTTTAAATAGAACAAAATAAGAAAAGAGCAAGATAGTTATCACAATGAATACCTGTGATATAGTCTAATACAGTTTAAAAAAAAATCCCATCTTAAGATGTGAATGGCAATAGCAATTGGAACAATGAAACAATCAGAAAATAGTTTCCGTGTAGATTTGAGAATAGCATCAATACATTGTTCGCGAATTTTGGATTTTTGGATTTTGTGACAAGATTTAGAACATAGAAAGCAAATGATACTGGTTTAAGTAATACACTGATTGAACCATATGAAGTTTGCATTTATTTAATTGGCTGTTTGTTCTTTCTCTAGAATACATAACCATAAACCAAAAGACAGCAGCAATAGATAAAAGCTCTAGAAAATATCTCACGGGAGCAAAATGAAACCATTTGTCATGAGAAGACAATACCAGCTACAAGAAAACAGGAAAAAAATTGCTAGTATTTTCTCTGATTTTAAAAACCAAAACCTATACAAACAGGTTCACTTATATATTTCTTGCAAAAATGATAGCCAAGAACAAGAAATGAAAGCTGATAACCGTGTAAAACATCTTCTGCCTAAATAGAATACAAGAATGGCTTTTGAAATTCAAGACAAAAAGGTTTAGATTTCATACCTATTGAATCCCTACGTAGGGCAGCCAAATGAGCACAGCTATAAACAGAATAAGAAATTAGCATAGTAAATTGAACACAAAAAACAGCAAACCATCAGTTGAACCCATCTACATGCTAAATTTCATACATTATCCATGGGTTCAGATTACTGGTCCATGTGGATAATAGACAAACTTTTTTGTTTTTAATTTACAAAAAAGGAAGGTAGAAAGCTTAAAATGTCCAATTAAGTAATCTTGTTTAAAATGTAATAACCAGAAGAGCAGGCTCTATGTACCATGGAGAGGAGACAATAAGAATAAGCATACACAGCGAAAACACACAATCTTGCAAATTTCATACATTATGCATGCTTCAGATTGCTGGTCCATATGGATGATAGACATGAACTTATTTTGTTCTCAATTTACAGGAAAGCCTATAATGTCCAATTAAGTAATCTTGTTTGAAATGTAATAGCCAGAACACCACGGTCTATGTACCATGAAGGAGGAGGTAGTAAGAATAAGAACATACAGAGAAAACACATTCATGATAAGTTCCACAAAGCACAATTAGAAGTTCAATTAACTACCAATAGTCTATGAGAACAATTAGATAAGATGGAGCTTTCTCATCTATAACATCTTCAGGGGAAAATGGTATACCGTATTAAAGGGAGATTTTGCATTGAAATGCATCTGACACCAAATCCTTGTAGGTCTAAGGGAGACAACTATTTGATAAAAGAAAGAGATCATACTTGACTCAGGAATTCAATATTGTGTGAGAGAGAAGTGGACTTGAAGAAATGCAATATTCATCAAATAACAAAACACTGTAAACTGAAAATCCTTCAAGACCTCTGATACTGACAATTAACTCCAACAATAATAATAAGCAAAGCATGTGAAGCTGACATGAATCTTAAACATTCAAATCAGCAATTAATGTGAAGAGAGATTTGATTTATACAGCAACAAGAATTACATCTCTGAAAGAATCATGAATCCATGATAGACAACCTAGAGAATGTGGATAGGCATTAAAATTTGAAGTACAAAGTTGTAGAGAAAAGAAGATGAATACTAACACTGTAACACATCAACAATTGAAATAGCTTAAGTTAGAGAAGGGAAAATGGAAAGGATTTAAACAGAACTTAATGGTGTCCAACTTCCATATGAAAAGATCAATAGATATAAGGCTGCTTAATTGGTGGCCCTTGCAGAAGATAAACTAAGTTTATGGAAAAGCCCTGGCCACTTACCATACGTTATATAAATTCACATATTTACATTGCCCCGGACTACCATTAACATTAAAAAAAAAAATGCTTAAAGTCAATATCAAATAAAATGCAACATATCAAAATTGAAAGTACAAGATGCATCATAATTTATTGCCAGCACGAGTCACATGAACTGTGTGAATAAAGTTCTCTAGTGTTATTTATCTGGACAAAAAGTATACCTGCCAAGAGCTTTTCCAAGATCAGCACAAAGAGATCGGATATATGTTCCCTTAGAACAAGTTACTCTGAATACCAGATTCTGCCTGCCAGGGAAGAATTGAGTGTAGGATAATCATAATGGCCCTGGCAACTTATCTAACACGGATAAAAGAGAAACTAGAAAGGATGTTTCCACGCTATACTCTCTAACAGCCAATTACTACTGAAGTATTCTACAATATTCTATCAAAAAAATTCCTGTAATGATCCGTCCTCTTTGCAATTTGTTGCATGCTATCTGTATTCATAACAACTTAAGCTTTCAGGAAAAGTACTCACCCAATTCAAAAACATAGATGGTGGTAAGAAATGAGCATGGTCATCAAAGGATGCAGTTTAAAATGAGAGTAAAGATGGATTCAAATTAGAAAGTAAAAGTTTTAGACTATGAAATTTTAAATTTTATAAGTTCAATTATCTTAATCTTATTTTAAACCACATCACTCAGTGAAAAAAAAAAATTTGCCCAGCCAATGTGGCAGAGCTAGAAAATTTTTTCTCTTCAAAAAAATTAACTATTTTCTTGGACCTGCCGGATTAAACCCTAGACCATCTAAAAAGATCAGCCTTGGACCACAAGACAACCTATCACTTTAAGTTTATAAACAAATAAGTAGTCAATGATAAAGCCTAAAAGCAATTACTTATCATGTAGTATCAGAATGGCAAATTTTTGTGTACCAGATACCCTAACCCTAATACAGCAATTAGACAAACATAATCATTCAACAAGAATCATTCTTGAGTGGATTTTCTTAAAATATGCACTAAACTAGGTCAACCAAATAGAATCAATTCCCAATCACGGTTTAAAATGCACAATCATTGGATGCACCTGTCACCCAAGCTGCGCTCAATATCAAACTCATATATTGATATTCGTCTTGGTGATAACTCAACTGTTTCTCCTTTCCTTGCTTTCTCATACATTCTTTCACCGCCAACCTAATTAATTACAATACTTGTCAGGAGAAAAAGAAAGAGTTCCATATCGAATTAAAAACACCACCAAATTCATATTTAGTTGAATAGTCTCTCACATAAATAATTCTTACGAGTTTACATTTAATCCAACCCCATGGGCTTGTCACATGTTAATGGTAAAGCTAAGAAGATGACGTAGAAATCCCAACATAAAGGTTCAGTTTGTATTCACATTAATATATACACTTTAGTCTACCAAATAAAGGCAAAATTAACCATAAGCAATTGTAATTCAAGTTAGCAACATATATCTTTTCACCATGAAACAAACCTTTTTTTGGCCAAAATCAGCCAAAAACTTCTTGCCTATGTCATATAAGCTCTTCTATGCTATATTTTCAACTTCATGCAAGTCATATATTCCATGGTTGGACAAATAGCAAATAATACATTCTGTTGAAATGTCAAAACAGACACATTTAGGAAAAGATTGGATTTTCCAGACTATTTCCTGTGCAACATAACATGCTGTGCCACAGAGAGTAAAGGGAAGAGAGTAATAATAATCCTTCCTAATTCATATATTTGTGCTCATCCATATTTCTTTTTTCTGAAACTCTTAGATATGTAAAACTAAAGAATCAAGAGTTACAAAGCTCTTAAGGATAATAAGAAAAATAATTATCTAAAATTCTAAATTCAACCCATATGTTCATCACATTTTTTTCTGCTATCAGTCATTTCCAGCTCCTGTGGAGTGTCACTCATACACATGAAAGATGAGCCTTCAAGCAAATGACCTCTACCAACTGTAAGTTTCCTCACTAAATTGTCAATTGAATGTGTGAATCAATCAAATAGATTTTCCAAAAATAACAAAGATCACTAACCTTAATGGCTGAAAACATAGGAGGAACTTGCCATGTCTCTCCTAAGAAAGATTTAACAGCCTTTTTTATATCATCATCCTTGATGTGTTCCCATGGTTCTCTTTGAATAACCTTGTCACAGAATTAAAATAAATTTAATCAAAATGGAATAAAAGATAACTGCTGCAATTATGTCAGAGTCTACACAAATATATTGTTAAAAAGGAATAAAGCAAATTTGTTAATTCCTCATATCTGGATTGCTAATGTGTAAAACTGTGAAAACCAAGACAAAAATACAATGACATACTCTTGGCAGATAAACAACTTCTAAACAAGGCATCATGTTCCTTGTGATACATAATAGTTTCATGATTTTCATGTTACATCACATTCATTTGCAAAAACTGTGATTAACATATGTAGCTTCCAGGATTTGTTATCATATATAAAACAAACTATGATAATGTTATACAAGTTTCCCC
Source organism: Kaempferia rotunda (assembly GCA_037177415.1). Lineage (NCBI taxonomy): Eukaryota > Viridiplantae > Streptophyta > Magnoliopsida > Zingiberales > Zingiberaceae > Kaempferia > Kaempferia rotunda. The sequence continues at coordinate 4,335,924 of JBAMIB010000018.1, forward strand.
TTCAAGAATCTAGGAATGTCACAAAAGCCTATTAAAGTGAACAGTAGATTAAGGACTGCCCTATTAATAATTAGAGTAGGCCCAAAGATGAGTATAGTTACATATATATCTAATGTTAACTTAAGATAGCAACTAATTATTTGGCCATGCTCAAAACTAACAAAAATTAATCATACCAAAAAGACATTGTTCCAAACCAAAATAAGGCCTTTAGTTTGGCAACAAAAAAAGGAGCATTACTGTTGCAGCTAAACATTAGAAACACCACACAGAATAAAAGATCCATCAGATAAGACACAAAGATAGAATAATCAGAGACAGCTAGAACAATAACAAAAAAGGATGAGGAAGGTGACCCCATTTGATGGGCAAACAAATGAGAAATCATAAGTGAAGTCAAAGGAAAGTACACAAAGAATGCCAGCAAAAATCCTGAAACCAATTTAATTTATTTTATTACATAATATTTTGGTGCTTTGCTAACAAGTGCTTTGAATTTTGGAAAAGAAATTAGTTTGGTATGAGTCAAATATTTCTTCCACAGATGATTCATTTTTTCATGTCAAGATGAAGTAACTATAGTATAATAAAAAGGGTATACTGGTGAATCTGCATCCCAGGTTGATGTAGCTTCTCCTAGACGGAAAACACCACTATATCCTTTAACCATACCTTGGTACCTGCAGGATCCAATAAATTTATGAGGAACTTAGCAATATGGATACAAACTTAGTAATATGGAAAAAAGCAACATGGAATAAAAGAAGGTTCTTGAAACAAAACAGTGAATCATTGAACAAAATCCAGGTGTTACGTAGCATGATTTAACTATGAACAATCATTTAGGGTAACAAGTCATGCCATCGAACCTTACCCAAAGATGAGACAAGAGAAGCCTAGAGTACAATCTCTATTTTTCTCCAGGTCAAAATCAGCCATCATTAAATCACTGATTTTTGACATGAAACCTGATCTTGAATGCTTATTATGACAGGACAGGAAGTGGAATTGGCATTAGAATTCCAAGACTTGGGACTTGGAAATTGAAATATATTTCTCTTACACATTTGCCCTACAATGATTATATTTTTGGAAGACAAATTGAATAACCAATTTAGTATATCAAAAACAAATTTTATTATCAACCCAAATTAGAATAGATAGGTACACAAGAGCACAAATGTTGGTTTTGTCAAAAGAATCTTAGGTGGTGAATGAACTGATAACAATGAAGGGTACGGATACCTGTCAACAATTTTGGTGGCTTTACCGATACAAACAATTAATAACCCTGTAGCCATAGGGTCAAGAGTACCAGCATGCCCAACCTGCCAACATAAATTTCAAGATAGGCATCCACTCAAGCTACCAAAAAAAAAAAATGTTTGTGAAAGAACAATTAAGTACCTTCTGAACTTTGACTAAGCGTCGCAACTTCCCACAAACAGTAAACGAAGTCCATCCTACCAAAATTATAGTTTAAATTTCAGCCAACTAGTAATTGGATCAAAATAAATAAAACTTTTCTGGATTCAGAAGTCATCAATTGTATTGACGACGATGGATGAGCATATATGCAACTATATGGTACCATCAAGATATATTAACCATCAGGTTGTAGCCATTATTTTGCCACTTGAATTAGTACTAGGAGTATATATTTATTTGAAAACCCTGAGTGATGTAGCCTTCATATCAAAATAATGCAAAAGAGTGTAATCAATTCAAAGAGAATTTGGGTTCAGATGACATGATAATGGCTAGTTTCCTAGGAAAGTAAACGCATAAATTAATCGATATATTGTGCAATAAGCCAATAACTAAACAATTAAAGGGATGAATGACATGGGCACACAAAGCAAAGGAACTTGAGAAAAAGGCAATGTGTGCAAGTAGCAGCAGGAAGAACATGCAGAGTTCTGGCAGCCAAAAAGAATAATTTTAGTTTAGAATATCTGAGGATACTGGTTTGGTATTAATTATGTGTATATATTCAGTTCATGGGTGATTTTCTAGTTTGATAGCCTGATTGGGATGGTATCTCATTTCACTTTGCTAGGCTTGCAGAAAAGTTCAGGATGTGACACCTCCAGAAATTTAAAATGAATAATTGATAAAAATAAATAAATGAATAAAAGTTAACAGTATATGACCTGCACACAGTTGCATTGAAAAAGCTAAGAGAAGAGTAATCAGCTATCAACCTAAAATCTGTGTAATCCTGAAACTACCCATAAGAAAATATTTATCTAAGTTTAGCGCAATACTCTATATTTTCGGATGTCTGTTGGGTATTTAACTGATGCAATCCAATCAGAATAAGGTTGCATGTGCTAGTAATGACTTGAACATATTCATTACATCATTTCTGGTTTATACATTCTAATCTTTTACCATCACGTTCTAATGGTGAGTGAGAACATTATATATAAGGCCATTGAACTATTGAAATAACAACATTAGTTGAAAGAAATAAAAAGCAGCAACCAGACCTTTAGGTTTGTCCACGAGAACTACAGTCCCGGATGGGCCATCCCACCTTGGAGGAAGCTCAGTCTTCCTGTTCACCAGATACGGCTCAACCTGTTCCACCGTTATTGGGGCAGCCACAGCTCCCTGCCTGTTACCAGCCTTTGGGACTTTCCTCAAACACTTGAAGAACTCCTCGACCTTCTTCTCCGTCACACTCTTGATGGCAGGACTGTCCTTTTTCTCCTCGCTTTCTTCAAAAAAGATCAAAGCCCTCTCATCCTTCTCCTCGATACCATCCTCCCTTTTCTTCGGCTTCCGTCCTTTCTTTTTCACCACACCTTCCTCTACCGATGCCGGCGGTACAGGTTCCATGGGATCGACAAAAGCCTTATCCAAGGAATACTGAGGAAAGTACTTCTTTTCAAGCTGGTACACCATGCGATAGTGCTTATCCTTCTCCCAGGGATACGCAAAGGCGTCGTAAAAGTAAAGTTCCTCCTCGCGTGGGTGAAGGCGAGGGAAGTCTATTATCTCGGGCTCGAGCTCTACGTATTCGTCTCCGGCGCCGCGTCGGCGGTCCTCGTCGTCGGAGCCTCCGTACATTCGGCGTTGCCGCTTGCGGTAGTACCGCCGCTTGGAACGGTCCATGGCGGCCTCGGAGTTGGAGGAGGAGCCGGCGGTGTCGGAGAGTACTTCAGCTGCGTCTGACGATGTGGGAGCCGGCTGGTCGGAGCCGTCATGCGCATTTGGGAGCCGACGGCGGGACGTAGAGGCGCGGGCAGGGCGGTAGCGGATTAGCTCGTAGTATAGCGGATAAGGAGTGGCAGTGGTGGAAAGGAGGCGCCGAACGGGATAGAAGGGGCACCTGGCGAAGAGACGAGGGTTGAGCTTGGCGGCTGAGTAGGAGAGGAAGAGGCGAGACCACAATTTGGAGGTCGCCATTTTTGGGGAGAGGAACGCGATCACACAAAACCAGCCACGACCTAAACTAAAGAAATCAAATACGAGCCAAATTCTAAAACCACGAACTCCAGCTAAAGGAATCGAGCCTGCTGTCCCTAAAAATATTTTAATTCATATTTAAAATTTTAATAATTTTTTAATTCAAATAACTCTATATATATACTCAAATAAATTGAGATTCAAATAATGCAAATAGAATTCGAATTAAAATAATTTCAAATTTTAATTTTAATTCTACTCAAAGTTTGATTTGATTTCGAGCTTGATCTAAAATAACAAAAGAGCGTCTCGTCAGATATTTTTGTTCCAAGAATATCCTTTAATTTTAATTCTACTGTAGCAGTTATGACATGTAATAAACACTTAATAATACTATTGTAGTATCATAATAGTTATTTATTAGTCCTCTCGTGGCGGTGCGATGGTTAAGACATGGGAGATTGTCACTGAGGTCTTGAGGTTGAAATTTAGCGTGCTTGAGCATACCTCCCCTATAATTTGACCACTTTTACACTAATGGCTATTAGTCATCGTGATTTTCTTCCTCCGTTAGCCTAGGGATGAATTGACAGTGGCAGACGAGCAAATCGCCTACCACATAATAACTACTTATTAGCTTTTACAAGTTATAATAGGTATCTAGTAGTTGCTTGTACTGTTTTTGAGGTTATTTTTATAATATGATAGTTTTTAGATATTATGATTTAATGTTTTAGTAAAATAATTGATTTTTCATGTTATAGCAACTACCAAATGACTTTTACACATTTTAACCGTTACTAAGTAACTTCTACCCATTGTGGCTAAAACTTAAATCTCAAAATCTTAATAATAAAGTCTAAATATTGGAATAATTAAATTTTTATATTGTAGCAGCCACCAAGTAATTATTACACGTTGTAGTTAAACTTTAAATCTTATCATCTTAACCTTAAATTGTAAATGTTAAATGTTGTTATATCAAAATACTTTTTATCAGTAATGTCAAAATTATTTAAATTTCATCAATTTTTTTAAGTTAATTAAAATTATTTTAAAATAGTTGCAGTGGTTGATTAGTACTTTTTACACATTATAGCTATTAGTCGTAGCTACTATAGTAACTCTAGAAGAAAAGAATAATATTGTAGTGGTTATCGAATACCTGCTAAAACAATGTTGAATAAGAGGTATTTTAGGAATAAAATGTATGATGGAACACTCTTTTGATTATTCTTTTAAATGGATGTTTTTTTAATCTAGGTGTCTAGCTATTTGAACCGATTAATCCTGGAGGTGATCGATCCAACTCTATATAAGTTTCTGTAGGATTGGTGTTGTCGAGAGAGAGGGTGAATATCGACCACTTATTTCTTTGTATGTTTTGTTGTTCATTCATCTTTCTATCAAAGTTAATGTGCAACGTAAATATAAAATATCAAACAAAAAAGACTCACAGATTTATTTAGTTCCCAACTCCAGGGTCAGTACATCCAATGTCTAATCACAAGGAGCATCCATTTATTAGTGGTCTCATTTTCAAAGACAAAGAAACTCAACTTACAGTTTGTATGTAGTCACAAATGGAAATTAAATACAAGTGCATAGTAATGCAAATACAAGCAAACCAAACATATCATCGTCGGTCGGTTCGAAAACTCCTGAGTACCACACACTCCTCTTGGTGCTTCCCCAGTCGCACGTGCAAAGCCTTGTCACTTTTCTTCAAGCACAAAGTGTATGAGTAGTAGTAAGTGTTGGGACCTAATCTATCGGCTAGATGACGTGTCTTCTTCTTCCTACGAGATTAGTACGCACAGCGGAATACAAATACTAACACAAACAAACACAAGCAAGAAGACACCTGATTTGTTGATGAGGTTCGGAGATAAAACTCCTACTCCCCGAGTCCTTGAGGTGGACTATCCCT
>JBAMIB010000018.1:4408316-4420586 GCA_037177415.1 Kaempferia rotunda
TTTTTTTTTTGAATTTGAATCGCTGCTTATCCCACCTTTAATAGGATGCTTAGGGCCAATTACCCAAGTGTAAGCGGTCCCTTAGTACCTTGTTTTTTAAGCACTAAATTCAAATATTAGAGAGGGAATACAACCACATTACGTACGAAAACAACTTCCATACTGGATGGCAATTTTGATTGCTTCAAACCATTCGAGTTGATCAATTAGAATTAGAATTATGGATATCTTCCTAACGAGCATGATTTTAATCCTATGGGGTGTATACATCTTGTGGGAAAACAATCGAGTCTATAGAAAGCAATATATTGCTCATATTTTAGGTAAAGTTGCAAGTTTTCAAAAAAGTAAAATATTAAACTAACAAAGTGGTCCTTAAATATAGAGCCAACAAAAAAAAGAAGAATGATAAGGCAAAGTTATTAAATAAGAAAGAGCGGCAGTTAATATTTTTGAGAGAAGGGATGAAGAAATCCAAGAAGTGGGTAATAAAAGACTAAGAATTAAAGAATTAATGTATTGATTTAACTAGTGATTACAAGGCTCACTAAGGCAATGTAGCATCAAAGATAAATTGCCAAGAAAAGAAGGAAAAGAGTCAACTAATATGTTGCTAGGAAGTTCTACGGAACAAGCATTTAATTTTATACAATCTCCTTAATCTTTCCACACTATAGAAGAGACAATCAATCAATATAATCCAAGCTATAAGGGATTAACTTCTTATAAAAAGAGAGCAGTCCGGTGCACAAAGCGCCCACTAATACGGAGTCCTAAGAAAAGGTCATACTACATTAGGTCTATTATACGTAGTCTTACTTTACATTGCAAGAATATGTTCTACGACTCGGACTCGTGACGACAAGGTCACACAACAACTACTTTACCATTGAACTAAGTCTCCCCTTCTAAGAGATCAACTTCTAAGAAGCTTGGTAAATTTTTCCTTAGAAAATAATTGACAAAGATCAAAGAAGATTTGCAAGCTCATAAGGATGCTCATAAGTGAACTCGTTTCACTTATGAACATCGGTGTAAATTGTGAATTTGGAACAAGTTTCTTGAAGTCCATTAATACATCTAAGCACTGATATATTTTTAAGAATGTTGATAAATACATGACGAAGGTTAAATTTGGGAAAGAGTGAGCACAGAGTTGAATATATTTTTAAGATTTATAATAAATGAATAAAACAGGATGGAGAATAAAGTGGTGAGCTACAGATATTAACAAATAATGTTGTAACAAATTTAACTATTGAGAGGTTGATGAAAGAGGAATGTCCACATCTCTTCTGATACAGGCAAAATATCTCGTTCCGCCTGACACCGACACGCGATGTCAACTCACTATGAAGCGTCCAAATACATTGTGCGAGCCCGAGGGTGCATCCAGAGGGGTCGATGAGCCCGACTACACTTCCGGAGGCGTCGCGTGGGCCCGGCAACACCTCTGGAGGCACAACACATGCCCGCAATCGTTGCATAACAAGGAACTTATGATTTAATTTAATACTTAGGTTAATGAATTTAATTAACTCCTAGATTGAGATAATTTAAAGAGACTTAATTAAATTCAAATAAAATTATTCTATTAATTATATATATATATATATATATATAATATTATATTTTTCATTTTTAATTACTTAGATTAATTTTTTTATTTTTAATTATTATATTTTGTATTTCAAAAAATACCAAAACTATATCGACACGGTATGATACGGTACCAAAACTGTATCATTCAGATCTGGACCAAAACCTCAACACGATTCGAGACTTTAAACCAACATCTCTTCTACAATCCACAATATTGATTTAATGCTTGAGGAGATTGGTAGGAAAAAAATTAATGATATAGTTTTAATGGGAAAATCTTTTACATAGCCAGTATAAGAGTTTGATTATAATGCACTACTTCACTCAAAAGAAGCATAGTTTATGAGCCTAAATCACAAGGCTTGTAACTTCTTCCTTTCACTAAAAGTTTTATAAATGCAAGGAAAAAGATAAGGACAATGTATTCTTCAACTAAGTGGATCATATTGCAAATGGTTTAAATGAGTAAAGGTCGAATGTTATAGTGATGAGAGCAGTGTACATTTTATACTCAAGTGTTTTTGTCATTAGTAAAGTTATAGATTGTTAATGGTAAAAAAAATCCAGCAAATGAATTTGTGTATGGTAACCATAAAGAATGTTAACAGGAATAATTAGCTTTTTTTAATAATGTGAAATCTTCTCATAAGTCATAAATGCAATTCAATAATATGTATTTTCCAGGGAGATAAAACATAAACCTTAATTAGATTTTTACTTGCAGTCATATTTTTAACAATTTTAATTATCTATATTTCTAAGGCAAACATAGGTTTAATCAAGTCAAATCTAATTGGATCAAGCAATAAAAGTTATGGTTAGATTATGTTTCTCTGTTTCTCAAAAACAAAACTAGTAATATAATTTTAAACTAATTATTAATTAAATTCAAATGACTTTCATTTTGTGTATTTATATTAAAACTTAAAGCCTTACCAAAACAATTTGAATTCTTATTGGTGTTCATATGCAAGTAAGATTATTATGTATGTCGAATAAGAGCATTAGTTCTTGCAGCACTGTGCAAAAATTAATCTCATCACTTCCTATGGCTCATATTAAATAATGCTTCTAGAATGTCCAGTATTATAATTAATTCCTCACATGACCAAAACTAATTTGTTCTGTCAACTTGTTAACAATTGGGAATTGAGCTTGGACTGACATATTTAAAGCTAGAATATATGTAGGTATAAAGTGGACATATGTTTTAATTTCTCCAAAATTATTGTCAAATCCTCTTTATTTTAGCTAGTGGTGCAATTTATGCATCAGTTCTTCCCTCTCTCTTTATTGTTTCATATAGAATCGGAATTAAAGGATGTCAGGAAAAGAACCCTTTGTTATTGAAGTTGTTCATTGATGCTTCCCTTCCCCTTCCTTCCCCTTCCCTCCCCTCCCCTCTAATCCTCATGCCACCGAATAAAATTGGAAGATAAGACATGGGAAGTGAATCTTTCGATCTCATCAAGTTGATTCGATTGGTACTGAATAAAAATAGGATTACCTCAATCAGTCCATCAAAACAACTAGCATAGTGACACTTACTCATGCATGTATAAAATAAGATATATTTATCAACACATTTAAATAAAATAGAATGTCAAATATACAATATAAAACACATAAATAATTAATAAAATACCTAGAATAGTTGACATATATGATGCATATTATTAATATGTTATTTATCACTTGAAAGCAAATATTTAAAATAACATTTACAAGTCGCATACTACCAAATAGAGTAGCTTAAGGTTTAACTCAATTTAACCAAATCAAATAAACAAAAGATACATTTTTTTATTTTTAGCTATATTTATTGGCTATATATGCCATATGTGGTCATTATGTGGTACACTTCTAAATCCACCAAGAGTCCACATTTTAAATCCATGTCCAATATAGAGTATCTTGTATCTCCTTAGGTGAAAGAAACACAATGAATTGGTTCTATGTCCAAAAGCCAACAAAGACTATTATCCATGCAACATATACGACAAATATGTTAGTAAAAGACCAACACCTGGATTATCAAAAAAAATATTATTAAAAGTGCTCTAGGCCCCTTTAGTACTCAAGGTGACATGAGTCTAACTAGGAATAAGAAAAGCATGTGTGTGCAGAAAAGGCATGCCCAATATAGAATCGTTATCTCTCTGGATGAGTTGTTTAACATGTTACATGCATAATTTTGGTAGCTAATTTAATCTAGGTTATTCCTCTTTGATCCTTGCAAGGAAAAAAAGTATAAATAAATAAAGGATGAGATATGTCTAAACTTTTTTTATGCAAATGATGATTGCATATTTGAATTTCTAGTATCCTATAGTTATGTGTAGTAAGATTGATTCTAAAACTTTTAAATGACATTATATGATATTAATGTACAGTATAATATTATAATTTCTAATTATGTAGTTCAAGTTTTTAGTTTATATGACTTCAAGTAGTACAATATGACAATAAGATGTTGAACTTATTCTAGGTTAGTTTAGTTACTAATGGAGAATTTTAACTTCTAAGTGTTACATCAAATTTACTCTAGAACTTTACTTAATTATTTTGCATATGTAAATCATATATGATATTTTGAAATTATGCATCTTTTTTTCTGTCTATTCGCTATGACCTCATAGCTCTTAGTTGTGCCTAGCATCTTCCAAAAACAATGGGCAATATCCTTAAGATTAGGTGGTGGAGAGTTTACCAAACAACATGCTTCCATTAGAATCAAGAATCCTAAAAAACCCATGGCAAGTAGATAGTTGGCAGAACTATAAGTTTGTTATTGGTATATATAATGACATTAGATTTGGTTTCAGTGCTGTAGGATGACTATATGAGAAGACAATAAAAGAATTGCTGTTCCAGGAGAGAGAATGAATGAATGGCCTAGAGCTAAGGTTTCAGGATTCATATGTTTCTTGTGAGAGGAACTTAAGAAGTTGGAAAAGTTAGGTAAGTCGAAGGCAGTTGAAGTGGTTGGAAAATGAAAATTAGATAAAGAAAAAATGAAGCCGTGAGTGTGCAGACATTCTACTGCTTCTATTGATTGATACTGAGCATTAAGTATTGGTGATAAAAGATGAGTTTTATGAGCTTTAGTGTGGCATGGATGATCCTAAAGAGAGAGCACACAACAGAAAGAATGAATGAATGACCTAATACTAAGTTTTCAGCATTCACATGTCTAATTCTAGGAAGAGCTTTATAACTTAAATCCAAGAGTATGAGAGCTTAAGAGGAATGTTAAGAAGTAGGGGAAGTGGACCAAGTAGAAGGTATATTTAGGTGGAAATCGTTGGAAAATGAAAAATAAACAATAAATAGCAATCAGCTTGTGACCCTTTCTATTGATCCGTATTGAGCATTGAGTACTAGTGATATAAAGATGAGCTTCGGTGGGTGAAACAAGGTACTTTTGCACTTGCAGCCCAAATTGATCTGGACACTTGATCCGTTTGATCTGTAGCACATGTATCGGGTAAGGTTGAGACTCCAAACCATGCAAAATTAGTTCCTTTGGTTTATTGAAATTTGCATTGGTAGACATATAAGTACTATGAGTTAAGTTTTACTTATTTGGATATAATCTTAGGTTTTAATTTTTAAGGTTCAGTACTTATGTGCTTACTCAAGATGCAGATCTAGGTTAATTGAAGTGCTTGAGCTGTGCCCTATTTTCAGTTAACGCAATTAGGTTCTCCCTGAGAAATTTTTTATTACTAGTTGTTCACTGCTATTTCTTTCTAAACATCAATATCACAATCGTATCAGTGTATATTTGGTTCCATGTGTCACACAGCTTAAATAGATACAGGATCTAACTTTCCTTCCCTATTCCTTCCAAGTAGGTTAAGTACTGAGTCAGTTAATCCCTATAACAAAATGTAAATGATTGTCTTCGTTCATCTTTGTTGGAAAGAAAAATAGCCATAACAAGATATATCTCACAAGCAAATTAACTATCTTATATCTGAACACATAAGTACCTCAAAGAAAAAAAAACATTTAATGTATTAGGCAATATCAAAAAAGAAGCTAGTCAAACCTGCATGAAAGGTCGCCTAAGGAGCAGTTCAGCAAATATACAACCTGCAGCCCACACATCTACCCCTGATCCATATTGTTTGGCCCCATACAACAGCTCAGGTGCTCTATACCAACGAGCAAAAACCTACAAAATAAAAGAAATAGTTAATAGTAAATTGATCTATCTTTCAAGAATCTAGACAGTGATAAATTCACTAGTATATACAATGAATTAGCATGGATCTCTGAAGTGAATAAGTGTCTACAACTACCTAACACATTTAGCTGGAACTAACCAACAGAAATCTAAGAAGTTTTTTCTCATGTCTATAAATTATGATGGATGTAACAATGTTGATATCCTTGCACTCATCCATTGCAAACGGGCTAACACCATCTCAAAATGTTAATAGTTGGTTTAAGCGGTATATAAAATGGATTAGCATTGATGTTGTAAAGTGAATAACTTTTTACACCTATGCACAATACATTCCTGGAACTAACCAAGAGAAATCTAATAATTTCTCTCTCTGGAAGTTGCAGCTCCAATAAATAATGATAAATGTAACAATATTGATACCCTTACAGTCATCTGTACCAAAGGACTAACATCATTTCAAAATGTTAATAGTTGGTTGCATTACTTTCAGTCATTACTATGCCTTTAAGCAGCCACCAGTCATGCAACCATGGTTTCATATTTCGTTCCATGTCAGCATGGGAGAAACGTTTGATTCCGCCCTTTCTACATGTGAGAACCTTCAATACCCGTGCTATGTGAGCAGAATAGTGGTGGGAGGTGATTCGCGAGCATCTTACTTCCTCTCACAAGAATCTTCCTCGAGGCATCATTGCTGCCAGGTCTTCTTCATGAGTGTCTTCTCTACTGTTTCTGCTCTTCCTCAACTCCTCGGGGCTCTTTCCTCTTCCTCATTGGTGCCACCGGCACCATGTCAGGACACCAGTACAGTAGTACATATATAATTTTGTTCAGATTGGGGATTGAAATCCTAGCTTAGAATGAAATTTCAAACCTTACATGCAAACAATAAGAATGTGATTAACAATTCAACAACTTCAAATCTTACTCAGGCATTGTGCAAGTCAAAGCTTAAAATCTCAGCTTTGGAACTAGTTTTGGTCCCTAATCAGAACAGTTCAATATTGGTGCTAATCTTTGCATGCAGCACATGATTTAGGTCAACACAGGTCAGTCAGTTATGCCGTGAGCTGTAGTGGTGAAGGAAAAAAGAAGAATATTATCATGGGAAGAAAGGGATGAAGGAGAAAAAGAGATAAGTCTACAGCCCTAAATTAACTTTCTTGTTGCATGATCCAACCTTTGCACACATTAGAAGGACCAGTATTAACTCTCATGTGATTACAACCAGGCATAGAAACTAGCATAATCAATAGAACATCACCTGCCCAGGACATGGATGATCAACAATACCTTTATCTTGTTGCTCTACCCCGACTCCTTGACCTGAAACAATTGATCCACTATATGAAACAATTAAACCACTACCAATATGTCCACAATCTTCAGTTTCCTTTGCCTCTTCATGATTCAACTTCCTCACATTAGAAAGGATCACTATCATTTCTCAGACTTTAACCTCTAGTGGAACTGGCATTTAACAAGAAAAATGATGTTTCATTTATGCCACTGAATCAGAACATAATTTCAAGCCATGGTGCAAGTATGGAACTCTGTTACAGGAGAAACGTGAAATAAGTCAAGGCCTAGGGTTAGACATAAAGTAGTTGACAAGATGCGGTGTAAGCATATGAGCAACACAATCTGGTGGTTTTAGGCAAGTAAAAAAATGATCCTGCATAGTATGGAGCAACATGCATTCTGCTCGGTTAGGTGGTGACATAGGAGGTGCATGTTGGCACCCCACCACAAATGTTACAGGCAATTTTATCATATAATATGTGAGAGGGAGTGTTGATAATTTGAACATGTAAGGCCCATTAGATCTTCTGAGACAGGCATGATTGGCTGCTAGAAACTTCAAATTCATTTTTCCCATTTTCATTAGACCCAAGTTCCATTTGTTTATGGGCTATTTACAATTAAATTTAAAGACTATCCTTGGCATTTTCCAATAGAGGTGATATTTTGCTACACATGATAATCAAACTTGGAAGCACATGTAAAAGGTCGGATTTCATGGTTCCTACTCAAAAGCAGAAATAAAGACAAACAAACAGAAGAATACGTAAATATTAATGTGAAAATAATACCAAATTCTTTCATCATATCAGCATTTTAGGTTTGATATCAAAAGCCATTGTACAAATGAGTAATGTGACCTGATCTGACACAAGCCACTGCATATAAACTATAAATGTCTGTCAAGTACCCTATCTGAATAGGAGGAAATCCATACTAAATATATTATAAACCTGGTGAGTGAGCCTGCGGTCAGGACTTCCGAAAGTGCGTGCTAGACCAAAGTCTGCAAGTTTAAGTTGCCCATCAGAAGCAATAAGTAGGTTGTTGGGTTTCATATCCCTGATTCATCAGAATTGTTGGATTAGATTTTTATACATGAAAATGGAAGGCATCAATAAGGCAAAATACCTGTGCACAACCCATTTTCTATGGCAGCAGGCAAGTCCTTTTAGTATCATCTGAAGATATGATTTTATGTCGGCTGGAGACAGGACAATGTTTCTATCACGAATAACAGCTTCCAAGTCGCTCTCCATGAACTCAAATACAAGGTGCAAGTTACCCTTGTGGGGGAAAGCATCAATTAACTCAATGATATTAGGATCTTTAATCTCTTTAAGCAGTTTAATCTCCCTAAGTGCAGTGAAGTTTACACCCTCCTTATACTTTCCTAGACGAATCTTCTTAATTGCAACTGTTTGACCAGTCTGTAAAAATCAGTGTTAGTTCACTACATTCTTACTAATACTTTTTCACATAGAACAGACTCGTATAAAATGGTACACTCCAACAAAGCTAAAACTATAGTTCTGAATGTAAAACCCTTTGTTTTTGAATACTCGTGTATGTATATCAATCAACATCCAATCTATAGTAAAACCCTTTGTTTCTGAATGTCTCCAACTGAATTTTGTGTTATAAAACAATGATTTTTTTGTACATGTAGTTCCTTAACAATACATAGGAGCAGCATTGATCATCAAAACAATAACTTCAAAGAAATATGTGTTTACCATCATATAATAATTGGCAAACAAAGAGAAATTGAAACTGATCTGTTTTGAATCCAATCTATAGTAGTGATAGCAGTAATTTTATATAGCTTATGAATGTTTATCCAAAAAATACATGAGAGCCGTTCACAAAAGAAAGACAAAAAGCTCTAGATGATACATGATTTTCTCTTGCCTCAAACACTCTATGGTGCCTCATCTCATCTTAGTGGATGCATAGGCACATGAGGTGTGATGACAACAACGACTTACTGTATTCAGTTGAAAACTTTAGGATGAGAAATCAGGACATTTCAATCAATGAAGCAAGCATAAGATAATAAAGTTTGTGAAAACAAGTTGTAGACAGCAAGAAAGAGATGGAGAAAAGAGAAAGTGGTGAACTCAAGTCCATAGTACAAAAATTCACCCATCTAGTGGAAAGTGGTGAATTTCCAATTTGCTTAGCTTCCGGACATCTCTTTAGGCCCATTTACGTAACCGATAATCTACCTATTTAATTTAACTTTACTTGTGAAAGAATGTCTGCACCCTTCTTTAAATTTTAGATTACTGTTTTTTGCAACTCTCTAGCAAGGCTGCTTCACGTTATGATATCATGTTTCCTCCAAAAAGTAAGGAAACTCTAACTCTATGGATTGTGGTATGTGTTCATAAAGAGAGGCATATCCCTACACTAAAAATGTGCATACAGTAAGAAGAGATCTATGATAGCAAAAAATACAAATAGCTACCTTTAAAAAGTTTCTGCTAATCAACCAAATTAAACCTTTCATTTGAAAAATGACTTTGCACAGCCTTATTTCACCATCTCTCTAATCTTTTGAAATACACATCTAGAGGCCAAAAAAATACTAAGTCATTATGCATTGAAATTCATTTTAAAACACATGTTTTGATGTTTAGATAACATAATTATGGAGATTTGCAATCTCTTATTTAAGTGTTTAGACTCATCTAAGAAATTTTCAGTAACATATCAGGAAAAATCATTTAGCTGGACAAAGAAAAGCAAAGGGACCTAATGAGGTTCTATCGCCCTGAACTGGATAGAATTTGGAGACCCAAGGACTTGCAAACCTAGAAAAGATCCATTCAAGGTGCTATTTGAGAAATGAAAATTTGTCTCACTTTCAAAAAGACATGCCTGCAGGTTCAGCTTTATGTACAAAAGACTTCTACTAAAAATAATAAGTTCATATCAATAACTTGGATTATTTAGTAAAGCATAGAGGCTAACATGGGTTGCAATCTCTTTTGTATAATAAGAATAAACCTATATTTTACTACGTATCAGAGTGAAGCCTTCCTCTCACTTCACCACCACCCACTCTCCCTCTCATGTGTCCTCTGTTGCTAGATCACTTTCATAAGCTGCAAGTTTGCCACACCCCTTTAACCATTCTCCAGTCCTGATTTATCTGGGCAAAAAGGTACCTGTTAAACTAAAGAAGTTGTCATCGGATAAGGGTAAAATTGTTGTTGAAAATGAGTTAAGTGAGATCTTGGCATCTCGTGCAAGAGGACCACCCTGGACTGAATATAGCAATAGAAGAAGCCTCCAAATGGGTGAAAAGGAGGAAACATGGGACTGGTAAAGAGAGAACTTAGAAACACAGTCAGAGCTAGTTCAAGCGGGATCATGAGTTGCTTTTCCAGCAGGGAGAATGAGAAACACCAAACCAATCTTTGTTCTTCTTCCTAGATTTCCTCGTTGTTCCTTATGGGTAATCTAATCCTTACGAACATCAATTCTCTTTGTCACATTCTTACCCATAATAGCATTCTCCACCAGTATTCTTAAGTCAGAAAGTACTATTAAAACCAATATCAAACTCAACGTTTGCTCTTCCAGCAGGGTGAATAAGAGACACCAATCTAATCATTGTTCTTCTTCCTAGCCTCTTTGTTCCTTATGGATATCAAAATCTCTTTGGTACATTGTTTACCCATAATAACATTCTCCACCAGGAACCTTAAATCAGAAAGGTTTATTAAAACCAATATCAAACTCAACATTTTTAATTATCTCCTTCGGGCACAAACATTCAAGAACCTGGTTGGCTCTCATGGAAACAACAATCACATCACATCAAACGTCTGGATAAGGAAGATGCAAGCTTATTCAGCATAGTGAAGATTCTTATTGTCTTTGTATGACTTCCCAATGGCTTTAAACCAAACATGAGCAGAATGTCTACTTCAAATATCAGACATGTTTTTTTAATCAAGATGATATTTTTTTTCAATTAAATAATATTTGGTTCCCTGTGAGGTAAATGGGAAGAGTTCACTATATAGCATCTAAAGTGCCAACAACAGAAGTTCCATGTGGTCAAATTTTTGTCTGTCCATGATGATTCCCATACAGCCAATGAATGACATCACAGATTTTAAATGCCTTGACCTGAGTGCTTCATATGTCCCATTGTGATCACACCTTCTGTCTATCAGACTGCTGCTTGGGCAGGTTTGGATGACCATCTATTGTACAAGTAGCCGCCACTTGCCAGTGTGTACAATTTCATCATCTTTTCTCTTCTCCATTATCCATGAAGATGATTGTTAATCAAGAATAGTATGAACAATCAGGCCACACTTTAGAATGCCTCTAATTCACCCAAATTTCTTATCACTCTCTCAACTTCTAGTATTGTTTCTATGTTAAAATCCGAGACTGTGGTTGCTTGATTTTGGGGTGCAACTACAAGTTGATTTATATTATTCATCTTTTAATTCTACAATCTGCCTGGATTGCTGATAATTTTCATATATCTCAATACCCTTCTATGTATACATATTCTACCAGACTATGCAGACTCTTCTTATAGGGAACTAAATTTTCACAAGTTAGTCCAAAGTTATAAAATAAATCATTTACCTATTTGCCATCTGGAGATGTCCCATCGCTGCCAAGTCCCCAATTATAACCTCGTCAAAAGAATACCTCAAAGTTCAGAAACATGAAGATCGTCAAAAAAATCCGTACAAATCCGAAAATACCCAGATTAACTCGCAGAACCTAAAACTAGGAATCATAAACCAACGACCCTAAGAAACTCGGGAAGCCTCCTCGAGAAGACGGTCCCCGAAAATCAAAATATTAAAATCTGGTATCGCAAATTCTCGACTCCGATAAGCTCCGAAAATACTATGGAAAACCAAATTACCAAAACCTAAATACCAACCCTAGGCATCGTAAAACTGACGCTCTGATACCACTAAATTGTCACGCCCCGAGGGGGTCCCTGCCAGACGAAAATTCGGCAACATCTCCCCTGTACGGGTGACAATATGAATTATGTATACAACATACCAAACCTCGGCCCACACGGCCGGAACAAAATATAATAAATAGCAACATTCCACGCAGTTTATATATTTATAAAGAAAACTAAGCACAACCATGCAGTTTATTTATATAAAACTATCCAC